>VZQC01010425.1:1311122-1461872 GCA_009823505.1 Rhizomys pruinosus
GAGCTGTGTACCTGGCCTGGCGCGTTATGGCGTCTCCCCTGCGACCCAGGTTCCCACCCACAAGTCCAGCCGGGACCAGAGCAGACGGGAACGCGACCCTCAGCTCACCCGAGCGCGGTCCCTCTGGGCCGGGGACCTCGTAGACGGGTTCACAGCGAGACCCTCTCCCAGCTGCCCCCCACCAGACCCTGCCTAGAGCTGTGTACCTGGCCTGGCGCGTTATGGCGTCTCCCCTGCGACCCCGGTTCCCGCCCACCAACTATCAATCTTAATAAGAATTACTTTAACATACTGAGTCACTTCTTCCTTTCTGCCTCCATGATTGTATCTTTGGGTTTACTTTATGATTTTTAGCCATTATTTTTAAAATGTCCTTTATGCCAGGCATGGTGGCATAAATACCAAAAATACCAAAAAAATAAAATCAAAAATACCAAAAAAATTAAAAATAAAAATAAATAAATAAATAAATAAATAAATAAATAAGGCCTTTATGGGACTGGAAAGATGGCTCAGTGGTTAAGAGTACAGTGGGCCCGAGGTTCAATTCCCAGCACCCACTTGGAGCCTAACAACCATCCATAACTCCAGTTCCAGGGGCTCTGACACCCTCTTCTGTCCTCCACAGGCATTACACCACACACATGAACTTACATGCAGGTAATACACTCATGCACATAAAATAAAAATAATAAATAAAATATTTTAAAATATCCTTTATTATACTATCATCTCATGTATCATTCTAAGACTATCATCATGAGTAAAATGGTGTTGCTGGCTTCCCATGAGCCTCCAAGGCTATTCACTTTTCTTCATTCTTTTATTTTTCTATTATTTTGGCTAGCTAATATTAATTGACCTAGCTTCAAATTTCCTTATTCTTTTATCTACTTACTCAAATATTCTGTTGATTTCCTGTAGTAGGTTTTTGTTTTCTTTTGTATTATTTGTTTTTGGTTTGGGGTGTTTTGTTGGGTTTTTTTGAGGGGGGGTTGAGAGAGGTTCCTATGTAGCTCAGGCTCCCCTTGAACTGACTGCGTAGCTAAGGATGACCGTGGACTCCTGGTCCTCCTGCCTCCACTTCCCTAGGGACATGATTTCACATATGTAGCACCATGCCCAGTTTATGTGGTGCTGGATATGAAACCCAGGGCCTCATGCATAATTCCATCCCCAGCTTCCTGCAACAAATTTTTCATTTTAGCTTTTGGACTTTCCACTTTCTATTTAGTTCCTTTATGTAGTCTATCATTTTGCAGTCTCTGTTTAGTGAGATATTGCTAAATTTCTCCTTAACTGTTTAGTCTTGGTTTATTTTAGTTCCTTGAAGATATTACAAAACTATTTGTCTAGTGAGTCCAATTGTCTGGGCTTCCTTGAGAACACGTTCTATGGACATTTTTTTTCTGTGTATAGGCCACATTTTGATATTTCTTTGCATGTTCACCTTTTTGCTAAATAATTGAACACATAAAATAACATGATATTCCAATTAGGAAAATCAGAATCTTCGTTTTCACCAGTTTGTTGTCATTCCTGTTCACATGGATAGTGATTTTTCTAATCTAATTCTCTGACATTTCTATTCATTGTCCACGAAGTCTCTGCTCAGTTACCTTGATGGTTAGCTAATGATTAGAAACAGATTTTCTGAGATGGCTGGGACCCATTAGCATAGTTCTTGCTAAGGGCTCCATATGAATGTCAATGGCACAGTTTCAATATTCAGCCCAATAAGTCACAACCCACCTCAGTCTTCCTGTTCATGGAGACAGCCAGAAGCAGGAGCTTAGGCTCTTCTCAGCTTTTCAGAAGCCTATGCACAGCCCTGTGTGGCCTTCTAGATTTCTAGGACTATGTTAGTGTTTCCAAGCCCTCTAATCAGCATGTCATTCTCTAGCTTATCCTGTTAAGCCTTTCCATTAGCCTATGTAGCTCCACCAGATTGGCCACCTTATGCAGCTATGGTGTTAAACAAGCCCCACTGATTAGTTTCAACAAAAAGCTATTTGATGAGGTGAGTCCTATCTAAATCTGGTTAAATAAAGACTACCCTTATGAGTGATGTCTCCATATGATCCAACTGACAGATCAAGCAACTACAGTTCTTTGGCAATGGAAGGACCTCCACTCCTATCCTTTCTTCTCCAGTGGTTTCTAGTCTACTGATTTTTGCTGTGGTTATGCTATTCATTTTCAAGGCTGCTGTGGAGTGGAGAGGGGTGTGGAGAAGGCAAGTCAAAATGCTGCCTGCCAAGTTTACTTTCTTACCAAGAATCAGCCTTCTCAAGCACCCTCCATGTATTGCTAGAACCCTTTGGTTAATTTCCAATGCTGTAATAATGAATTCTATTTGTTTTTATCAATGTTCTGGTTGTTTTTATGGAGGAGAGTGTTTGTGCAGGTCTTTACTCTGTGATCATTGTTGACAACTCTCTGTAATAACTTTTCAATTTCATGTGTGTTTATAATGATTGTAAAGGAAAATACTTTTTAGTAGGACTCATGTATAAGTAGACTAGCAAGTAACCTGCCATCTGGCTTGGTTATCCTGTGTCCCCAGAAGCTATCTAAGTACCATCTATGTTTGATCAGTTCATATAATAGCTCTGGAAGTGGGAATTTCTTGAGCCATTCTGTAGGTGAGGAAAACAGGATCAGAGACATTTCCCAGAGGTAGAAAATAACGGAGTTGAAAATTCCAATTTATGTGGGCCCAATTCTCAAGCTCCTTTTTCATTTTTTATTTATTTGTTTGTTTATTTATTATCTAACATACATTTATTAAGTATCTACTATATGTCAGGCACTATTGTATATGTTGGAGATATAGCAATGCATAAAATAAAGCTCCTTATCTTATGAAGCTGAATTCATAGTGGAGAGTTGCAAATAATCACATAAATGAATAAATAATATTCCTGTTAGTTGTAAGTACTATAAAGAAAATGAAAGAGTAATTATCAGAGAGTAATAGAGTTGACAGGAGGTAGTACTTTAACTGGAGTTAGTAGGAAGCTCTCTGTGAGAAGATTACATCTGAGAAGACATCTGAATGAAGTAAAGGAGGTAGATACACATTATCTAGGAGAAAAAGGATCCCACACAATGGGGGGAACTAAACTAGAAGCATTCAGGTAGTGGTGTGCCTTGAGTGTTTGAGGAACAGCCAAGGGGGAAGAGATGGAGCAGAGCGATGGGAAGGAGGAAAGTGAGGGCAGGCAAGGAAGTCAGATCAGATGGCTGTGCTTCACAAGCTTGCCTACACCTAGACTCACCTGGTACATTAGCTGCTTATCTCTTTACCATAACAAAGTCCCTAACAAGAAGCAACTTAAAGGGGAAAAGGTTTATTTTGGCTCACAACTTGAGAAAATATAGTTCATCATGCCCAGAAAGTATGGCGGAAGAAGTGGGAAGCAGCTGGTCCCATTATGTCCGCCTTCGGGAAACAGAGATGCATGCTGGTATTCAGCTGCCTTCCTCCTTCTGCCTTTTTATTCAGTATGGGAATCCAGTCCATGGGATGATTAGTGCCGTTCACATTCAGAGTGGGTCCTTCTCCCTCAGTTAAACTTCCCTTGAAACACCCTCACAGGCACACCAAGTGGTATATCTATTATATGATTTCAAATCCAGTCAGGTTGACAATTAAGAAAAAATATCCATTATGGGGCTGGAGAGGTGGCTCAGCAGTTATAAGAGCCCAACTGCTCTTCCAGAGGACCCAGGTTCAATTCCCAGCACCCACATAGAGGCTAAGAACGGGTTTTTAACCCAGGCGTGGTGGCACACACCTTTAATCCTAGCACTCAGGAGGCAAGAGGCAGGTGGATCTCTGTGAGGTCAAGGCCAGCCTGGTCTACAGAGTGGGTTCCAAGCCAGCTGGAGCTACAGGGAGACCCTGTCTGAAAAAGACAAAAAAATCCATTATAAGTCTATCTCATGTGAACTTGATACCCAAATATATCACTTTTAATCATAAAATTATACCTGTGGATCCACTATGTGGACTATGCCAAGTTCTGTTGCCAGCTTGAAATGGTCCCCTTGGAATATAGCTACAGTGGCCTCAGAGTGTTTTTGCCACTGAGCCATAGAAGAGCCTAGGTAGCCATTTTGCAGTGGGAACCCTTGTGTGAAACTCTTCAGTTCAGGCTTTCCCCATTTAAATGAATTTTCCTTTTATTTTTGTCTTTTGGCAACAATATCTCTTTGCAGCATCAGCTGGCTTTGAACTTGCTATGTAGACCAGCCTGGCCTTGAACTCACTATGTAGATCAGGCTGGCCTTGATCTCACAGAGATTCACTTGCCTCTGATTCCCAACTGCTGGGATTAAAAGATTGTGCCACCACACCCAGCTAGGAATTTTCATTTTTATGGGTTGCAGTCTTCAGTGGGTAGGATTTTGCCTGGGGGATTTTCCTATCATCCCAGTGCCGAGTGAGAAGTTTCTCTTTAGTGGTGCTAATCTTTTTTTAAATTTTTATTTATTTTTTATGTGTATGAATGTATTGTCTGCATGTAGGTTGGTGCACCCGTGTCGTACAATGCTGTGGAAGTCAGAAGAGGGCGTCGGATTCCCCTGGAACTGGAGTTAAAGACGGTTCTCAGCCGCCATGTGGGTGCTGGGGATCAAACCCGGGTCCTCTGCAAGAGTAGTCAGTGCTCTTAACCGCTAGGCCATCTCTCCAGCCTCAGTGCTAATCTTTTTAACCATTCCGGCTGCTTTCTCTGCACCTGCTTTGTCAGCAACTTTAACTAGGTTGAAGCTCCTTTTCTTACCAAGCTGCACATCTTTCATATCTTTCTGCTCTGTCTCTCTCTTATTGTAAATCTGAGCAAGTGAAGTGAGCAATAACCATGCCAAAGCCTGAATGTTTTATTTTGAAATGTCTTCCATCAGATAAATTGCTTTTACATTTGAAGTTCAGCCCCACTCAGGTTCACAGGACATAGACAGAACACAGCCAGATTCTTTCCTAGAATGTAATATGACAATCCTATTTCCTAATATTAGGTTTCCCAATGCCAGCAGGAAGGCTGAGTCAGTCTGAATTAACAGGGGGCAAGCTTTATTAAGGGAAAGGAAAGGAAATGCCAAAGGAAGGGAATGCCAAATGACCAGCAACTGGGGGTGGGGGGACAAAAAGAACATGGAGAGAAGGAGGGAAACCCAGTAGCTCTGATGGCACAGCAAGGGCATCCAGCAGGACCTGGGCCATGGAGCACTGCGAGTAGATGGGGTGGGGTGAGAGGTGGGGGGCAAGAACACAAGTCCCAAAAAGCCTTTAGCCAGTTTAGAAAAAAATTTAAACAGACAACCCAATGGTGTCTGGTAGGTAGGACCCAGAGTTGTCTCCTCTCCAAGCTGGAGTTCTCGGGGGGGGGGGGCAGAAAGTTCCCTCAAATGTACCTGGAGACCTAGCAGTGGGAAAAGGCGTGGACTTGGGACAGACATCACATATGGGGAGGAATGTAGAGCCAGTCTCTGCTGTGAGGGGTCTCGTCCGATCGGAGACAGCTGGTAGCTAGGCCTTGACCCAGAGTTGTTCATCTCCAAGTCTGGAGATCTGGGGGGGGGGGGGGGGAGAAGAGCGTCCTTGGTCTTCCTCTTGGAATCGGAAAACCTAACATCTTGGTGGCCCCCAGGGTCCACTGGACATTCAGGAACACCCCCTTCTTTTCCCAATGCATCTGGCTTCTGATCTGGGGTAAATCCATTTCCTATTGCCTCATTTCTCCCCCTTGGCTGAGGGTCATTGCAAGGCCAGGACAAGCCCTCTTTCCTCAGCCTGGGGCCCAGGGCCCACAGACACTCAGGGTATCTGCTCAGTTTGGTGGACCCAGAGTCTACTGGCTGTTTTGCGGGAAGAATGTAGAGTCAGCCTCTGCTGTGAGGGGTGTTGTTGGATCAAGTCCCAAGTCCACCCCATGCCTTTTCCCACCGCCAGGTCTCAAGGTGCATTTGAGGACACTCCCCCCCCCACCCCCTGCCGAGGTCTCCAGGCTTGGAGATGGACAACTCTGGGTTAAGGCCTTCTCTTGGTGTTGAGAAACCTAACACCTAATATAATCTTTGCTCCCCTCTGAAACCTTATGAGCACAGTCTTTACAGTTTGTATTTCTCCTGGCATTTTTCTTCCAAACTCCCATCAGAATAGCCCATTAAGCTCTTTTTGTAGCATTCTGGGGGCTTTTCTAGTCTACCAGTGTAAATTCTTAACATTTTCCCACAAACCAGTTTCAAATGCTTACAAACATCAAGGTCAGATTTATCAAGCATGACCTACTTCTTGGTACCTATTTTCTGTATTAGTTACTTTTGTCATCCCTGTGAACCTGACAAAAGCAACTTAAGAAAGACGTTTCTTTTAGCTCATGGTATGAAGGTTCATCTGGGCACAGAAAGCATGAAGTACTACTGGTCAATTCGTGTCCATAGTCAAGAAGCAGAGAGAGAGAGAGAGAGAGGGATGCTGCTGCTCAGCTGCCTTCCTCCTTTTCTCTCTTTTATTCAGTCTGAAACCTCAGTCTATGCGATGCTGCCACCCACATTCATGGTAGATTTTTCTTCCTCAGTTAAATCTCTTTGGAAACAAGTAGACACACCCAGAGGTGTGTTTCCTAGGTGATTCCAAATCTAGTCATGTTGACAATGAAAATTAATCATCACACATGGGCAAGCTTTTCAAAGTACACACACACACACACACACACACACACACACACACACACACACATAGAGGATGCATCCAAATCCAATTAAACCAGAACTTGTGGGCTTGAGAACCAGACACGAGTGTCTTTTTAAACTTCCTAGATGTCTCTAACTTGCAGCCATGTTTGAAAACTTGGAATACAGTGTCATTTAGATCACTGCCAGGACTTTGGCATCTGCTGTGGTTTGTAGGGAGCCCAGAGATGGTTTTGAGCAGAGGCATAAGAGGTGTAGTATGATGTATGTTTCAACAGGATCCCAGTGGTTTCTGTCAAGAGCAGAGTGTTGGGGGAAAGGGTAGAAGAAGGAAAATCAGTGAAAGGATGGTATGTTTATTCAGGTGAGAAATAATGGAGACAATGTCACTGCAGAAACAGAAATTCTGAAAGTCAAGGTGGGGAAGAGATTGGTCAAAGGAATCATAAGCAGTCACTGAAAGTACAAGAATCACAGTCATGCTTCTTACCTTCTAATGCAACCTGTACTGCTTCCGGGCTGCCTTGCTGGTAATCCTGGGAGGTAAGACGAGCTATGGGGTCATTCTCAATGTCCATATAGGCAGGGAATGAGGGCAGGCAGAACTGGCCCACAGTTGGACTGAAGAAGCATCCTAGGTAAGGCTATGGCTCAGCAATTAAGAGCACTTCCTATTCTTGCACAGGACCTGAGTTTGGTTCCCAGCACCCACATGATGGCTAATAACCATCTGTAACTAAAATTCCAGAGGATCCAACTTCTTCTTCTGCCCTTAGATCGCTGCACTCATGTGGTGTACATACATATATGAGGGCAAAACACTCACTGCAACAAAATAACTAAGAAACATGTGTGGTGTCTCATGTTTGTATCCCAACACATGAGAGGCTGAAGCGAGGGGATTGCCACAAGTTTGAGGTCATCCTGAGCTACACAGTGTGTTCTAAGCCAGCCTGGGTAAGATTTGGTCTCAAAAAACCAAAACGAAGCCAGGTTTGGTGGCACATGCCTTTAATCCCAGCACTCAGGAGGCAGAGGCAGGCAGATCTCTGTGAGTTCAAAGCCAGCCTGGTCTATAGAGCGAGCTGCAGGCCAGCTGGTACTAAAAGGGAGACCCTGTCTCAAAAATACCAAAAAAAAAATGGAAAAAAAATAAAGTGTGGTAGGTTATTGTGATAATCAACTCTGGTTGCACCAGCAGGAGCTGGAGGCTGGGCCACGTAAAACGTGGGAAGGATACAGCTATCAGAGTGTCAGGACCCAGAATCTAGTGCGGTATATACCAGACCTGAAATATGCCAGTTCTTAGCCCACAACCACCTTGGCTCCTTTCTGTTTCCTTAGCACAAAAGAGTGTGGGGTGAGAGTGCCAACTGTGTGCCAAAGAGTCTACATCCTCGCAGGCCAACCTTCTAAACCCCCTGCCAAGAAAGGATTACTTTACTGCTAACGAAATTGAGACTTAGTGAGTTTATGTCAGTTGTCCTGGGCTGCCCGACTTCAAGGAGCTTCTAGGCTACTCAAGGACCTCTGTGGACTGGAGATGTAGCTCAGTGGTAGAGGGCTCGCCAGAAGTCCCCCAGCCCCTAGCTTCCATCCTTAGCATTGTATTCACTAAATGAAACTAGCCAACCAAGAGAGTGAACTGTGTTATGAGGCAGAGGCTCCTGGCTCAGGTAAGCTGGAGCAGCTTGAACGCTAAGCCAGATTTAGATATTCAAAGTCTGTGTTGCAAAGGGCACTGCCGGAGGAGGGAAGCCCATGAGCAGGCTGCAGCCTGGAGGTGGGCATAGACAAGGTGAGCCCACATATTTGTTTCTGAATCTGTTTAACCAACACTAATGTCACTGGCACTTGCTCCGTGTCAGGTACTGTTCCAGGGGCTTCACATTGAGCAACTAACTGAGTCCTTAAAACAGCGATATGGAGCTGAAAATTCATTTTTTTTGGTCTTTTTGAGACAGGGTCTCCCTGTAGCTCTGGCTGCCCTGGAACTCACTCTGTAGACCAGGCTGGCCTTGAACTCACAAAGATGTGCCTGCCTCTGCTTCCTAAGTGCTAGGATTAAAGGCGTGCGCCACCATGCCCGGCGGGATGAAAATCCATTTTTGATGAGTCCACTCTGGCTCAATTAAATAAGCAGGAAGATAGAGTTTGAGCAGGAAACATAGCTTGGAGTTTTATGTAGATGGTCCTAGATGGCAGACTGAGGAGTTTGCATTTAATTTGGCAGGCATACGGGGGCATGGAGACCTTCTAAGTAAGTGGGACATAAGATCAAAGTCTGCATTTGGGAGGTGTATATGGATGCCATGGAAGAGGGTAAGAAGGCAGCATCTCAAGGGCCGCAGGAGAGAACTCAGCTTGCGCATGTTGGATAGGGTGGAGGGATTGTGTCCGTGGAGCCATGACATAAATAGAAGCAACAGGAAGAGGAAATACTCATGAGGGTGAGATGCAGCAGCACCTCGAGGGATCTAGGAGTAGGGAAGACAGGCCATAAGCTCAGAGTTGCCAGGGATATGCTACATAGTCTGGAACATGTCAGTAGCTGTCACTGTGTTTTGATCTTGCCATCCAAATCATGAAAAGACTGACTATGTCCATCAGCTTATGACTCTAAATGTCAGAGGAAGTTATCATGGTACTTACTATCCAACATGGAACCTCCTGATATTAGAAGATTGCCTTTGGGTGCTGGTTAAGAGCACTAATGCAATTCTCACTCTTACTGAGTGCCAGTTACCCAGGTCCCTCTGTGGGAAGCTGGGAATCATGAGGACAATATCAGCTGGGGAGGGCTTTGGTGAAGACTCCCAAAGCAATGTGCATGGACACTCTCCATGCTGCCCAACACACATGGTGGCTTCCGCCATCTTTGCTCTTCCTCTCCCTGTTGGGAGAAGCAGAGATCCAGTGTTGGGAACCCAGTTTGGAGACACTCAGTTTCTGGAACCACAGCAACTCATGGCATGACTTCCTAGCTCAAAGCACCACCTCGCAGTTTATGCAAATCTTTTCCACCCCAACAAATCTAGGAGGTAGAAATGATTATCACCATTTTATAAATGAGGCCCAGCTGGGAGGTGAGGAACCAGCTCCCTACCAGGCCAGCTTTCCCACTAAGCCATGTGCACAAGCCTAGGAAAATTGCTTCATGGTGCCTGGAGAAACTGAGGTCCCAAGAAGACAGCCTCTTGGCCATCTCCAGACCCAGTAGGTACACCAGAGCCCAGACAAGAGCAGGTGCCACCAAGAGCCTGGGCCTGGCTTTCATTTGTCACTGGGCTGGGCGCCATGCAGCTTGCCTAGGGCCATGGTTCAGGCTCAAATTGGGGTGTTTGGTTCCTTTCTTTATGTCTCCTCTTGTAACTCCAGCTTAACACTCCCCAGATGGCCATTCCTGCCGGCTCCCTGCCCACGCTGCCATTCAGACGGGAAAGCAATCATTTTGCAGCCCCATTAATTAAAGACTAATTGCTGATTGGAAACACATTGACTGGGCCCTGAGCCGGTATCGTGTTGTGGGCCCTCTGGCCCTGGGGAAGGCCCAGCCCTAACAAGACTCTGGCCCCCAGCGGCTTGCTTGCTCCCTGCGACAGCATGACTGGACCTGGACTTAGGCTAATGAAGTGTCAGCTGACTATTAGAACCACATTGATGGGGGAGGCTGGCGACCAGACCAGATAGGAGCTGACACATGCAGCAGCCATTAGTTCTGAAGTTGCTGTGCTTCCAAAAATGGCTCCCTGGGGGCCACCAGGAGCTGGGGCCTGGCTTTCCCAGCCAGTTAGCAAGGGCTCATCTTCCAGCTAGGGCCCCCTCCAAGAAGCTCAGTCTTCCCTGACCCCTTCTCCCACCATGCAGCCACCAAGCACGTTCTCTTGCCAGTCCTGGGGATGTAGAAGTGAGTAAGCCTAGCGACATTTATTGAACAGTTACTACAAGCCAGGGGCTGCTCTAAGTGAATTCCACTGACTCCTTTCTTTCTCACAAATGCTTCCAGGAAGGTTGAGGCTCTCAGAATCCACATACTGCAGTCCAGGCGGTATAAGCCTGGAACCACTGTGATCCGTTGTACCCTCACCCTTTCTGGGGAGAAGTCCCAGGCATGGAAGAGAGACCACCAAGGAAGGTGCACTGACACAGGGTGCCTAGGGCCAGGGACACTCTGGATCAGAGCCTAGTGGAGGTTGCTTGTCTCAGGCCTGGAATCGGGATAGAAGTAAGGACCTAAGAAGGGAGCCTGATGGATAAAAGACAAATCTGGTAGACAGACAAGCTCCTGGGAGAAGAGAGCTTCCAGCTGACAGAGTTCCCAGTTACCCAGCAGGTACAAGGTAGGTTTGAGGGTGCCATTAGCTCGGGCTTCTGGACGTTCACTCTGGCAGGTACTCCCTAGCTGTGATATTGGATCAAAGTATCCCAACCTCTAAGCCCCTTCAAATCAACTAATAAGTGACACATTGATCCTTATTTCATAAGATCGTTATGATGAGGAACTGAGCTGTTTCCTTACACAGTATCAGGCAAACCTTAAGAATCAGCAGAAGAAATTCAGGATCACCAACATTAGCTCCCATCGCCCTTTCCCCAACTATCTTCCATCATCCCTACCTCCAGTCATGCTAACCCATTCGGGGGTCCCACAGAGCACATAGTCATCCGTCCCCCTTGCCTCTGCTGCTCTTGCTAATTCTTTCTAGTCTTCACTCCCATCTCCACCCATCCCAGTCCTGTCCATCCTTCTCGGGCTCAAATATAGCCTCTTCCCACAAGTTCCTCCTGATCTTTGTACGGACAGAAGAAATGCCCTCTCCTACCCCATAGCTCTGGACAGACAGAGAGATGCAAGTTTGGAGGGCCTGTGTGGGTATAGACAGTCTTCACCCCTCAGGCTCACAGCCTGCCTTAGACGGCCAGTCCTATCCTCTTCTAAGGTTGCAGAAACCATACAGGTGGGTTAAGAAATAACAGCTGGGATGAGTACAGTGAGTAGTGAGGCCTGTGGTGAACTGGATAGCCCTCTGCAAGAGGGTTGCAATGTTGGAATGTAGGCTTAAGGCTGCCAAGGTTGCTGGATCTTTTTAAAATAAACTTTTTATTTTATTTATTTTTATGTGTACTGTCTGCATGCAGGTCTGTACACCCGTGTCGTGCAATGCCGCAGAGGTCAGAAGGGGGCGTCGGATTCCCCTGGAACTGGAGTCAAAGACGGTTCTCAGCCGCCATGTGGGTGCTGGGGATCGAACCCTGGTCCTCTGCAAGAGCAGTCGGCACTCTTAACCGCTAGGTCATCTCTCCAGCTCCAGTTCCTGGATCTTTTGAGAGAAGCAGGAAGTCCAGATTTCTGTATAAAACTGCCCTATGGCACAGTCCTGGTGACTAATCAGAAGCTTCCTAGAGACATTTTAAACAAAACAGTCCGTGGTTGAGTTTGGTGTATGGACTGTTAACTTGCCATTACTCACACTGTACATGGTTACCAAATGCTCCACAGCCCACTTAGCAGCGCCAGGCACTGCGTGGCCTTCTTCAGGGAACACAGAATGCTCTGAGGCTCGGATTCCTTTGAGAGAGTCCCACAAGTCCACAGACCCATGGGGACCATGATTGGCATGGTTATGAAGGTGTACGTAGAGTCAGGCAGATGAGAATTCATGCCTTGGCTGTACTGTGTACTACCTGTGTGCCTGGGCATATTGCTACCCTCTCTGAGACTCAGCTTTTGTCTCCATGATGGTGGGGAGGGGGTGGGCGGGGGCGGGGAGTCAAAAAGAATCTCAGTCTCCCGGGATTGTCATGCCTGCCAAATGAGCTAATGGCTGGTGAGCCCTCTGTGACTCATCACCGGTCCAGGTGTGGAGGAATCCAGGGAGCTGAGATGACAGGCTTGGGGCCATGCCTGGAATGGGATAAGGAAGGCTCTGCTGTCCACCCACCTGGGCAGGCACTTCTGGAAGCTGAGAGATCAGGTACTCTGAGCAACAAATGATGGGCAATTCTGGTCCAGTACCTGTTCTTCCTGCTGTCTTGTCAGTATGGCCAAGGTACCCTCCCTGCAAGATGCTGAGGCAGGTGGAGATCCAGAGCATAGAAAGAGGTTGCCTAAAGCAAAGCAGATCTAAACACTTGGGAATCCTATCTACAATCCATAGCCACCGTCTTGGTTACAACCACCACCAGCCCAGTACTTCCTACCACCAAGCCCGCTCTCACCACTTACACACATTGCCTCATTTAACCCTCTCTAGAAGTCTGGGAGCTGGATACTGTAACCATAAGCTCTACAGATGAGTACTCCCAGGCACAGAGACGTAAACTGACTTACTCAAGCCACACAGCAAGTAAACAGCAGAATCAGGCCATGAAGCTAGATAGTCTGACTATGGAGTCTACACTACCTGTATGAAAACTCCAGAGTACAAGTCCATTCACTGAAAAAGTTAGGACGGTCTCTTTTTCTAACTTCTCCCTGATAAAGAGTCCCCATCTTTGCCATGGGGGAATATAGGAGTTCCTTCCACATCATGAACCTTCTCATTTTGATGGCAGCAGCCTGTGCCAAAGCCCTGGCTAATGTGTGCTTTCCTCCTTCACTGTGCACTCTGCTCCCCCTCAGCATGGCCTGGAGGCCTCGAGGGAAAGGCTGAGAGCCAGGCAGGGAAGGCTAAGAAGGCTGACTTGAAGCAGAGGGCCAAGTAGGCAGCGATGAACATGCAGATCCAGGCCAACAGGTGTCCCTGGGGCGGGCAGGGCAGGCCTGGGGCGGGCAGGGCAGGCCACAGCCAGCAAGATCAGTGGAAGGCCAGTGGTTAGCCCTGTGCTGAGAGCCATGCACACGCCCTCCATCCCGTACACACAAGCAGACATAGTCCTACTTACCCAGTTACTCATAGAGCCAGCAATCCATCTGCACACGCCCATGCAAGACACGCCCGGTCCCTGCACCCTTGCTCAAGAGGACACATTTGTGAACACAGGCATACACACATGCAGAACCCTGAAAGACACACATGGCCCTGCCGGGAGGGTGGGATAGGGATTGTTCCAGGCCAGCCCACAGCACTCCTCCCTCAGATCACTCCTGCTGTCCTTGAAGGAAGAATGCCACCCACTTGGCAGCAGCTCAGCCATTCAGGGTGTGCCCTGTGTGAGCTCCAAGTTTCTGCTTGGAGACCTGCAGGTGGAGGAGGGGAGTAGGAAAAAAGACAATGTTCTAAATTAGAGATCAAGTCCCAGAGAACCGTGGGTCTTCAGTGCCTGTGTCAGCTTGGAGTGTCCGAGAGGCATGCAGGGGGGCCAGGAGTGTGGGGCACGTTTACAGGCTCACTGGGCTCTGAGCAAGGGCTGTTACAGGAAGAATGCACTTCACTATGGATTTGCTGTGTGACCTTGGGCGAGTGAGCTAGCCTCTGAGCTATAGTTTTGCTGTTAGCGTCAGGGTAAGGGCACATAGCTGGAGCCAGAATGCTAGTTTGAATACCAATTATGTGACCTTGAGCAAGTTAGTTAACCTCTATGTGCCTCAATTTCAATACAATATGATGGGATTCATAACATTATCTAGCTCATAGCGTGGACATGAGGATTAAACGACTTAATGTATATGGCGCTCTTAAGAAGGATGAATCAATAATACGTTCTGGCATTGTAGAAGCACTGCCTAAGTGGCAGCTGCTATTGTTGCTATTGTGCAGTGGGGACACAAGTACCTACTGCACAGGATTGTGGGAACAGAGTGTTGAGAGTGCTATGGGCTACTGATTAATGTGCCAGAAGAATAAGGCATTGCTGGCCATTGTGCTACGTGCCTGTGATCCTAGGTCTTGGAGGGCTGAGGCAGGAGAATTGAGAGTTTTAGGGCAGCCTGGGCCACACAGAAAGTTCCAAGTGAGTGTGGAATTCACATAAAGTCTCTCTCTCTCTCTCTCTCTCTCTCTCTCTCTCTCTCTCTCTCTCCTCAGAGTCAGAGGGAGGGAAAGAGAGAGGTGAGGAGTACTGCTGGCTGGATTCTGAGGCTAGCCTGGGCTTATAGGTGCAGCTTGAGCAGAAGGGGCCCTGTGCATCTTAATAAGGCTCCTCCTACTCCTGCAATTGATCAGTGGCTTGCTCTCAAGTCCCATCTGAGTCTTTGCATTGACTGTTTTCTCTGTCTGAACACTCTTCCCCCAGTCACTTACAAGGTTGCTCTCTTACCTCTTAAACTACTGGAATATCAATTCTTGGGGAGGCCCAGCCCATACTCGGCTAATTCTGCATCTTGCCTCTCCTCTAGCATTTCTCTTCGATTGCTCTTTGCATTTTCTAAGGCCCACCCCACAATTTTCATGCTATATAAGGTACTATAGGATGTAGTATTATTGTGCCCTCCCACCCCACTGCTAGCTCCTCTAGACCTAAAGCTGTCTGTGACACTCCACAGGACAGCAATGGCTTTTGCTGGATGAGCACAACACCAAGAGCTCCCTGGGTTGGGCCGGTGCAAGTGGAGGGGGGAAGAGAATAGGGAGTAGGCCATTGGAAATGTCTGCAGAGGAGTCCTGAAGGTGGGCTCCAGGGTAGTGGCAGCTAGAGGCCCACGGTGGCAGGTGGAGTGTGAAGGCACACACGAGAGACAAGAAATGTAGCTGCTAGCCTGTGGGTGGACTGATTCCCAGGTCTTGGCACACGCCAGACCAAGTCCAAGCATGAGGACTATTTGCCAAGGGAGTGATTAAATATACAAGCCACCATGGTGTCTGCCAAGTTGATTGAATGTGGGGTAAAAGGAGTAATTCCAACCTAACACCCTCAGCTTGGGCCTAGAAATGAACTAGAAATGGACCTAGGTGTTCGAAACAGAAACCCAGAGATTTCACACACATCATACCTGTCGACATTAGCTCAAACATCACTTCTTCTGGAAGGGCTTCCTGCTCCCCCACTTAAAGCAGATCTGCCTGACTGGCCTCCCATGCGCCCCCCTCCCCCCAAGTTGGCCTTTCTGCTCTCACTTGTATTTGCTGTATCTCCAGTGTAGAGGACAGTGGGTCTCCAGGCTTGAGTAAGTCACGTAGTATCTCAGTTTCTTGCCTCTCCTCCTCTTCTTTTCCCTCCTGTTTGTGTCCTCCTTCTCATCCTACTGCATTTCCTTTCATTCCTACTCTGGGCAGCCAATGGTTTCAATTAAGTCACAAGAACTAAGGACCTGTGGGCTGAGGATGGGGTGGGAAGCCTAAAAACTTATACAAGGATTTGGCTGCAATTCACCTGAAATTGGAAACTCCAGGATTTGAGCTATCGGCATTGAGAATAGGCCTGGGGATTCATAAACCTTGAGCCACACAGGTCACAGTCTCCCAACAGACATATACACCTAATGGCACATAGCATGTCCCCAACCTACTAGATCCCTAAGCACCCCATCCCACACTTACAGCCATGGACATGTGGATATGTCCCCACCACAACACTTAACCTCAGTGGGACTAACATCAGATCTCAGACCACTGACATACACACACAACACACACACACACACACACACACACACACACAAAACCTCACACCAAAACATGTACTACTTCCGCAGCCCTCTGCCACACAGCATGCACTGTAAGTACACTGCACTCTTGAAGCCACAACCTCACAAACACCTTTATGACACCATTAGTTTGTGACACAGACACAACACACACATTGTCCTCCACTTCATCCTGCTGTGATCATATGTATCCACCCATGTGCACACATACACATGCACATGCAGACACACAGAGAAAAGAGCTCTCCCTCCTATCCTGCCTCCCCTTCGTGCCTCGGCTGTTTGGCTGTGCCAGGCTTGCCTTAAGACCCTGGCTGGCTCCAGAGAACAGCTGAGCTAGTAGGCGCCATTTCCTAGAAGGCTGTGGATTTGGCCTCAGCTGATCAAACACATGCTAGGAGGTCCACGTTTGAACTCCGGCTCCAAGGGTGGCTGGTATGTGGTCCCCACCAATGAACTGCAGGCAGCATCTGGCTGCTGTGGGACACCCCACAGGGAGGGACTGATGTGACTGAGCTTAGTGGGTGGGGGCCAGGCAAGGCCCAAGTTGACTTAGTTGGGGTGAGGGGGCGTCCAGAGTTCAGGCGGCTGGTGGCTGGGAGGGGGAGCAGAAGAATGCCTCACCAGCAGGGGCCTGAGATAGAAGCTGAGTCATGAGGTAAGAAGAGAGGCTGTGGTAGAAAGACAGGAAGCAGGGTGGAGGGGGAAGAGAGGGTGGAAGGGGGATCTTGAGGCTCCTCCAGGCTCTTCCCTCAGGAAATGACAGAGGCAGGGATTGGGAGGGGAGGCGGAGGGAGGCAGCACTGGAGACAGGCAGAGGACAAGAGCTGGAAATGAGGCTTTCAAAGAAGAGTAGAAGGTTGTGACTGAGGTTCAGTAGTGAGCTTGGGACAACCTGGCTGCCCAGATGTGAGAGGGTGGAGAATTAAATGCTGGTCATGAAGACCTACTGGTAAGAGCTTAAGGTACGTCATTAGGACAAACGGTAAACCCTTGATGAATGTTAGGATTTGAATCTCAAATATCTCCTAGAGGCTATTTTGAATGATTGGTCCCAGGTCTTGGTGCTACTTTGAAGACTGTGGACCGTCTTAGCAGGAGGGGCCTGACTGGAAAAAATAGGTTACTAGAGGTGAGTCTGTGTTCTCTGCTTCCTGGTTTACTGTGATGGGAAGAGCCAGTATGCCATGCTCCTGACACTACAGAGCCAATTGCTCCCCATGCCGTGCCTTTCTGATTGTGAGAAACTGTACCCTCTGAAATCATGAGCTGAAATCAACTCTTCCTCTCTTAAGTCCCATAAGGTTTTTTTTTTTTTTCATGTATCTCCACCACAGCAATGAGCACTGTAACTAGCACAATGAGAAAAGCAAGGGAAAAGCTCAAGTGGGAGAAGGAAGCCCACTCATGAGGGCTGCCAAGCTTCAGGTCAGGGCTCACATCCTGGTAGCAGAGGGGACCATGTAGACTTGCAGTCTGTTGAGACTCCCAACTCAACCAAAGCCCACCTCTGCCTTCAGGTCACCAAGAAAGGCATAGCCTATAGCTCCCTTGTAGCAGCTGGGTCAGGACTGCCAAGTACAGATACTGGTCAACTACATTCTGACCTCAGTAGGGCCTAAAGGTCAGAGAATGAAAGAAAAGGAGGCCTCTAGCCTTTGGGGGGTGCCATGTGGTCCAAAAAGTCCCTAGGCAGTTGACTCAATCCCCATAATTGATGTATTTACATGTGTCTCATGCCAAAGGACCTAAATGAATTCCCCCTGTCGCACTCCACCCAAGCCGAATGTGGGGGACCCCCATAGCCAGGCTCCAATTTTATGTCCTTAGGTTGCCCTGAATCTCTGGATACTCTGGTCCTCATATATCGAAGAGACAAGCCCCCTTGATTTGGGAGTCGACCCAGTCTCCAAGGACCAAGAGTCTACTCCCTCTCTCAGCTGCTCCTGGACTGAGCTAATGCCACCCACTCATAGCTAGCACTTTGCTCTTCCTGAAGTGTGAGCTCATTCAAGTCCCACCACCCTGAGAAGCTGCCAGAGCAGGGATTAGCCTTGTTTCCAGGTGAGAAAAGTGAGGCCCAGAGAGGTAAAACAATGACCACAGTCACATTGCCAGCAATTCCAGCCACCAACTCTAGATCCAGCCCCTCAAATGAAAGGGAAGCCAGGCCCCTTATGTGTTAAAATGTGGACTGTTGAGGATCAGATGACATAATGAGATGGAAAGCCAAATAGAAGTCCAGGAAGGACATTAGGCCATGCCTACTGTCTTCAGAAAGGACAGGAATTGGAGGAAGGGTGGCTACTTCTCCAATATCGACTAGGTGCCAAGTTCTAGACTATGTACCTGATGTGTGTTGTTTCACCAAAAACTCAGTTCATTAGGCCCTCGTTGTATAGAGGGAGAAACTGAGGTTCAGTAAATGGCAGCCCTAGGGCTGAAGTCACATAATAAGTAACAAAGTTAAGGCTTGGCTCTGCTTCTGATGCCAAAGTGTATGTTATTCGAGGAAGATTCTCCATCCCCTTCCCTTGCCATGTGACCAGTCACCTTGGGACCCATCCAGTTGCTCCAGGAACTTAGCTCTGGCATGGCTTCAGAGAATGGCCTTCAGAAATCAGGGAACTGAGATGACGGAGGGAAAAGGGAACTGCGGGGGAGGTAAAAGCTCCGAGAATTTGTGGGAGAAACCAGATTCCTCTGGGGAATTGAGGGCAGTGTCGCCTGCTGCTTTCCTTCCTCTCCCCCTCCTTCTTACCACAGCCTGCCTGGGGATGGAAGCAATGTCCCTGAAGGGCGGCCTCTTGGCACATTCAGGGCTGCAGACAGCGCCACAGAGGCCCACATCCTGGGTCACCTCCCACTCAGAACCACAAGGAATCTGGACAAGAACTCCAGTATTTCTCTGAACCACTGCATTCATTGCCTTGCCTCCTCACTGCCCTGCCTTCTCTTCCCGTCTCTTCAACTCTGCTAGAGAATGGAAAATAGGCTTCAGCAGACACATCCACATCCTGTCCCTGACAGCTGGGACACAGAATCAGGCTCCAGAAGCTGCTGCTCCCTTACCTTCAGAGCAGCAGGTCATTGTCTTGATTTGAGGCTTCTCAAAGAGAGGACATTGTGCAGTCTGTTCACATACTTGTCTGGTGTTACCCTTCCTAATCCCAAGTCCCTAATCTTTTCTTCCATCCAAGTACTAACCTGGCTTGACTCTGCTTGGCTTCTGAGATCAGACAAGAGCAAGTATGTTCAGGGTGGTAGGGCCATAGCCTCCCAATCCTTTTCTGTTTTGGCTTTAGTGGGAATATAATAATGCCTCTGTAAGATTCCCAACAACAAATGAAACTGCGGCACCCAGCTTTGTTATTTTTTTTTTCTAGAAGCTGAAAGTTACAGTGTCTTTATTGGTTAGTCCAAATTGCTCCGAAATAGTGACAGATGGAAAATAAAGTGATATTAGATTAAGGGTACAGGGCTGGATATGGTGGTGTATGCTTTCAGTCACAGCACTTGGGAAGCAGAGGCAGGTGGATTGTTGTGAGATCTAGGCCAGCCTGGGATGGTCTGCATATTGAGTTCCAGGTCACCTGGGGATACATACTGACATATTGTCTCAAAAAAAAAAAAAAGGAAAAAGTTAAGGCATTACAAGAAATATATTGGAATCAAAGTAAGGTACCAGACAATAGACCTAATAAGTAAGCTCATTATTCTTGACTATCATAACTGGCATCTCCTTCACATTCTTTAATTGCTCCAGTCATCATAAATACTACCCACTATCATCTATATCTCCATCACCATTTAAAAATTTTTTTTTAATTTATTTATTATTTTTTTATGTGTATGAGTGTACTGTCTGCATGTAGGTTGGTGCACCCATGTCGTGCAATGCCACGGAGGTCAGAAGAAGGTGTCTCATTCCCCAGGAACTGGAGTCAAAGATGGTTCTTAGCCACCATGTGGGCGCTGTGAATTGGACCTGAGTCCTCTGCAAGAGCAATCGGTGCTCTTAACCGCTGAGCCATCTCTCCAGCCCCTCCATCACCATTTTTATTGTTATCCAAATGCTCATCACCATCACCACCCTTGCCATCACCTCTACCTCCATCCTCAGCAGCACTCAGCATCACTAACATCTGCATCACTAACACCTTCTTTGGTCACCACCATTACAACCCTGTCACAGGTACCTCACCTCCCATCACCACCACCGTCATCGCCAACATCATTAGATCTGCTGTACTAGCCCTACCACCGTCATCACTGTCATTACCAACTCAAGCACCATTGTCATCCTCCTTTCCTCCCTCAACGCCATTTCCATTGCTAACATAACCATCATCTTCATCACTACCTCTACTATCTTTACCAAGTCTGTTAACATCACTGCCATTAGCACACCACCATTGTGTTAGACTTTTTGTCATTGTGACAAAAATACCTGAAAAAATCTATTTAAAGGAGGAAGGGTTCCTTTTGGCTCACGGTTTCAGAAGCCTCATTCTATCACAATGGGGTAAGCATGGTAGACCAAAGCTACTCACAATATGGTGACCAGTAAGCAAAGAGATAAGGCCTGAACTGATGAGCTCTCCTCTCCTCTTACTTCATCTAGACCTCCAGCCTATGGGAAAGCACCACCCACAGTCAGGCTCACTCTTCCCCCACAGTCAATCCCCTGTGGAAATGCCCTCACAGACACCCCCAGACATGTGCTTTGACAGTCTCCTAGGCACTTGTCAATCCATTCAAGTGGATGAGATTAACAGCATCACCTCCATCTTACCTCTATTGTCACCTTCACTATCACCTTCCTTGCTGCTATCATAACCAATGCTACTATAACGGACACCTCTGTCACCATTTTATCATTAATGAAATGTATTGTCTTGATCCTTGTATTCATGGGTCCACTGACAATAGTAAGTTGTCAGGCAGAAAGTAAAGAGGGTGAAGGCAAAAACTCAAGTAAGTTTGTCCTCGAGTAGATGCAACTGGTAAATGAAAAGCCAAAAGGAGCCAGGGGCTCCCTCCCCCCCAAAACCTGAGTACAAATCCTCAACTGACCTTGAGAAAACAAAAACCTTGGTTAATCTGGGCTGTGTGCCCTTAAGCATCCAAAAGGAAAGTACAACCAGAAATAAACAATTAGGCCTGAGAAATTGTACTTGAGGTATAAAACTTAAGATCTTAGTAAAAAGACAAAAAGTAAAAAAAAAAAAAAAAAAGCACAGTTGTTTTTTGTTTTGTCTGTCTTACTGGCAAGTGCAGCTACCCGGAGGCTGCCACTGCTTTTGCCATCCTTCAAAGATGTGAAAATACACAGCTTTTGAACCTTCCAGTATGGACTGAAGACTCATGTCTCTCCAAGAATCCTCCAAACCTTCAGTGCCAAATAGGGACTGCTGAGACATCCAGCTTGTGGACTGGGGTTTCAGCCCCTTCAGAGTATAGACTGCCATTGTTGGACTACCCAGGCTGTATCATGGAGACCAGTACAGGAAGATCAAGACAGGACGTGGTGCTTACTGGACCTCATTTGGTGACCATGGGAAGGGAAATCCCCAGTGTGGAGCACAAGGGCAGGACTGATTGATGGTTGTTTGGGCTTGCCAAGGAGGAGACTTCTAACATGACATCTTTCAGCCTAATAAAAGCAAAAAAGAAATCATAAACTGAAGATGCTAAAAGATATATGTAGCATGCATATATGCATATTTTAGGGTGATACAGATTAGAAGGAACAACAACAATAACAACAACAACAAAAAGACTGGGTCAAGGAACTTCCTGAAATGGTGAACTTCTGATCAAAACAATAAATTTCTGCATCGAAAATTTTAAAAGAGACTGAGAAAAAGATGAAAAACATGTTTGTCAGAATACATGAGCTCTGCTGGGGTGGGGGGGGCAAGGAAGGGGGAACGGGTCTGGACTTGATTGGAAATTTTGTATGAAATGCACAAAGCTTCAATAAAAATTGGCTTTGAAAAAACCCTCAAAGTATAGGAATATAGTGATCACCTAATGTCTGTTTTAACTACAGCCAAATAAGGCATCCATACAGGTCTGCCTGCATAGTGCAGGACGTGGGATAGGACTCTGGGCCTACAGCAGCAAGGGTAGCCAGCCGCTAAGCCATAGGGTACCTGTGATTTTCAGATCTCCTTCAGCTGAGCCTCGGAAGTAATTCAGACCATAGCCAGGCTAGAAGTGTCCTGAGAAGCTGAAGCCAAAGGGAGGGCATGTGAGTGGCTGGAAGTATGCCCGAGAACAGGAAGTGGGTGGGGACTGCTTCCTCTATTCAGTCCCTGGCTAAGGAAACTCTCCCCTACATACCTAGGTGCCCCAAATGACCCTGGAGTCTGGGTCCCCTTCCATGTGCTCAATCCTAGGATAGGCTCTGGGACCCACCAAGAGATACAGCGTGCCTAGATGAAAGGAGTTTCCTCCAGGGGCAGGGGGGGGGGGAGGATGCTTTCTCCAGAGAAAGCTACTGTCTTCCTCTTCCCTTCAGTCCCCTCCGGAGTTCTCTATCCTCTACTCTTGCCTTCTTAGCTTTCTTCCACTTCCAGCCTCTGCTTTCAGCAATCCTGCAAACTCTGTCCCCCTGGCAGCCTCGCCCCTTGCCTGCCTCCCAGGTGACAGGAAGGGCGACCATGAGAAAACCTTCTGTAAGCTTACGTTGCATTGCTGGGGACTGCTTTCTGAGTGTCCAGATAAACTATCCTTTGCCCACTTTGGCCCATTAATCCTGCTGCCGAGAAGTGGCTGATGAAGTCAGCAGGTCTTCCCACCACTGCAGCTTCTGTCAGCTCTCTGTGCAGGCACCTCAGGGCCCTGGTTTCTGAGCTGCCCTTCCAGTCTGGGATCCTTGTGGCTGCCCAGCCCTTCCAGCCTCTCCATCCCATCTTCCTTCCCACAATATCCACAGCTTCAGGAACAGATTCTCTCTCTCTTTCTCTCTCTCTCTCTCTCTCTCTCTCTCTCTCTCTCTCTCATATTTACACTCTCTTCATGCTACATACATCCCTGGGAGACAAGCTCAACATAGTCTATCACCACTATCCACAGTCACACCCTGCCCAGCACTTGCCAGGGGTTGCTTTGTATGCTAGAACTTTTGTCTACCTTAGAGGAGTTAATACTCTCCCTGCCCTGGAGGCTTGGCATGGTTCCTTCCCCTTTCCTACATCCACGAAAGTGGGACATTGTGGGACCATAGTAATACTGGGAAAATGTACAGGTCTGATTTTCAACCTCATGCCCTGGACTCTGAATCACCTTACCCCTAGCCTCTACCCACTTTCATGGGGATGGACACAGAAGCGCCATGCCTATGCTGTGTTCAATGTGGTATATGCTATACACACTCACAGAGCACATGCACAAGCCATGTCCAAGTGCACCTATTTTTTACATGCTGCACACACTGAATACACTCCTGGCAAGATCACACCGACTCAGTCTGGTCATTGGCCAAGTATTGGTTGGATGTCTCCTGTGTACAGCCTGGCTTGCTGTGCTGGGCACTAGGTACTTTGGTCACTTACAAGAGCCTCAACATGCTTCATTCCGAGTGTCTACCATATACGAAATCCTGTGTTGAGGGGAGTCTGTGTTCACAGGTACATGTGTGAGACTGCAGATACATGCATACACACACACACACACACACACACACACACACTCACACATATTCTGGGTAGAAATTGCCCCAGGCCTGGCACCCCTGGATGGGTAAGCCTAGGGACAGAGGTACAGGTATCTGATAGCACGTTATTTGATAGAAGGAGCACAGAGAGGTGGAGCAGCTGGTTGTCGCTGAGACAGTTAAAACTAGGTCTCAGTAATCCTAGATTGCTCAGGCTAGGAGGCATGATCCCAGAGATTACCCTCCTTGCGTCCATACCAAACATTTATGTTTGCTAACAGAGGGATCCAGCCTGGGACATCCTGCCAGTCTCCACAAGCTTTAGAGCCTAAGCAAGCTACTTCTCTGAACTCCAGGGAGACCAGGGAAGCTTCTATAACCTTTCCCATGAAATTCCATCACTTTAGGTCTGACTCAGCTCAACTTACTCCTTAATATGGAAAATGGACAAGAAATTAAAGATAACTAGGCACTATGAGAGGATTAAGGATAAGGGAGACCAACAAAATTATGTCATAGTCACTATCAGAAAGGAGAACACACCAGAGGAAATGTAGAGGGCCACAGACTAGTCTATTACAAGAGTGAGAGGAGGCCAGCAAGCAGATAACAGAGTCCTGAGGGTGAGAAGGAACCATTAATCACCCAGCAAGGGGACCTCTCCCCAGTGCAGCCTAGGAGGGCTGCAGGCCCAAGAAAAGGGTACTGGCAGGCCGGTGGATGCTGATGCAGTAGCTCTATGCCTGCTGCCTTGGGACAGCCTCTGGCACTAGGAAGAGGTCTCACAGGCTTGGCAGCTGGCAGTCTTTGGCTAAAGAGCTGAGCTAGTTCTCATTTTTTTAATTTATTATTTTTTATGTATATGAATGTACTGTCTGCATTTAGGTTGGTGCACTCATGTCGTGCAATGCCTCGGAGGTCAGAAGAGGGTGTCGGATTCCCCTGGAACTGGAGTTAAAGACGGTTCTTAGCCACCATGTGGGTGCTGGGAATCGAACCTGGGTCCTCTGCAAGAGCAGATGGTGCTCTTAACTTCTGAGCCATCTTTCCAGCCCTGAACTAGTTCTTCTGAATACTAAAGAAAGGACTTAGAGCTCAAGGACTCCAGATGTGGAAGAATCCCTAATCAATGTCTTGTTCTAGAAAGTTCCCTTAGCTGAGAGCTCTACTCCCAGTCCTCTACCATCTTAGCTGTGAGGCCTTGGCCAAATCATTGCCTTTTCCAGGACTTGGAGCCTCATGTTCTCAATGGATAAGCTTTTTGAAGAATAAAATAAAGAATATTTCCTGAGGACAAAGGTAGGTTGCAGATTATTCTCCTACAAGAATCTAGAAAGTAAGCATTTAAGACTTCAGAGGCTCTATGGACTTTGTTGCACCTATGTACGCCTTTCTTCTCCTCCTCCAGCACAAAGCAATTCTTTCTACTCCCGCCTTTCTTCAGCACAGAGCTGTAGAGGAGACATCCACCTGATCCAGCCCAGGGCAACACACAGACTCCCACACAGCTGACTACTGCATAGAAGCGTTGCTCAGTGCCAGGAGGCTGAGACAGACCCACCAGCAGGCAGAGGACAGAGAGAGCCAAGCAGGGGGACTCTCTGAGACAGGTGCGCAGTAGCTGGATGCCTGCATCCCCACAGGCGCATGTGCGACAGCAGGGTAAGGTGGCACTCAGCTTGGCATGTGTCCCCCAACCCACTCTGTAAGTAGCTTGCTCTCCAGTCGTGCTCTGCTTGAGTAGGAGCTGCAAGCACTGCACTACAGTGAACGCAGGGGCCAGGGCTACCGAGGCATCCAGGCAACCAAGAGAAAGGACTAACTTGTCAGCAATGCAAGGAACTCACCCCCAGCTCCTGCCCCGCCCCACCCGTGCCTTTGATCACAGGCAGGCCAGCCCTAGCCCTGCCCTCCACATGGCCACATTTCTTCATAACCCCCACACACATACCCCTACCCCCACACCACATCTGGGAAGGGCGCTGTTGGGCCTTTGGGCCTCACCTCTGTGTGAACCTCTCCTTTGATCACACTATCCAGAGGGAGGGAGAGGAATTGGGAGGAGAAAATCCCCTTTCCTTTGCACCACTCTCCACTGTGCACACATCTCTGGGGCCTGCAGCAGAACATGAAAACAGCAATCTAGGCCTGATCTTCCATGGCCCAAGGCCTCAAAGAGTCCCAGAGGATGGAGTTGAAGGGACCAGGGAATATGCCCACAGATGATACACAAAGGCAGACAGCCACCTATTTCTTCTCCATCCTAGCCGTGCCAATAAATATAATACCTATACATACAATTCTAGCCGTTGGCTCTGAGAGAGCACTTCCCGTTCTGCATCTAACCTTCATAACAACCCCAACATTAAAGTGTTCTTTCATCCACCACACGCATAGGCAAACCAAGCCTTTCATGGAAAAGTGACCTATTTCCCGACTCACACAGCAAGAAAGACTTGCCACCAGGATTTGTCGTCAGGCCTGTGACCCTTAGAAGCCTTTCACTTTCAGTGGAAAACTCTCAGGATAGACAGAACACCTGCCCTGCTGCCAGCAGGACTTGAACTAGCAACTTAGTAGGTACCTATTGAGTAGTACTGGGGAGGTGGAGAGACAAGGAACAAAATTTCCAGACCAGCCTGGACTTACAGAAAGACTGTATGTCTCAAAACAAAAACGAACAAACACAAACCCCCCCCCCTCTTAAAAAATAGCAATAATGGGGCTGGAGAGACAGCCTAGTGGTTAAGAGCACCGACTGCTCTTGCAGAGGACCTGGGTTCGATCCCCAGCACCCACATGGCAGCTAAGAACCGTCTGTAACTCCAATTCCAGGAGAACTCCAGTTCCAGGGGAATCCGAGACCCTCTTCTGACCTCCGTGGCATTGCACGACACAGGTGCACAAACCTACATGCAGACAGTACATTCATACACATAGAAAAAAATAAAAAAAAATAGCAATAACAACAAAAACCTAGCTGGGTGTGGCAGGACAGGCCTATGAGACCAGCACTTGGGAGGCTGAGGCAGGAAGATCATGAATTCAAGTCCAATAGTAAGATCCTATCTCAAAACAACAAGAACTCAGTGTTATAGCACTTGCCAGATGCACAAAGCCTTGGATTCTGTCCCCAGCTCTACCATACATACAGACATACATTAAAAAGTTCCGAGGGTAAGATCATGTTATTGTTTAGCTAATGGTAGCCTCCAGGCCTCTCAGCAAGTGCAGCCTAGCTGCCTTGTCTGTAGTAACCTTAGCCCCTGTTCAACCTCTTCCCATGTCCCTTGACTCTGACTGGAATGCAAGACTCTAAGCCTGCCTTCCCAGCAACCTGTTCCTGAGTCCTAGGCCCCTCAGGTTCTGTTGCTGCCTAGCCTCTGGCATGGCCTAGGGGCTGGGCTGGGGCTCTGGCTGAAGAGGAAAAGCCTGAGTCATCCCCAGGCCGGATGCACAATGTTTGGCAGGGTTCCTGGGCCCAGCTCTGGAAAGCGCTGAGCATTGAGTTACAAAGTTCGGTCTGAGGCCGAGAAGAGGTGAGGGGAAAGAGGCGCAGGGAGGCCACAGAAATAGAGGCACGCAGCAAACCAGTGTCCACAGGCTCTGGCCAGAAGGAAGGACCCAGGGTGCATTGGGATCCCTGGTAGCAGAAGGACTCAGACCAGCAAGGCCTTCCATTCTATCATTCCCTCCTCCCCAAGGCAGGCCCCTAGCCTGGGCCCTCTCTCCCCTGTGGAGGTGTGTGACAGCTGGGGCAGTTCCAGAAGAGGGATCCCCCTGTACCCTACAGGGGGAGGGCGCCACCTCCCACCGCCTCCCTCCACCTCTTCCGGTCATGTCCTTGGCCACCAGAGTTTCAAAATATACTGGTTCTTGGCTGGTTGTTTATTTAGGAATCAAAAACATCAAGTTTCCAATTCATTCTCACAGCTTTAGCTCTCACCTCTCAACAGACCGTTCCAGTCCAAACGGCTCCTCGGAGCTCCAGACCCACAGAGTTGACAGCCGCTGACTCCATAAGTGCTCCGTGTTGTGACCCCCAGATGCCTCCGGCTCAATGAAGCCCAAACTGAAGTCTTCTCTCCCCACCCCCATTCCTGAAAGTCTTCTCCTTGCTTCCCTTCAACATGCATGAGCACTTGCCAGGCAATTGGCAGGGAAGGATCAGTCAGTAACATTGCCTTTCTTCACCAACCAAACCAGGACCCAGAATATTGCTATGCAGATTTGAGGGTTGAGCTGGGGGAGTACCAGAGGCTGAGGGAGGCCAGAAGAGAAGCAGCTGATGTTAGCCTGGTGGGAGTTTATAAAGCTGAGTCTAAAACAGGAGCATGACTGACTGAAACAGTGAACTTCTGCTCAAAACAGTCAACTTCCTCATGGAGAATATTGAGAAAGACTGAGAAAGAGATGAAAAGCATGTTTGGCAGAATGCATGAGGTCTGGTGGGGTGGGGGAATGGGGGGACACAGGTCTAGATTTGATAAAAAAATAAAAATAAACATGTGAACAAAAACAAAACAGGAGCATGACCAGCCCAGGGTACAGGATTAGGCTAGGTTCATGGGAGGGAGGGCTGCAATAGTCCAAGGACAGACAAGAGTAGACCCAAAGGCCAGAGGTTCTAGAGGAAGCTGAGCCAGTTATAGTTCTACACCCCAGTCATCCCAGCGCTCAGAGACTGAAGCAGGAGGATGTGTGAGTTCCAGGCCAGCCTGGGCTACATAGTGAAAACTTATCTCAAAAGACTAAAGTATACAGCAATGCAGCTGCAAGATGAGGGAAGTTTCACTCACAGAGTCAAAGTGATGATTTGAGACTGTGCATAGGAGATAAAACTGAAGAAGTGGCTAGTTACCAGAGTACCCAGGCCTTAACAAGGACTTAGCCTTTATCCTAAGGCTGTGAAGAGCCATCGGAGTGCTTTAGACAAGCAAGTGAAACTATGATGTGAGCTTCTGAACGATGATCCCTCTTTGCTCTCACATCCAAATTGTCTAGCTCCACCATGGCTCTCTGCCACCTCCCATCTAAGTCATGAGTGAGGCCACTAGATCAACCTTCAAATGGTCTCTCATGTTCAGATCTTGAAGCCTCCTGTGCTCCGAATCAGCCTTTAATTATGAGAACATACGTGAATGTGCATATACAGCTACATGTTTATCTGCAAACTGTTACATAGGTGCAGAGAAAGGTTCAGTCTAATAATCATCTCTCTTCCGTGCTCCAAATGCAGATATTTCTCAGTGTAGGATGACTCAGTTTATGATGTTTGTCCTGACACTGCTACAAAATCAGAGTGTACTCAGTAGACATTCTACCTTCAATTTTGAATTGTGATCCTCTGTGATCGTCATTCACAGAGAGGGCAGACAACTGGGATGTCCAGGGAACTGCTGTGCTAAGCATCAGAGTTTGTCTGTTAAGGGTACTAAATGCATTTTTATAGGATAATCTTTGTAACTTACACTGGGTTTGGAGTCAGGGTAGGGAGTAAATGGAAGGTATGTACAACTCCTTCAGGATAAAGTAACCTCTCTCCTCAGGATAGATGCAGAGTCCATGCCCTCTGTGGCCCCAGCTCTACCTGTGGCCTGATCCCCGAGGTGCTCCCCCCAGGAAGCCCCGTGTAGTCTTTCTCACAGCTAGCATATCTCTGGGTGTGGTGTCTGCCTCCTGGCTCTGTCTGGGGATTCCTCTGCTCAGTCTTCTGCAGTTTCTGCCCCGTGCATGCTTCAAGGTCTGACTCTGCACACTTTTCCCAGCATCCTTCTTTTCCTCTGCACTGAGGGGGCAGCTTGCTTTCTTGAGCTTCTAGCGCTCGTCTGTTATCTTTTAGGTAGCCCCAGCAGGCACAAAGACACATGATAAAGGTCTACCTCCCAGCCTCACTATGCTTCTGCCTCTGCCATTCCATCTTTCAAGCAATAGCTGGCTGGCTTAGATACCTGAATATTCCTGGAAGTCCACATGTGCCTTAGTTTACACCTTGTCCTTGTAGGCTTCTGGGCTGAACTGGGACCTCTTCAATATCCATTTCTAGTAGACCTTAGACTTGCAAAATCCTCTGGTCAGAGACACCCTTAAAAGCCCAGCCCTGCTTTCTCAGGCCTCCTAGCCTATAGTAGACCAAATGCATTTTGTTGTTTTTGTTGTTGTTGTTGTTGTTGTTGTTCTGGGACTTGAACCCAGGACTTTGCACATACTAAGCAAGTGCTCTACCTCTTGGCTACATCCCCAGCTTTTTATTTTTATTTTATTTATTAATTTTGGTCTTTTTTGAGACAGGGTCTCCCTTTAGCCCCAGCTGGCCTGGAACTCACTATGTAGACCGGCTGGCCTTGAAGTCACAGAGATCTGCCTGCCTCTGCCTCCCGAGTGCTAGGGTTAAAGGTGTGCACCAACGTGTCTGGCATCCCCAGTTTTTTTTAAAAAGTAAGTCTCATTATGTACCCCAAGCTGGCCTCGAACCCAGGATCCTTCTGCTTCTGCCTTACCTGGACAGTAGCTGAGAACACAGGCGTGCCACCAGCCCCAGCAGTCACATTTGAATGGAATGTGAGCAGAACTTGCTTGACTGGGTAAGAAGGGAGGCTGCCCCGGGGGCTCTCCTGGAGGAAAGGCCCACACTCTGGATGGATATCTCGCTCAGCAGGTCCAGGAGGAAGAGGGAACCCAGCTAAATCTGTTTTGGGGGAATCATTATTCTAGACAAAGTTTATCCCATAAAGAATCCACCTCCCCTCACCCACTGAACACTTTCCTTTCCTTGGCCAAGAAGCCTGTTCAGGCTCAGGAGCTGATAAGATTTAAGAGGTACAGTGAGCTCCAGAGGTACAGTGAGGTCCCTACCCCAAACCAGGGCTAGCTAGGGAAGCTAGGGGCTTCCTCCCTTCCTGCCACCATCCACATGCACAGTCTTCTCTCCACACCAGCTAGAGGCCTCTGGGCTACTTTCAGGCAGCAGAGTGCTTCTGTTCAGCTCAGCCTGGAGTGGGGAGGAACAGGGGAGATGGCTTGATATGAATGTTTGTGGTTGGAGGTGATGGGAATCCCAGCTATGTTCCTCAGCCCTATCCCCTGCCCTCCATCAGCACCCCTACCCCTTTCAGAGATGGTTAGGGGGAAGAGAGGCAAATGACTCTGCTGACCTCTTGGGGCTTGGAAAGGCTTCATGTGTACAGCTGCCATGCTTGCCAAGGAAACTGGCAGTCCCTGGGGCCTGATGAGGGTTAGATATCTGAAACAGACAATTGTGCACGATATGGTTATCTGCAGGGTCTGTCCTGATGGACTTCCTCTGAATGGGAGATTTCTAACCACCTGGTGAGATTCTCTGCATGCCAATGCCCAGGCCTGGGGCTCTTGTTTTGGAACAAGACTCACCACCTCACTATGATAGACATTTTAGAGTCCCCCGAACTTTTCTGTGGAGCAAGTAGAGAAGCAAGATGCTTAGATGCCTCTAGAAGCTAGCTCCCCTTGTTTCCAGCAAGGTAACAATCCCAAACATCTCTAGGCATTGCCAAATGTTTCCTGGCAGGCAAAGCCATTCCTGATTGATAGCTACTGTCTTAGTATCAGAGACCCTGGAGATAGGCATGAACGTTGAGAGAAGGCAGAGCCCCTCTTCTCCACAACCCTGCCCTCCTGCCCTGGGTTCTTCAGTAGACAGGCAGGTGGGCAGCAAGGGCCACAGCTTCTCTCTTCTAGGCCTGGCTTTGCAGTGGGGAGAGCTGGGAGCATACAAGGCCTGAGCACATTTTTGCCCCCAGAGGACACAGTACTGAGAAACCAAAGGATAAAGCCTATTTGAGGAGCCAGGAACCCTGAATTTACCTGGGACTTAGCCTATGATCTTGGATTGCAGTCATAACCTAACCAATCCTTTGGGGCTACCTGTCAATTTCCAATCATTCTGTTGAGTTCTGGTGCCCTGGGAATGCACCAGGCAGACACTGTCCCTTCCCTTGAGGAGTGGATGGCATAGTGTAGAGGTCAGGTAACTTTTCTGTAAAGGTCCAGAATAGTAATTATTTGAGGCTTTTCAGACAGCCATTCAAGTCTTCCACTTGTAGTATGAAAGCATCCCTGAACTATATGCAAATGAATAGGCACAACTGCCTTCCTATAAAAACAGGCAGGCTTGGGACTGGAGAGATGGCTCAGCGGTTAAGAGCACTGGCTGCTTTTGCAGAGGATCCAGGTTTTATTCCCAGCAGCCACACAGCAGCTAACAATGTTCTGTAACTCCCGTTTCAGAGGAATCTGATGCCCCCTTCTGTGGGGATAGTATTACACTGGTACACTTACATACATGCAGGTGATACACTCATACACATAAAATAAATGTAATAAAAAATAAAGTACAATAATAAATATATAAAAACAAGCGGGCTAAACTAGCACTAGTGGCTTATACCTGTGATCCTAACCCTTGAGAGGTGGAGGCAAGAAGATCAAAAGTTCAAGGTCACTCACTCTAAGCTACAGAGAGAGTTCAAGACCAGCTGAAGATACTGAGACCCTGCCTCAAAGCCAAACCAAAACAAACATACCACACAGGGGCTAAATTTGGTCTGTGGGCTATAGTTTGCTGACCTTTGTTCTAGTAGGTACTAGAATGAATAAAATAATTGCTAGTTTAAAGCTCACATTCGTTGATGTTTGCCAAGCTCGGAGTCTCAGCCTGAAAATCCAGCTCCTCATTAGGCTGAGGAAGGGGGGTCATCAAGACCTCCTGGAAGACTTAGCAAGATCCGTCCTCAAAAGTAAGGGGTGCAAAAAAGGAAATATAGCCCGAGGTAGAGTGATTGCTACCAAGTGTGAGGCCCTAGGGTGTGGGCATGGCCGGCATACCCCATGCCAATAATAGATGATAATTGAAGAAACAAACTTATCACACTTCTAATCCATGAGGTACTTACTGGCTAGGCATAGGAGTTAGAAAGAGAGGCAGGGGTGTAGATCCCACAACAGGGCCATCTAACCCAGGCTTGAAAAAAGAAGTCTGGGAAGGCTTGCAGGAAGAGGGGACACAATTGCTAAATCGTAGAGGACACATAAAACTAATGTACAGTGTGAGACCTAAGGTCTGAGCAGTTGGCTGGCTGGTGAGGGGCATGGGGAGAAGTGGTCAAGGCAGCAGGAAAAGCCTAAGTGAGCCTTGGGAGCATAAGTTGCCCTGGTACATGTTATCCAGCAGGGCAGAGAACATAGGTGGGGAAGAGAACGAGCGGGGACCCTTCAAGACTGAGGGCTTTACTCTCAATCCCTGAGAAACTACCACTGAGGGTAGTAGGCATGACAGTCATACACAGTGTACTTTGCCTCTGCAGACATAGGAATCCTCTGCCTACCTTGTGGGAATTGTACTGGTGGCAGGGACAATGCAGGACTGGGAGGAGGAGGTACCCACAGGCAGCAGCTCTTGGGGCTGGGCCATGTGGCAGTGGTAGAGCTGGTGTGGGAAGAGAGCATGGAGTGTACGGTGGAGCAAGAAGGATGAGTACGGAATTCTGTGGGGTGGCGGAGATGTCGCTCTGAGGGAAACGGGGAACACAGTAAGAAGAACAGGCAGCTTAGGAGTGAGGCTGAGCCATTGAATTGGAGACAAGTGGGGCCTCCCTGGAGGAAATGACCCAGAGGCACTTCAAATATTTCTGGCATCCTATAAAAAGCATCAATATTTTTTTTTACTTTAAAATGTGAAATCAAATTATTATTGCAATAACTAAGGATTAGTATGCCTTTCTTTCTTAATAAGACTAGTGTTTCTTCAGTGGAGATATTTACTGTTTTAAAGATAGCTGTAGCTGACTAGAAATAAACCAGCCATTGGCAATAAATACATTTGACTTAAAAAAAACTGTCCTTAAGACTGCAGTCATGAATGAATGACACTACAGCAAGAAAGAAGAAGGGGAAGAGAAGGAGAAAGAGGGGGGGGAAAGAGGGAGACCTAGAGCCCTGGAACCTCTGTGAGAAAGAGACGGAGTCAATGGGCAGAGAGCCTTTGAGCCTGTCCTCTCTGGCTCTCTTCTGCTCTTTCTCTAAACTGTGTCTTGTTGTATGTGCACAGCGTTCGGTGACACGGGGCAAGAATTCAGGAATGCTGTCTGGAAGTACAGGAAGTGCCACTGCTTCCAGGAATCAAAGGTGCCACTTCAAGGCCTTGAAGACTAAGGAGGATTTCCACAGGCCAGGGAGGCAAGCAAGGCGGGAAGCAGGAGGCAACGGGTAGACTTTCCAGGCTGAAGAAGCTGGGGGAGGGACGCACAGAAGCAGGAAGACACAGGGACTGTTTTGGAAATGCTAAGGAGTCAGCCTGTCTTAGCTTGGGCCTAGGATGCTGGGGGTGAGATCAGAAAATGGAGGGATAGTATGAAAGATGAACGAGATGATGGGCATAATCAAGTAGCTTTGAATCCTGTGTCATTTCTACAGGTTTATGACCTGGGGGAAGCCACTGACTGATGGCAGCCTCAGCTTCCTCATTTGTACCAACATCCTTCCTCACCTTTGTGGAAGGGATGAAGGAAGAGACTTAGAGAATTCCTGAAATTCCCACATGGCTCCCAAGGCTGCCCAAGGTGTCACTCCTTGGGACTCTATCTTCTTCTAACTCAAATAGGTTTCTCAGTGAAGGGAACAGAGCCCCAAACAAGCCCGGCATTAGCCACTGAATGGCATTCCCTTTTGACCCTCGCCACTCTCCATGTGCCTTGCTCAAGGAGCGCAGAGGGAAGGGAAGGCGAGAAGGGGCCTTGCATTTCCTGGGTATATGCCAACAGCCTGACCTGGGCTCTTCCCAACATCCCCATAAGGGGTGGGTGGGGTTGAGGCAGATAGCCAGGAAGCAGCAGGGTCAGGCCAGCAGCTCCCCAAGTCGTTCTTCCCATTGTCTCTGAGAGTGTCCATCTGTGGCCGTGTGTCTCAGTGCCTCTGCTGCCTCCCTCTGCTCAATATGGCCAGTGGGTTAACTCTCCTTCCCTGCATCTGTCTTCTCCTGGCCTGGCACACATTGCCTCTAGCCAGCCCTGAAGTCAGTGACTGCCCTCTACGCTGGGACCCAGATAGATGACATTGGAATAATTGAAGTGTCCTTCCCATGACCTTGAGCTCTGGTAAGGCTGACTTCTCTTTAGTGATTGGGGCTGATGACAGCTGAGTGGCAGGAGGATGAAGCACGTCACAGTGGGCATGGCCAGCACACCCCAGCCGCCCGCCAGGGCAGCTGCCTCTCCTCCTCAGGCAGACAGCTGGGAATACTCCCGTCAAATGGCAGGGCTCAGCAGCCACCCTCTGTCCATCCATTCAGCCAGCCAGAAACACCCCTACCAACTGATGGGACACAGTCACTTCCTACAGCTTTAGATGGATCCCCAGGTCACCCTTGCCAACAAATGGAACCACAGCCACAGGCCTCCTGCCTGCCTCTGGCAACACCGGAGAACTGGCAAGTTGTATCCAGAGCTGAACAGGATGCATGAGGTTCCCAGGGTCTCTGGGAGGCTGTATATCGGTGCCAGCCTCTTTGAGTCTTGGGCACTGATGAATACCAGTGCTACCATGTGTACCAAATGTTCCAGGCATGGGGTGGAACATGAGGAGGGGCCCTGGCTGAATGCATAAAGATAACTTGACGCCTTCCGTGTCCTAGCCCACTTTTCCACTTTTAGGCCAATTTCTTAGGGTAAGCATATATGCACATCCACGCATGCTCACCCCCAATACAGTTGCTGCCCCTGACCAACACTGAACAGCTCCCTGAGCTGACTACTGGAGTAACAAAGAGGAATGGAGGAGTACCCCTCCAAAGCTCACTGACTAGAGGAAACCCCATAGGTACTGAGACCTCAGGTTCAAATGTGTCTATAGCTTTGCCAAGACTCCATCTGGGAAACTGTCCATACATGGGCTGCATATGTAATGGCTCTGTGAGTACTGAAGAGCCTGTTTGGTCTGGAAAAGGGTAAAGTCAAGATTCTGACCTGGGTGAATTCTGGACCCAGACCTCCAAAGGGCTGTCATAAGGCACACGAAGCCTCAGGAGATAGAACTAGGTAGGTCTCATTGATGGAGGCCAGAGAAAAAACTCTTGAAAAGAATCTTCTAACAGACACACAGAGCTAAATCAGGGTGCTACCAGAGGCAGAGAGCATCCCATCACTGGAAGTGTGCAAGCAGAATTTAGGGAATGGCCTAATACTGCCAGGAAGCCATGGAGAGGAGTCAAGCCTCAGGTGGAGGCTCAGACCAGATGGTCCCTAAGAGCACTTCAATAGAGATTCCTAGACTCTGGTATTCAACTCCAACCTCTTCATGCTCCACACAAGGAGACAAGGTCCAGAGAGGCTGGAACAAGCTCAAGATCCCATAAATAACTACTGGTACCCTGAGGACTGGGCTCAGGATTCCCCAATCCCAGTCTTGGACGTTCCACTCTTCTGACCCGCTTGGCCAGAACAAACGTCAGGCAGCGGCAGGTCCAGAAGTAACTTGTCCCGTGCATCCTGGGTGGTCTGACACCGTGCTCTTTCCCAGCCCCAGATCAGCTTCAGCTGATGGATGAGCATCTCCTTGGGTTGTGTCCGGCTCTGGCTCCGGTTCCCATCCAGATGGATGCTCTCAGGCTTTCGGGCTGAAAGGAGAACCACACTTGACCCAGAGCCAGATGTGGAGCAGAGTGAAGTAGGAATGGGGGATCCCGGGCTGGAGGAGCCTGTCCACAGATTTACAAGCTCCTTATTACCTGGCACCTAGAAGGCATCCAGTGGATTGTTGTGGGAGGGCCAGGGGCACGGGAGCTACAACATACAGAGCTGGGGGCCTCCCGACAGAGGTCCTCGGAAACCTTCCTTCTTCACTTGCAGTGTTCCTAGACCTCATCCTGGCCACTCACCTTCCTGCCTTTCTTCCCCTCGTCCAGCTTCCCTTCCCCTTCTGCCAAACGCATAGGAAAGTCCACGTGACTGGCTAAAGTAATGAGTGGTTTCTGCAAAGAGCATCTTCTTGTTTTTATTAAAGAATACAACAAAAATGAAAGGTTCAATCCACGTGTTTGATGTATCACAAATTGTCAAGGGGAAGTGTAGAGGTTTGGAGAGCAGAAAATGCTGGTCCAAAGTGATCCAATGACAGTAAGACAATGGTGACTCCCAGTCTCCCAGAGGACAGGTATTTTCATGTTGCCCCTCTGTGTGCTCTAGTGATAAACTCTGCTGTCTCCTAAGCTCTATGCAGCTAAAGATTAGGTAAGCATTACTGCTCTCATTTGCAGAGCCCAAACCAAGAGAGGCTCAACAACTTTCCAGCTACCTCTCCTCAGTGTACTAATAAGAATGCACTGTGTGCTTATCGAGAGGCTGGCAATTAGCTCAGGAACAAGGCCTTAACATGGACTTCCAAGCCCATGAGAGGCACATGTGAATAGGCAATCTAAGACGTCACTATGAATAAGCTATGAGCCAGGAATTAACAAAGGAACATGAGTGTGTCCCTGCACGTGTATACTTTTGGGTTCTGTTCTGAAATATCTAACTCCTTAAGCTTTATGCAGACCTGGGAATTGTTATTTGCCGCTGCTGCTGCTGCTGCTACTGCTGCTGGTGTGTGTGTGTGTGTGTGTGTGTGTGTGTGTGTGTGCCCGTGCGCGTGTGCGTGTGTGTTTCTGGGGATGGAACCCCAGCCCTTATACATGCAGGCAAGTGCTCTACTCCTGAGGCACACCCTGATCCTAGCAGTTATTATTCTTGAGAATTGTCACGTGGCCTGGTTTAGAAGCTTGGGTGAAGGCAGCCAGAGTTCTGTAGGGCAAAGTCAGGGCTGCTTCCTGTAGGAACTCCCTGGATGCTGTTGATGCAGGGCTTCGACCACACTCCTGCTGCAGGGACTGAGGGTATGTGTGAATGCTGGACAGCTAACAATCATTTAGCACTGCTTCCTCTTTTCTGTCAGACTTCCAATTTGGTTTACCCATCTCTGAGAAGTGAGCACGAGGAGGCCTGGCTATGGGGCCTGCACCTTGCTCAGTCCCAGTTAGAGATTGATATCCCTGCCTGCATATTTCACTCACTCTTTTTTTCAAAATACTGGTTACTGGGTCCCACCTCCAGAGATTAAATTGGTCTGGGAGAGTAATCTGGGCACTGGTATTTTTTTTAAGCACTCCAGGGTTGAGAGTACTGATCTAAATCAGTCGTGATAATTGCAACCTCTCCATGTGGTTGAGTTCAGCTTGCCATGGGAGAGAATTCTGTACAGTGAGAGGGAGAGGCTTGGACAGAGAGATGCTGAGGCCTTCGGGGGGGTGGGGTGGGGGTGGGGGTTCCAACTAACACAGTTCAAAGTTGTTACTTTTTCCCATTTTAGGATTTTATTCAAGTAAAGTAGGACGCTTGAGGCTGCTGTGTCCAGTTTATCACTCTGAAGAGGCAGTCCCGAGAGCAAATGTGGAGGGGAAAATAGTACAGGGAAAATGGAGACGCACTAGAGTCTTTGATGCTGAATAAATCAACTATTGAAGCATATTGGTTTGGGTCTGTTTTGGGGGGGTCTTTTCAAGACAGGGTCTCCCTGTACCCCCAGCTGGCCTGGAATTCGCTATGGAGACCAGGCTGGCCTTGAACTCACAGAGATCCACCTGCCTCTGCCTCCCAAGTGCTGGAATTATAGGCATGTGCCACCACGTCCGGCTGAAGCATACGTTTGAAAGGGCTTCTGTGGGATAACTAATACTTATTGTTTAAGCCTTTAAAAAATAATTATTTTCTATTACTCGAGGCCAAGGCTTGATGTGAGAGGTAAAGCTGTAAGCCAAGATCACAAAGCTGAGCCAAGGACTGCACACCCCTTTCTGCCACCACAAAACAGGCCCAAACGGCCCCCAAGCCTTAGGTGCTATAGTCTAGTGGAAGAGGCATGAAGGAGCCCTGGGTGCAGAGAGGCCATGTGGGGCGAGAGGCCACTTAGCGGTGATTATTAGGTCAAGAATCCTGTGGGTGTCCCCTGCCTCCCAGCAGGGGAACAGCAGCTGGTGTCTGCTCTGGCTCCATCAAGCCATTAATTAAAACTTGACAAGAAGATTAATACACAGGGGACAGTTTTAATTAGAGACTCCTGGAACGTTAGTGCTGGCATGGCCTCAAGAGACTATTTCTGCCCGTCTCCTTCTTGGGTGGAGGGGAAACTGAGGCCTACACAGAAGAGCCACTCCATTAAGGTTCTTGAAGGAACCTGTAGATTAGGGGTGCCCCTTTTGGGTGCCTAGCCAGGTCTCTTTCCTCTGCCCTGGGATCCTTCACATAGGCAGCAGTTTTAATTAACTTATTATCCCATTCAATTTGTTGCCGATTCCCAGCCTCCCCCACAAAGCCCCACAAGGAACACTTCCTTTTGTACAGGCTCTGCCTGGCCCCAGGGGGCTGATGGGATAAGGACAGCATTGAGGAGCCTGGGGTAGCAGAGTTTGGCCACCTCCTACCCAGGGATTGGCCAGCCAAAGCTGTGAGCCTGGGAATAAGTCAGTCAGGAGCTGGCCTCCTTCTTTCTGCCTTGTTCATGGGAGCAAAGGGGTCTTGGGATCTCAACTGAGATTTGCTCCCCCACCAACATGAGGGCTTCAGTCCTTTTCAAATTACTTCTCCTCCCTCAAATGAAATATGTTCCTTGTAGAAAACCTCATATAAGTCCCAAGTGTCAATAGCCAAACTCCAGGTCATCTCATACCTCTCCATCCTTGGGAACCTGTGCTGTCAGGTCAGGCCTTATCCCCATCCACACACACATAGACCTGCATATCTCCCAAGTCCCTGGCTGTGTGGCCTTAGAGGGAGCTCCAGGGCAGGGCACTGGGGTGGGGGTGGGGGGTCAGCACAGGGCTCTCCCTCCTCCCAGTCAGACTGTCCTAGCTTTCTCACCAAGAACCCTGCTTATACTCTGGCCCTCCAAGGCCCCTCCTTCCACTAACCTCCCGCCAGATGGACTGTTGTCCTAGCCAGGTAGACTGCAGTTCCTAGGCTAATCGCCCAATGACTTCCTCCTCTGCCAGTGTCAAGATCACACTTTTTTTGTTGTCTTTTTGAGAAAGGGTCTTCCTGTAGCCGCAGCTGTCCTGGAACTCACTATGTATTTCAGGCTGGCCTTGAGCTCACAGAGATCTGCCTGCGTCTGTGTTCTGAGTGCTGGGATTAAAAGTGTGTGCCACCATATCTGACCCCTACATCATACTTTTTATTTATTTATTTATTTATTTTTGGTCTTTTTGAGACAGGGTTTCTCTTTAGTCCCAGGTGGCCTGGAGCTCACTCTGTAGACCAGTGCTGGTTTTGAACTCACAGAGATCTGCCTACCTCTGCCTCTCAAGTGCTGGGATTAAAGGCATGCGCCACCATGCCTAGATAAGATATTTTTTTTTTTTTTTTTTGAGACAGGGTCTCCCTGTAGCTCCAGCTGTCCTGGAATTCACTCTGTAGACCAGGCTGGCCTTGAACTCACAGAGATCCACCTGCCTCTGCCTACCAAGTGCTAGGATTAAAGGTGTTGCACCACCACGCCCAGCTGAAGATCATACTTTTTAAGGATGACACAAGAGCACCTTTATCTGTCAGAAAAAACAGGCGCATGGGGAGACACACAAGACTTTACTCCCGCTTCTATGCAGGAGCTGTGTGGCCTGGGACAATGGCTACCACAGGCCACACTCTTGCCCCTCTTTATCTGAAGGATGAGAATGAAATTCTAAAGATGGGGTCCACTTAGCTGCATCAGAGTGAATAGTCAACAAAGGAATGTGGACAAAGGACTTGGGACACCTAAGAACAGTGGCTGCAAGGGTGCCACAGCATGTGAGCCCAGGATTCCCAAGGAGACTTATCCTGGCAGGCCTGTGCCCAGCTCCAGGCGAGTCGGGTTGCAGGTGGAACTGGAGGGAAAGGAGAAGGATGCTAGGCGTAGCCCAGCCCAGACCCTGGTTCCAGGATCCAAAGGAAAAGCTAGTTGAGGTTAGGCTGTTCCTACACAGAGTCCCTCAAAAGGGACAGCTAAAACACAGCCCAAGGTTCCTGTAGCCCTATGCTGGGGCCAGAGAGATAAGGGGCCACAATGCCAGAATACAAGGGGGTTACCTCACCTACAAAATGAAGGTGACCTCACCAAGCAGCCCTGAAGTAATGGAATGAAGCCTGGAAGGTCTAGCATTAGGTCTGGAGTAGCATGACATTCAATTAACCCTCTCAGAAACTGAGCTCCTCTTGCCTCCTGGGGACTGACAAGATGAGACAGCTTCAGAAACTACAGGTGCATTGCTGGCTTCCTGTTGGAGCCTGGTGAGGGGGGACATGGGGGGGGGGGACACGGTGGGGGACGGGACAGAGCTGGGAAGGAGAGGAGTATGGCTGCACCCCTCCCCAAGCGTATTAGGCGTGATGGGCTCCGGGCTCTCCAGTCCTCAGGTCCCTTCTCTGTGCAGTGGGACCAATCTGAAAGGGCTGTTGTACCCAATGCAGGCACATCTTGGTGCTGAATCTACTTTACAGGTCCAGTCATGGTTCTGAGCCTTTGCAATGGGTCTGGTTTAGGTAGCACTCTGCTTCTCCCCTTGCTAAGCAGGCTGAGTGAGTGTGGCAAGTCACTCACTTCTGTCTTACTTTTCTCATCTATAAAATGGGGGGTGATAATCATGCTGATTTCACAGGACAAGGGAGGAAACTCAAGAAGAAAAATCGCCAGTCCCTGTCAATAGTTAAGACACAGTATCATCAAAGAGAACAGCAGTCCCTGAGGAGAGAACCCAAGTCTTAAGCTTCCAAACTCCACTTTCCCAATCCTACCACATGCGGGTGGCACCCATGGCAGTCTGGACAGTCAAACCCAGAGGGACGGGTAGAGTGTTTCTTCCCATCACCTCATTATGTAGACAAACAAACTGAGGCTTCCAGAGCAGAAGAGACACCCTTAGCAAAGCACAGAGGCAGCAAGGGCCTAGGAGCTAGGCCTTCCTTGTGAACCCAGCCGAGGTAGCCCCCTCCTTGGCATTTCTTCTAAGTGGAAGAGATTTCTCCCAGAATCTCTACAGCCTACAGCCTCCTCATCAGCCTCCCTGGCCTTCCTTGGCCTTGCCCCAGGCCACACCTAGCTAGTTGCTTTGCCTGGCCTGGTCTGGCCTGGCCTCTGCCTGCCTCCCCAGCTCCTCAGCAGCCTAGGCCGGGTGGTCCTTAATTGCTTCCTGTCCTCGCAGGCTCTGTTTGTTTGCTCTGCAGCGGCTTCCTCACACCCCAGCACACCGGAGGCAAGGCGGAGGCGCTGCCCAGCAGTGGAGGATCCTGGGGCCCAGCCCCCAGCCCATTCTCAGATGTTGGGCCAGCCCCCCCCCCAGACCTACCATCTGGAGCCCAGGAACCCAGTGAAGCCCTGGAGACACCCCCTTTTGGCTCCTCCCCCAGTTGCTGTCTCCCACCCTCATTGCCCCCCCAGCAGCTGGTCTTGCCCCCCCACCAGCTGAGGGAGAAGCCAAAAATTCAACAGGTGGCGGTCCATAGTGAAGCCCTGGTAGGCCTCGGGCTGAAGGGGACCAAGGCCCCCCTTCCCCTAACCCAGGGCCCTACTCCCAGCAGGGCAGTATGTCCAAATGACATGGCCTCGAGTCAAGACTTTGAAACAGTTGAGGTTGGAATGTGTACATGTGGAGGATGGGGTTGTTACTAACTTTGTCTATGAAGGTCTCTGAGAATCAATATAAACCCAATGTAGTCCAGCAGACCTAGGGTTCAAACTGGCCACTCCATGTATGACTTCAAAGCTACATCTTTAACATGTGCTTGGTTTGCTCCCCTGTAAAATGGGGCTAATACAGTATGTGAAACATGGGCCCCAGGGTGGGGTGAGGTTGAATGAGCCAACAGGCACAGAATACCTGAGAGGGATGGAAGGATGGGCAGAGTGGGTGATCTAAGTTCCTGGTTTATCTGGCATGAGATGCTTTACACTGAGAAAAGTTCAGTGACCATTTTCCCACTGAATCTCTTTGTGACCATAGAGCCCATGGTCTTCCTAACTCAAAAAGGCTAGGGGAAAGAGGAAGGAAGGAAGGAAGGAAGGAAGGAAGGAAGGAAGGAAGGAAGGAAGGAAGGAAGGAAGGAAGGAAGGAAGGAAGGAAGGAAGGAAGGCAGGGAGGGAAGAAGGAAGGAAGGAAGGAAGGAAGGAAGGAAGGAAGGAAAGAAGGAAGGAAGGCCTAATGTCACTTACCACCTTATGTGACCTTCCTCCACGTTGGAGCCCACAGCTTCTCCTGCCATTTCAGGCCTTCTCCACTTCGGTCCCTTTATCTCTGCCCCATCGTGTCCTTTCTGAGCTTGCTGCCCACATCATATGCCCACAAATGTGTCCCTTCTCTCTTTGTCAGGCAACCTCATATCTACCAGTCCTATCCTACAATGGGACAAAACCCCTTATAGGTGAGAGGGGAGGAGGAGGCAGGGCTTTTACAGGTAGACCACTTGTAAGGGATGGCATTGTCTGGGAGCAGAGGAGTTCTCGCCCTGGAGGCAGGAGGGACCAAACTAGAGCTCTAGGCTATAGGCAGAGAGAGAGCTGGGGAGTTGGAGGAGTCCCAGGGTGCAGAGAACTCCATCAGCCACCCCGCCCTGTGTCTTCCGCGACTGGGGAGGCGCCATTGCCGGCCGGGGGTCGCGGGCACGGAGGGGTAAACTGCCCTCGCCTTCGGGCCCCTCCCGGACCGGAGGAGAGCTCCGTCAGCAGAATTCCACGCGCCCCGCTGCGGGCGGTGTTTACCCGGCCCGCCGCCGCCGCCAGCATCCCGCAGCAGCACAGCCTGAGACCGGGGCCCGCAGCAGGGACTCCGAGGGACACACAACCCTGGGGCCAGCTGTGGGTGGCAGGGTGGTGGGGAGCCCTGGCCTTTGCGGAAAGACCGCCGGCCCTGATGCGTTCCTGCTGGGAGTCCCAACTGCCAGGCCAGAGTTGGAGGAGCCAAGGGTACCGCGGTGGCAGACAGACATGCGCAGGAGGCCTTCTTTGGGGACAGGGACGAAGAGCAGACACCCCACAGTAAGCCTAGAAGCCATCTTCACGATGCCCCAACCCCAGTGGGTGAGCTGAGTATCGGCCCTCCTTTCTGTCCAGCCTCCATTTCCCCATCTGCTCCATGAAGAGTAAACCCAGGCAGGTGGAACTGCAAAGAAGCCCAGAGTATGTGTCCCCGCCCCAGGGACAGCTGCCCCTCAGCTTCAGCTGTCTGGCGAATGAGAGTGTGGGATTACTAGACCTTTAGAGTTCTGTAGAAGTTATAAATCTGGATGTTTATGTAAAAATCTCCTGAATTTTAAATGATGGGAGCTAATTTCTTCTTCATGTAGGCACTACGTGAGCCAAAAAAAAACACTTTGAAGGTTTTAAGTGGCCCATAAGGTGACTGTTTATGGCTGTCTCTAAGGCCCACATCGGCTCTGACAATGGCCACATGTGGAACTCCACCACGATTCTGACTGAAGTCCAAACCTCACTCACATGTCACACCCTTCCAGAACCACCAGGAGGAGGCTGCCTTGTCCTGGCATTGGGTGGATGAGGACATGTGGTTCAAGACACCAGCTTTCTTGATGGCCTTTCCTGGCTGGTGAGGTGCTGTTACCCCCATCTTATTTCTGAAGCACACAGCCCCCACCCCTCCCCACACACAGACTTTCAAGGCTTTCCTCTGGCACAAATGGTTCCTGGACCTGGACTTCAGGCTTGGCAGATCCCACACAAGACCAGAGATGGCTTGCCAGTCACTATCGCACAGCCTGAAAGACGCATTGCACCAGGGCCAGTCTCCCCGTAGCTGTATCCTTACTCTGCCACTGGAATTCCCGGGCCACCACTGGCACAGTGAGGAGGCAGGGAAGGGAGGAAGGGGGTGGAGTATCCTGGTATGTGCTGAGAATGGGCCTTCCCGGAGACCTTGAAGTCCCCACCCCTTCCCACTCCACAGCCCACGAAATCCAGCCAAGCATGACAAGGGTTAATTGGATACCCCCAGCTGGAATCTAGAATCATAGGACTGGAACGGCCCTTGGAGGTCATCCACCAGGGATAGAGGAGAGATTTTAATTACCCAATTCAGCTGGCTTGGAAGCACCTCAGCCCCCCTCCCCCCCAGCTCCAGCCCAAGTTGGGGAGGAGGCAAGGCCAGGAAGGGCTCAAAGACCTGGAACCTTGGAAGGATAATCCTGGCCATGTAGGGGACACTCTGATTAGCACACTCCAAGCAAGGCTTAAATTTGGGATGGACACACAGTTCTTGGCTGGATAACTAACACAGGGGCTGATGGTAGCAGGACAGACTGTGAGAGGCAGCATGCTAGGCCAAGAAGCAAGTGACCAAGGCTCCAGGATGAGCCCGGCTCCAGGTCCATAGCTATGAACAGGCTACACTGACTGAATCTTTTCAGATCACCTTGGCTGCCTCTTCCCATGGCTCTGAGGCAGGGACCCCAAGAACAGCAGGGTCAGGTTGGAAAGGCCAGCCACACGGGCTACTGCTCAGCAGCTTCTAGGCCTCTTCACACAGCCTAGTGTAGCCTGTGCTTCTCAGATATCTGAGCTCCACTCATGATGTGATCTTAAGTGAGAATGCTTCCTTCTCACTATTGGGATACAATATTTTGAGAACAAAATAAGCTGGTTTTACCCAGAAGGCTTAAAGTCAGATAGCAGGAAGGACTTCCTGAAGGCGGGACACTACAGAGGCAGCACGCCAGTTGGACTCTGGAGTCTCCTGCCCTGTGGAACTGAAAATCTCATGGGAAACAGTCTGGGTGACATTTCTACCAAAGTATCTAGGCCCAGAACTCAGCGTGCTAGAAACTGGGGAGCCACATATCTCTTTAAAGAATGTTCTGAGTTACCTCCTTCTCCACTTTCCAGAGTCCTGAGGGGCTACTAACACTTTTGAGTGCCATCTTCCATGGGGAAGTCCCCACTGGCTGGAGGCCCCACACTGTCATTTCCACCCAACCCCTTTTCTGCAGCTGAGCTGTGAGTTTATCTCAGCCCAGGAATCCAAGCGTGCTCATATTGGAAGCTCCCCTTTGATATCAGTCCTCCATCGTTCCTGTTGTGGTACCTCACTCTTTTCCTCTTACCCTGCCCCAAGATGAAAATCAAATTCTCTTTGGTCCCTGAAATGAAACAAAGCGTGGATTTAAAAAATGAGCCTGCACTTCAGAATGTGATCACAGTACCTTACACTGGCAGCCCAGCCTATTCCCTCTGGAGAAATGGCCCGCTCTGTGTGGATTAAAGGAAAGGGCCTAGAAGCAGGCTGGCTGAGGATAGAAAGAGGAGGGGGAAGAGGCGGGAGGGCCAGGCCAGGGTTGGCCTTTGGGTTAAGTCAGATAATAACCCTAAACCACCTGCTGCGTGAGCTGAGTATAAATCGCTAATCGGTTTGGGACTTCACATTGGCTAATGAATTTCTCTCTCCAAGAAGTCTCTCCAGAGCCACACCCCCTGGCAGGTGGCCAAACATGGAGCTCCTGTGGCCTGGTTCTGGGGCAGCTTGCAGGATCAGCTTGTAGGATCCTCTGGCTTGACCCTCCCAGTCCTCTTTCCTGCATGCAGTCTGCTAAGCCTGGGAGCTTAGAAAAGGTGGCGAGACCTGGGGCTCAGGTTAGCTGGTGGCTCCAGGGACAGGGCCACAGACAATTTCCCTGTCTTGACCATGGTGAACCCATCTGTAAAAGGGGCCAGAGCAGTTGCCCAGACCATGCAAGGCCCTGGGTTCCACTCTCAACACCACAAACAAAACAAAAATTGGCCTGTGAACCTAGGGGGTTGTGGGACCTCTAGAGAGGAGCCAAGAAACTAACACTGACAGGTTCCGCTACTCCCTGCCTGTGAGTCACAAGGGGCAGAGCCAAGGCATATGTAAAGGGGCCTGTCCTCTCCTAGCGCATCGGGCTCTCCTTCACGAAACTCAGGGCTGTGCAGAGAAAATTGCTTGTACCACTGCTGCCAGAGGCAGAGCTGGCCTAGTGCACATGGCTGCAGCTGTCAGGCTGTCACGGGTCTGCCAGCTGCCCTGCCCTTGTCCCTCCCTGTCCACCACTCCCCAGGTCCACAACCAGCACTGAGCCGTAGTGCGCAGGCTGAGAGTAGAGAGAAACTAAAGAGACTAGCACCTAGGGCTGGTGAGATAGTTCAGCACCTGTAGCCAGAATAATGACCTGAGTTTACCTGGGCCCCACATGGTAGAAGGAAAGAACCATCTCGCATAAGTTGTCCTCTGACATCCACACATACACTATGGCACACAGGCACACACACTAAACATATTCATGTAATTTTTTGAAAAGAAAAGAAGCCAGAAATGAAGTTTCCCAGAGGGCTGGCATGTGGGCAGGAGGAGCCTGTGCGCAGTTTAGGATATCCTCAAAGGTGTCCTGGGCACACTCGGGCCTCCTGACACGACCTTGAGCCAGGGTGACGTAGGGCTGGCGATTTTGCTGGTTTTGTGCTCTATACTTATGTTGAATTCCACAGTTTCTGAAAATCATCTTCTAACCTGTGGCTGAAAGTCAGTTCTCATGTTACCTTTCTGCTCTGACACACTGTGGTTCTATGTGCTTAGGACCTTATGAGAAAGTCCATTCGCATGTCTAACTTCTAACTTGCATCCCATGTGTCTTCTGGCTCTGCTCTCATGCATTCTCCAGAGATGCCTGCACCTCCTCCCAGGGGCTGTAGAAGGGAGGGGCAGTCTATATACATCCTTCAACCCCTCCTAGCCTGTATCTCCACTTAGACAATGGGAAGACTTGGACTCACCATTGTCTATGGTCAAGTTCCTCCTGCAGGTCAGAGGGAAGCCAGTGTCCTAGACCAATCTTAGTAGGTGGAATTATAATAGAAAAAAATCTCCTGGAAGGTAGGGTCAAGGATTGTGACCCCATTTCATGGAGGCCCAGGCCGTGGGGCTTACTAAGCAGCTGTGTGGCCTTAAGTAAGTTGTTTTGCCCTCTCTGAGCACAGTCTTGCCATCTGTAGCATGGACAGTGAGTTGGCAGGAATCCCATACTACATGCCCTCTGTCTTTATAAATTGGATAGCTGGTTCTGAGCAGAGGCAAAGCTAGCCCAGTTCTACTCAGTCCCAGCCTCCAGGGGCCTTGCCTCCTTCTCCCTGTGACTCTCCCAACGGGTGCCAAAATGATATGTTCACATTCCCCACGGTGTTGATTGGTGCAGCGCAGGTCCAATGTAGGCCTCTCTGTAGCAGTTACAGGTTAGCCCAGGCAGAGGAAGAGACATGTGGGTCTCCAGCCCAAGAGAGATGGGTCCCCTGGAGGGAAATTTCCACCATAACAAAGTCAGGGCCAGAAAAGGAGATGGTGATTCCTAATACCTGTTAGTTCACTCCACTGGAGATGCTGGCAAAGACTGCCTTGAGCTGGTAGCTTCCATAGCAAGCACTGGCTCCACAGAGCTCCGCAGGCTGCGGCGAAGTACGGGATTGCGGTGCTGGCAGATGAGTGTCTGACAAAATCTGCCTATGGTTTGCTGACGGCCCTATTGTCACTGTCCTCATATGGTGAACAGCAAGCTCAGTGCGTTCTCTTCTTTTAAAAAATATTCTATTTATTATTTTCTGTGTATGAATGTATTGCCTATAAGTGTACTCGTGGAATGCCGGAGGAGGTCAGAAGAGGGCATCAGATTCCCCTAGAACTAGAGTTATGGAAGGTTGTTAGCCACCATGTGGGTGTTGGGAACTGAACCCAGGACCTCTTTGCTTTTTTAATATAATATCTTTTATTTAGTCTTTGAGAATTTCATACATGTAAGCAATGTATCCCGATCATATGCAACCAGAATCTCCTTCCCACACCCCCAGGGCCCCCCAACAAATCCCTTCCCATTCCCTTCATGTCTTGTCCCTTTTTTATAACTTACTGTGTCTTATCAGTGCTGGTCTTGTTGGCTTGACCTTGTACAGCTGCAGGGAGGGAGTTCCTGAGTACAGTGGCCATGTCATGCCCCAAAGACAGCATGGACACTCTCCGTCATCCTCTAGCTCCTAGAGTCTTTGCACCTCCTCTTCCACAATGTTTCCCAAGTCTTGGAATGGCGCTAAAATAGATGTCCCACATAGGGTTGAGCACTCAATAGCCACTTATTCTCAGCACTTTGCGCACCTATGGGCCTCTGCAGTAACTGACACCCACTGAAAAGAGAAGCTTCTTGGGCCAAGGTTGAGGGCATCACTAATCTATGAATATTAAACAAATATTTAGAATGCAGTATGACAACATGTCCATTTGTGAGACAACAGGAGAGCCCTGTCCCCTCCCAGGGCCTATGACCTCCTAAGCTAGTCATTGGCCTGTGATCAGATTTACAGTACCCGGCATGAATTTCCTCCCGTGGAACAACACGCCTCAAATCCAAGCCAGAAGCACTTAGTTACCCCCATAAATTCCTACTGCCACTATTGCAATAGTTGGCACATCTTGCCTGGCAGGTTAGCATTGTAGTATACAGGGTCTGCCACTGCATAATACCATTCATAGCCACCACCCCCCTCCCCTGGCCCTCTGCGGTATACACGGGGGGCTTCCAGCCCTAGGAGACCTAGCCAGCTTCAGGGAGGAAGTTTTCAGGTCAGTTCCACCTTCATTTCTCTCTCTTTGCAACCAAAGTGTGTTGTGTCTTCAGCAATAAGGTTAAGACATTTATTTTGGTCTTTTTGAGACAGGGTCTCCCTGTAGCTCCAGCTGGCTTGGAGCTCGGTATGTAGACCAGGTTGGCCTTGAACTCACAGAGATCCACTTGCTTCTGCCTTCCAAGTGCTAGGATTAAAGGCTTGCACCACCAGGCCTGGCAAGACATTTTTTTTTACTATAAACAAAGTTTTCAGTCTTGAGAGATCCCCAGAAAGTTTCAGGCTTACATCTGGGAAAGGAGTAAACCCACACTTGAGAGTTGTATATGCTTAGGCCCTAAGCAAGCTTGATTGCTATCTTTAAATTTTTTTAAATGTATGAATATTTTGCCTGCAGGTATGTAGGAGTACCATGTGTGTGCAGTGCCCAGAGAAGCCAGAAGAAAGTGTTTGATCCCCTGGAACTGGAGTTATGGATGGATGTTAGCTGCCATGTGGATGCTGGGAACTGAACCTGGGTCCTCTGCAAGAGCAGCCAGGGCTCCGAACCACGGACCATTTCTCCATCCTCTTTATTACTATTTTAGCATTCTTCTATATATGCATATTCATGTGTTTACAGGTGCATGGGGGTGGCAGGTGTGCATGCACATGTGCCTACCTGGGTGAGAAGGCCAGAGGACACTCTCAGCTGTTGTTCCTTAAATCCTATCCACCTTGGTATTTCAAATGAGAACTCTCTGAGACCTGGAGCTTACCCTCTAAGCTGTACTGACTGGTTAGCAAGCCTCAAGGATCATCCTATCTCTGCCTTCACAGTGCTAATATTACAAATGCACACCATCATCCTCAACTGCTTTTACCTGCGAGGGTTTCTAGGGGTTGAACTCAGGTCCTTGTGCTTACATGGCAAGCAGTTTTCTGCGTCCGTCTCTAAGGGCATTAATAGCATCAGGAGGGTTCCGCCTACATAATCAAATCTCTTCCTCTGTTAGGCTTTTTCATAATAGTCACAAGTAGCTGACAGGGAAATTTTAAGAGAAAGAGAAAATATCTCATGGTTTGAAAGATGTCAGTTCATCTTGGAGGAACAGAGCAGCTCATATCTTGCTGGCCAGGAAGCAGAGAGACAGAAGGCCTCATTAGTCAGCTTTCTCCTCTATTCCTTTTCTTCCATCTAGTTCTTTGGCTTATGCGGTCCTACCTTCAGTCCTCTCTAGAAACATCCTCTTAGATATTCCCACACGTATGCTTTAATGTTGGGCTCCCGTCAATTCAGTCAAGTCAATAATCAAGTTTAATAATCCTAAGTCCACCCCTGCTAAATATGATACCCAAACACATTTCGTTAAGCCATAACATTCCACACTTAGCCCCTAAAAGCCTCATAGCCATCTTACAATGGCCTTACACAAAACTCTAAAGTCTCCCAGGGCAAACTTTTAGTATGAACCCTTTTACAATTTAAAAAGCAAGTTTCCTACTTCCAAGATGGAATGGCATGGTGCATTAGTTACTCTTCTGTTGCTTGTGATAAAACCCATGACCAAAGCAATTTATAGAAGGAAGAGTTTATTTGAGCTTAATAGTTCCAGGGGTGAGAGTGCATTGTGGTGGCAGAGATGGCGGGAGCAGAAAGCTGGCAATGACATCTGCAAGCAGCCAGAGAAACCAGACAGCAACGGGCAATCTGGCAAGGTTTAGGAACTCTCCAAACCAGTGATGTGCTTCCTCCAGCAAAGCTGCACCTCCTAAATCCCCCAAAACAGCTCCACCAACTGGGGACAAAATGTCTAAATACTTGGAGCCTCATTCAAACCACCACACACATAGTAAACATTCCCATTCCAAAAAAAAAAAAAAAAAAAAGAATAGAGAATATCAAGGAAGGAGTAGACTAAAGAAGCCAAAAACTGGCAGTACAAACATCGAATCCATGTTCCACTTCCGGGGAATGTGATGGTAGCTCCATGTGGGCCTCAGAGGTCTTGGGTAGTTCCAGGAATATGGCTTTGCTGCTCGCAGCCCACATGGCATCTCTCTTGGGATAGTTCTGTTGTTGTCTGCAGCTTTCCTCAGCAGATATTTCACATTCCTGGCATCTGTACCTCGAGTATTTATTGCATCTTTAGCTTCATTTTCATAGCTTCTCATATCACCCTCTCAGAGGCTGCCTGTAGGAATTCTGACTCTGTTATGCATTGCTTGGCCTACCAGGTCTTCCTCTGAAATCTGAGTGCAAACTTCCATGACCCTATCACCACCATCACATCACTGACGCCAATATCTGTAGCCAGTGTGCAAGGTAGCTAGGCCCCTTAAGACTATATAAGTACTGATTTCTTTTTAAGACAAAATTTTTAAGACAAAAAAAAAAAGACAAGTGCAAATGCCCCAACAATGGATTATTGTTACAACACTTGTTAGCTTTTCACAATCTAGTTATTGCAAAGGCATATGGATGTAGTGATTTCTTTTTTTTTTTTTTATCTTTTTGAGACAGGGTCTCCCTGTAGCCCCAGCTGTCCTGGAACTCACATTGTAGACCAGGCTGGCCTTGAACTCACAAAGATCTGCCTGCCTTTGCCTCTCAAGTGCTAGGATTAAAGGCGTGCGCCACCACGCCCAGCCCCTGTACTGCTAATAAAATAAATCTTTAAAAGAAATCCTGATGGGCATGGTGGTGCTCTGGCTAGCTTGGAATTTGCTATATAGACTACTTGAACTTGCATTCCTCTTGCTCCCAATTGCTAGAATTCTAGGTGTAAGCCACCATGCCTGGCTCTTGCTTTGCTTTGTTTTGTTTGGTTTTGTGTTTGTGTTTGTATGTGTGTTATATGTACAAACAGATGTGTTGGGTTGTAGAAGATGTGAAAGGTGACCTTTGAGGTAGATTTCGCCTTAAATCTGCAGTTCTTATTTTTCTTCTGTTACAACAATCCTGTCTATTCTCTTTTTAAATTTTTTTCTTATTTTTATTTCATAACTGTTATGTCTGCATGTGTTTAAGTGTACCCATGTCATGCAATACCTGAGGAGGACAAAAGAAGGTATTAGATCCCCTGGAAATGGAGTTATAAACAGTTGTTAGCTGCCATGTAGGTGCTGGGATTTGAACCCGGGTCTTCTGTAAGAACACCAGTACTCTTTTTTTTTTTTTTTTAACTTTTTTTTTATTAATTTTATTTATTTCTGTATGTGTATGAATGTACTGTCTACATGCAAGTCTGTGCACCCGTGTTGTGCAATGCCACGGAGGTCAGAAGAGGGTGTCGGATTCCCCTGCAACTGGAGTTCTCCTGGAATTGGAGTTTCAGATGGTTCTTGGCCGCCATGTGGGTGCTGGGGATCGAACCCGGGTCCTCTGTAAGAGTGGTCGGCGCNAGAAAACAATTCACTGTAGAATCCAAGGTCTCCCTGTAGCCCCAGCTGTCCTGGAACTCACATTGTAGACCAGGCTGGCCTTGAACTCACAAAGATCTGCCTGCCTTTGCCTCCCAAGTGCTAGGATTAAAGGTGTGCCCCACCACGCCCAGCTTGGATGTAGCAATTTCTAAGGACCTGAATGCCTGAGTTCTGGAAGCATCCAAGAGACCCTATGCTAACAGGGAGCCCAAAGCTCTCTTCCCCAAGAAGTCTTTCAAATGAGTTTACCCCTTTGTGCCCTTAAGCTTGTGATGGGTGGGGTCAGTCCAGTTCCTGAAATACCCCCAAGGCTCAAATCTTTCCTTAGCTCCAACTTTCCAGGGGCTTTTCAGACCAAACTCTCCCATCTTTCTGCCTTGCTTTATGCTCCCAATTGTCACTGTAAACCGGATTAAAGTAGCAAACCATAACTATTCCACAGCCTGAGTGCTGGGTTGCCTGGAAGTTTCTTCCATCATATTAATTAGCACAGCCCAATGCAAAGAATCAGGATAGGGACAATGTATAGACAAGTTCATTACCAGAAAGCAAGATGCAGGGCCTATAGTCCAGTTCCTGACAGAGTCCTCATTCCCCTCTGAAGCCTACGTAGCTCAGTCTTTATTGACCACATTTCTATTGGCCTTCAGTTGTCTGAAATTCTACAAGAATCACTCATTAAATCCTGCTCCTAGCATTTTAGGGCTTCTCCTAACTCTTGTAAAATTCTCCCACAAACTAGTTCTATTTTTCTGTGTTAGACTTTTCATTGCTATGACAAATTACCTAAGGAAACAATTTAAGGAGTGGGAAGATTTTGCTTCTAGAAGTTTCTGTCCATTGTGGTGAGAAGGGCATTACAAAAACAGCAGCTTGCATCAAGGCAGCTAAGAAGCAGAGGCACAGAATGCTTGAAAGGTGCCATCCACTGGAATACTCCATAGCACAGAAGAAGATATTGAGGCTGTGGCCAGAGGATGGACCTGCTTGCCTCCTGACATTAGTACAGGAAAAAGCTGCAATTCACAAGAAAGTCCCTGTGCTCAAGTCCCAACATGCGTTAGCTACGTGAGGCCACACAAAAGGGTGATGAAATGATGAGATACATTTTTCCATTATCTCCATTTCTAGATGGGAATCCAGGGCTCAGAGTGAAATGGACTACCAAAAGCTTAGCAGCCTGCGATGGCAAAATTGAGATTTGATCCTAGACTATGCCCTGCCCTCTACCTAGCTTGTACTCTGGGGCCCAATCTGGATTTCTTTTCACCTCTACCCTGCTGGCTATAGGCTGCTGCCATGCCAAGTACCAAATGGGCCTGGCAAGGACTTGAGACTCTCCAAGTTCAGGTCCTTGTCCTCAGGATTAAAGAGGAGCTGTGCAAAGAATATTGAATGCAATGAAGAAAAATTTATGACACACTGACATGTGGGAAGTGCAGCAAAAACAAACAAGCAGAGAAGACACAAGACACACAAATGGCTCAAGGGTACATGAGAAGGTGCCCAAGACCACTCTTCATCAGGGGAGGACACCTCAGAACCAATATGGGATGTCAGATCATACTAGTTAGGATAGCAAGCAATGTATGATATGAAGGAAAGGGAGGTCTCCTCTCCACCATTAGGGGAATGTCAAAGCACTTAGGGAGGCTTCTTGGGAAACTATAAGTAAAAGGTCCAGATGATCCTATCATCCCACTGCTGTGTGGCAGCCAAAGGGGTTCCAATGAGGATCTCAAAGGGATGGACTTGAAGCCAACTGCACTGTGCACTGCCACAGCAGATGAGAGCTGGACTTCTGCCCACACATGGGCCAATGGTCAGAGAAAGTGTGCAGACAGAGCGGAGGATATTCATTAGATTTGAAGGAGAGGGAGAGCCTGCCATATATTACAACATGGATGGACCTTGAAGACATTGTGCTAAGTGAAATGAGCCAGGCACAGTACAAAAACTGCAGCTCCATTTATGTGAAGCACCAGAAAGTCCAACTCACAGAAGCAGAGTGTGGAATGGTCATTTACTGGGCATTGGGTGCTAGACAGCTACTGTATAATGGCTATACAGTTTTACCTCTGCAAAATGGAAAATTCTAGCGACCTGATGTAACACATTGTTCTTAATGTTAACAATACTGTTCTGTACACTAAAAGGTTCTTACAAAAACACATCTCATATGCTGGGTGTAGTGGCACATCCTTTAATCCCAGAATTTGAGAGACAGAAGCAGGCCGATCTCTGTGAGATTGAGGCAAGTCTGGACTACATAGTGATTTCCAGGCCAGCTGGGGCTACAAGGAAAGCCTGTTTCAAAACAAAACAAAGCAAAAAAGGCACGCACACCCTCCCCCCAAGACAACAAGCAACAAAAGAAAAATACATTCTGTGGTATTTTTTATTTTAATTATGATTTAAAACAACAACAACAACATAATGGCTGCTGTGGTCTCAAATATAAGAAAGGATGAACACAATAGGTGTGTTGGGGAGAGGGGGAGGGAGAGATAAGAGGGAGAGGGAGAGAGAAAGAGAGAGAGAGAGCACACTGAAGAAAAATTGAGCAAAACATCACCAGTGTTTTCTCTGCTTGTGAAATGATAGGATCAGTATCTTGGCAACACTTTTCTATGGTTTTCTAATCTTCTACAGGAAGTAGGTATCACCATCATCATACCCCCCCACCACTCAAATAACTAAGAAAGGCAAGGAGAGGACACAAAGAAAAAAAGAAAATTCGAGAAAGAAAAGAAACCACCCCAGAAGTAGCAGATTTCAAGAGCAACAGCATCCATCTGGCTGTGCCTCCTATCAGCTATGTGACTATGGACAGACCACTCACACTTGGAGTGGCAAATTCATCACCTGGGAGATGGGTCCAGCACTTACATGTGTAATCTCTGTGGTGGAGCCAGCTGACATGTCCTTAACAAAGTGGGAGAGCGAAGGAGAGAAAGAGCCAGGATATGCAGTGCCTGGAAGGACTCAGCTCTACTAGAATGACTTCCTCTACTCAGTTAAGAGAAAGATAAGGTTCCTGCTATCTTTCGTGGCCTCAGTTTTTCAATCTGGCAAATGGGAATGTCATATAGGTCAAACCCCTAGCCACAGCGTGGTACTATGGGAAGTGGAGCTCCTGGGCTGGGCAAAGCCATGGGCCTTGGCAAGGTCTGCCTGCTGGGCCAGCGGCCTCCCTTGCCAGAGACAAGCTCCCGAGGGCTCTCCCTCTCAGCTTCCCACCTGAGAAGCAACAGAGCAGTGGGACAAGTGGAGTCCCGGGACTTTTCTTGGTTTGGAGAGTCAAGAACTCTGATGTCAGTTCTGAGGGTTTCAGCCTGGCCTGCTTCCCTGACCCTGTTTCTCCCCCGCCCCCCACTTCTCTCTGTTGCTCCCAGTTTTTCTGTGCCCCTCACCAGCTGGGGTCTCCTGACCCTTGCTCTCTGGATCTGGTACCTTCTCTGATGTTTCTTCTTGCCCTCTGCTCATTCTGTGAAATCCGAGGATGATTCACGGAAGTGGTAAAAACTGCAGAGCAAATTGCAACTGTTCTGGACTGTCCCATCCCCTGCCAGGGTCTCACCGGGTCCTGGAGCTGATAGGGTGCACCCTAGTGCAGGAACTCAGTACTTAGCACCTACTGAGGAGCCACTGTGGCAGAAGTATGCAAAGTACAAACCAAGAGCAGGCACGGCTGGGGTTTGCCACGGGGCCTATGCCCAGGCCAGTGCAGGATATGCCAATAGGGCAGGATATTCCAAGCAGGCACAATCTAGGAAGTGGCCAACCTTCCCTCCAGGACCTAAATGCAGGGACTAGCTACTGCGGTCTCCCCTTCAATTCTGGGACCAAGTCCTCAGTGCTAGCCTCAGGTCTTTGTGGGAGAAGCTTAGTGGGCACATCTCTGAGATCAGAGCCAGGGAGGAGAGGTACCGGTATGGTTAGAGCCCCAGGTCTTGCTTCCTATCCCTGTGTCCTAAAGTCTGATATACAGAAGGGCAGACATCCTTGCACTTTGCTCAGTGCTCTATCTGCCGGGCCTTGGCACCAGAAGGTATTCAGTAAATAGCTGTTGAATTGAATCAATAAATTGGTTTTCCATCAGAGGCTCCATTGGGGAGAGGATGAGAGCTTTATGGCTTAAGAATAGCCCACTTTTTTTCCCTGGGAAGAACAGGCAAAGACATATACTAGAAGAGTTCAGATTTGGTATCCCTCCCCCCAAAGCACCTGGTACATACCCCTGGTGGACCTAGGTTTCTCCTAAGGTCCCTGCCAGACCCAAGGGGTAAGGAACAAGGGAATTTCCAACATGTGCCCATAGAGCCCTACCGATAGCAGACCTCCTTCCTTTACTCCCCCTTCCTCTCCTCCTCTTCGTCATGTCCTTTTTCTCTTCCTCCTTCACCTTCTTATGCTCTCTGTACTGCACAAGCTGGCCTTGAACTTGTGACAATCTAATGTATAGAAGTCCTGCCTCTGCTTCTCAAGTGCTGCAATTACAGGACTGAGCTGCCATGTCTGATCTTTTCTTTTTTACAGACAGGATCTTACTGTGTACCCTTGGGCCTGACTAGCCTGGAACTTACTACATAACTCAGGGTGGCCTTGCACTTATGGTGATCCTTCTACCTCAGCTCCTTGAGTATTGGGATTACAGGAATGAGCCAGCCAGCATACCCAGCTTCCATTTCTCTTTCTTCTCTCTCTCTCTGTCTCTCTGTCTCTTTCTTTCTTTCTTTCTTTCTTTCTTTCTTTCTTTCTTTCTTTCTTTCTTTCTTCTTTTCTTTCTTTCTTTCTTTCTTTCTTTCTCTTTCTTCCTTCCTTCCTTGTTTTGTTGACAGAGGGTCTGGCATTGTAGCTTAGGCTGGCCTTGAGCTCAAGAGCCTCCTGCCTACGCCTCTCTAGTACTAGGATTCTAGGCCCGCACCACCACACACAGCTCCGCTGGGTATTTTTAATCACCATATTCCACACCTTATTTCCCACCCACTGATTCCTATTCCTTCCTGCCACAGGGGCCCAAGTGACTGAAGATGGGGATGGTCTGCCTCTGCCTGGGCCCCAGATGATGCCGGTTCTTGCCGCTGGTCTCAGATGGAAACTCTATCTTCACTCACACTTGCTCCCTTTATATCTCTCCCCTCAGTTTTATGGGGTGGCTGTGGCAAGAACGAACTGGGGAGGCTGTGGCTCAGAGACTGTCCTTTATTAGTTCTCTTCCATGAGAAACAAGGGGCTGCAGCTGGCTGGCGATCTGGGTGGGGTGATCTGGCCTTTGGCTGCTAGGACGGCCGCACATCTGGGGTGGGAGCCTGGAAAGGAAGCTGAGATGAATTACCTGTGTGTGCGCTGGGAGAATCAATTGGGCATGCGGGCACGCGGCCTGCCCTGCTGGAATTAGGGAGCAGGGTGGGGGGCTCCAGGTGAGGACTTGTGAGCAGGCAGAGCCTCCACAGTTGGGCAGACGAGGACAGAGCCTAGGTGAGAAAGCCCACTCTCCCTGAGAAGGAAGAAAAACCATTTTCTAACTCAGGGCAAATGTCTCTAAATGGAGCACGCCTTTCTCCAGAGCACCAACCTCTACCACACTAGCAGGCCCATATACATGCCAGTCCTCTCCCCATTCACCCTTAGCTACTTCTGGCTGGGCCCTCATATCTCCTTCTGGCATGGGCACTACACGATGCACCCAGTCTCCTGCACGCTCACACACATGCATGCACATGCTCACAGCTCACACACATGCAGCACATTTTCCTCTTTTCTTCTCAGCATCCTTCCTCCACACTCCCAAGGATCTTATTGGCCACTCTGTCACTTATTAGCTGTGTATGGCTTACTTTTCCAACTCTGGGAAATGGAGCCAGTTATTCCACACAGAAGGCTTCGAGTTGTTGAGTCATACCCAGGAGCACCTGGCCCTGATCTCTGTGCTAGAAGTTCTTTGAACCAGAGGAAGCCTGGACTTTAACACTGAGTAGATTGGGGCTCAGATGTGCACCCTGACACCTTGTCTCCTACCGTCCCAAGTCTCAGTTTCCTTTCTGGCTGAGAGGCTCCACAGCAAAAGCAGCAGCATGCAGGACTACTCTTTTGCAAGCTGGGAAGGGAAGGGTGCGTTGAGTCAGAGCCCATCTTAGAGCTTCCTGCTTGCAGCCTTCCCATGGAAAGGCCCTCAGCCACCCCCGGAATGTGCCTCCTCAGCTCCCTGGGCGCCAAGAGAGTTAGCAGGCAGCTAGGGGTCGAAGATCCAGGTGGGCTGACTAGTATGCTGAGGACAATACAGATAGCCTCCCTCCCCCAGCAGCTATTTGGGTCCCTTACTCTCCAGGAGGCAGCCTACTCTCTGACATCATCTGTAGTCAATTCCCCTGAGGGCCATCCCCAATTTTCATTTCCTCTCACTAATCCTCACACACAGTCCCTTTGCACAGCCCGGAACAGCCTCTGTCCCCGAGCTGGCTCCGCTCACCAGATATGTGTTGCAGCTCACGGACCCAGGCTTCTCAGCTGGGAGGGCCTTGTAGAGTTCATCATCTCCAGTCCCCTTCCTCCAAACCTGCTGTGGGGGATCGGCATGGGAGGGGAGCCAGGGCCCACTTACCACTCAGCACGTTGGTGCCAATTAGAAGAGGGTACCCTTGGTAGGCAGAGGTAGTCTGTATCAGTACGCACTAAGTTGGCAAGCAGAAATGCAGACTGGCATTCAGCCCCTACACACACTTCGGGCAGATAACCCTTGTGGAGTTCACAAGATGGAGTACTATCCATGGTGGTTCTGGGAGATTCAGACTGGGCCTTGGAGGGCAAGATCCGAATGCTTGGACCAGCCTCTAATTTGAGGCCCTGATGCAAGAAAAGATGGGAAGGATATATGAAGCCACAGAACAGCTCGAGAGGTAGGAAGGTGAGCTGTGTGGCAGGCTGCATCTGAGCACATGAGCAACTCTAGGATGTGTGGTCAGAGTGGGGCCAGAGCTAAGGGCAGGCTTAAGCAACAGGATCAGAGATGGAGCTCACAGTGGAACCCGAAGTAGGAAGTCCTGGGGTTCTGTTTGCAGAACAGCAGCCCAGGGCTGAGGTTCACACTGTACCAGTCTGGTTAGGGTGGAGGGTTGCTAGGAAACAATCGGGAGGTGACCACTGCAGGACTGGCAGGGCTGACAGTCCTGTTGGGTTCCATTTCAGCCACCCATATAGCAGTCAGGTCTGTGTGTCAGCCCTGCCCACTTGGCCAACTGTCCCTTCACCTCTCCTTCCGGCTAGCCTCCTTTTAGGATGGCAAGGCTGGAAGGCAGTATTAGAACATCAGCCTACTGTTTCACATTCCACCCTTGAGCTTTCTTAAGCTTTCTCTTTTTCTGGCAGCGACCTCTGGATCTTCCACTGTGAGTTCCAATGCCACCTTCTTGGATGACCAGCAGTGCCATCTTCACAATGCCCGTGGCTTCTTGGACTCAACTATCTTCACACAGTCACACTTCACTATATCATTGCCTCCTAGCCTGGCACCGAGCCTGGCAACTAGGTGGACACAAAGTGATATAAAATGGACACATGTTCACACACAGGACACCAGTCCCAGGTCTGGGACATGCAGAGGCCTTGACAGTCATCTCAGAGAGTAAAAGTGCATAACTTTTCATTATCAGTTCACAGACTGGCCATGTCTGGTAGGCGTGGTGGTAGGGCAGAAAGACAGGAGAGGACACAGGCCAATAGTGGGGGATCCCTGCTCCTCCTAGACCAGTGATCATGTGTGTTCCCTCAATCTGGCATGAAGCTCTGGATGAATTCCAGGAAGCCCAGGCAGAGGATACCCAAGGAACATCTGACACCATGCCAATGTCCCGTTTTGCTTGGCATGCTGGAACACTCCCCAACTGCCCAGCTGCCCCTTCTCTGGCCACCCTGAAAGGCTCTGTTTTCCTAGAGGGTCCTCAGTGGCGGCCTCAAGCCCTGCTCTCTACTTTCCATGGAACAGCATGGCCAAGGAAAGGGAAGGGAAGCTGGTGTCTCGACTCGGATTCAGGACTCAGCTTTGTCATTAACCTCTCTGGTGACTGTGGCTGAGTGAGTGTCTGATCCCGGCTGACCCTTGGATTCTCCCCGCTGGATACTGGAGGCCGCCCAGAGGATAGCAGCTCCAAAGAAAAGCAGAAGATGGCTTTGGGTGCTGAAGCATGGCCCTCATCACACTGGGCAAGCCATGTCTGGTGCCCTGTGCCCGGCGCCCGACCGACCGCCCTAGCGCCTGAGCCTGCACCCGCCTGGCCACAGGCTGAGGAAGCATAATTGTGCCGGGCTATTTCAGACCCATTATCTCAGCTCAGCCCCGGCTTCCTGAGCAGGCCCCGAATTAGCCTGCCGCTTTGTTCTCAAGTGCATTCGTCAGATCGCTTGGCCTGTACCTCGGGGAGGAGGGAGGGGAGGGCAGGGGAGGGAGGGGAGGGCAGGGGCGGGGACGGGGCGGAGAGGGAGCGGGAGGAAGAACTCGACGCTAATTAAGTCTTATTAAAAAAAAAAAAAAAGAAGACGACAATGAGGAATAAGGCAAAGAAGAAAGAAAAACGAAGTGGATGGGGGGAGGGAAGGGCTTGCTGAGGAAGCAGAACAGCCGCCGGGAGAGACACACACAGAAACACGCAGGCACACACACGCCCACAAAAAGACACGCAAACACACAGAGTTCTCCCTCCTGGCAGCCTGCGCCCGCTCAGCCTGCTCAGCCCTTGGTCCCAGCAGTACGAGTGCCCGCTCAGCCTGCTCAACCCTTGGTCCCAGCAGTACGAGCTCCAGACTTCTGGCCAGAATCTTCACCTTCTTCCAGTGGCCAGATCAGCTGGGATTCAAAATTCTGCCTAGGTTTCTCAGCAACTTAGGGCCTTGGGCATATCCCCTCTCAGGACTTCAGTTTCCACATTTGCCACAGGGTAATGAATCCACAGGTCCACTTTGCAAAGCTGGCAGGAGGGAGAGCCCAGTGTGCAAGAGCCTAGAGCCTGCTGCAGGGTGTCTGCGCCCAGCAGTCAGCCTCCCAGCACAGTGTCCTCCCTGGGTCAGACCTGGCTAGGCAGCCACCCCTGAACTGTTCTCAGAGCTGGGGTTAGGACGGCCTCAGGGTTTGAGCCCTACTGGGCTCCCTCCCTTCCTGCCACTGTTGGCCTGTGCCCCACCACCACCAGCCCAGGCTGCTTTCATGGACCATTGCTTGGGCAACAAACAAAGCTGCCCAGGGGCAGGGAGCCTCTGCATCTCCACAAAGGTCCCCAGTCACCCTAATGAACTAACTCAGATCTCTTTCTCTCAGAATTCTCTGTTTCTTAGTAACTCACATCTTCCAATGAAGGAGCCCAGCTCAGTGCCAAGCTTGCTTTTCACAGCACTCAGCCAGCCCTGGGTAGATGAGAAAACCTAGGCGGGAACAACTACACCCCCTGTCTCTAAGGGGAACTGAGCTCTGCTCCCCTGCCCACCCACGTCAGACTCGCCACCTCCAGGCCTGCCAGTGCTTCATGTCCTGGTAAGAGACGAGACTTCAGCAGCTCCTGAGTCTTTCAAAGCTCAGGCTGGGCCTCATGACTGCCATTAACACACTCCTGCTGGAGCTCAGAAGGTGGATCCAGAGTATGGATCCAGAGCCTTCAGTTCACAGCCGTTTCCCTAGTTCTCCAGCCCAAAGCTTCCTAAGAGCACCTTTGTGGCAGGAATGATCATCTAGAGGTTAGACCATCCTGGATTCAAATCTAGACTCTGCCAACCACTGGTCACATGACCTTGAGCAGCCAACTCTCCTCTTGGAGGATGAGTTTCATATTCTTTTTTTTTTATTTTTTTTAATTAATTTTATTTATTTCTGTATGTGTACGAATGTACTGTCTGCATGCAAGTCTGTGCACCCGTGTCGTGCAATGCCGCGGAGGCAGAAGACGGTCTCGGATTCCCCTGGAACTGGAGTTCTCCTGGAATTGGAGCCTCAGACGGTTCTCAGCCGCCATGTGGGTGCTGGGGATCGAACCCGGGTCCTCTGCAAGAGCGGTCGGCGCTCTCAACCGCTAGGCCATCTCTCCAGCCCTGAGTTTCATATTCTATAAAGTCGGGTAACTGTCCCAGCCCCATCAAGCGCCTGCGAACGTGCAAAGTGATTACTGGCAAGCCTGGCACATAGTAGCTACTCAGTTCATACAATCTGTACTTCCGCCTCCATTTCCGCACGTTGCCCTCATCCCATTGGCCCCAGCACAGACTCAAAACCTCTCTGGGTAGTTCAGGTGCCTCCTATGCCTGGCAGGGCTGAGAGGCTGGACTAAAGCTTTCCTCAGTGGGGGCTGGGGATCTACAGGCATCCAGGATCACAGGAGCTTAGGCTGACCCAGGCACTGAGGTCAGGGAGTGTTGTGTTGTGGGGGGCAGGAAGGCCAAGGCCTGGGATTTGGAGGCCTGGCTACTGGTCCCAGGCTTTCCAGGGACTCCATGTGTGTTTGGCTGGCTGAGTCTTTGCCCCTACATGGATGTCAGTCAGCACCCCTCCCCCAGTGGTAAGCCCGCACTGGCTCTGAGCTCCAAAACTGGAGGTCAGTGCTGAGACCCCCTGGCCAGCTCGGTGAGGTCAGCTGGCAGGCCTCCTCCACACTTCACTCTCCTCTCTGGCAGAGCTGTTTCTTGCAGCATCTTCTGCAGCACTGAGCCCTGGGAGCCTTTCCACCCCACATTCCTGTGCAAGCCTTCAAGCAGTCCCAGACGGAGCTGGGGCTGGGATGGGATGCACTTCGAGCCGCCTGAGTTCCCATTGTCCGCAAATCGGGACCAGCTGTGAGCAGCCTGACAGCCCCCGGCTCATGGCTGCTCCCTCTCCCGCTGCACTGACAGAAGGGGGGAAAAGAGAGAGCCCACCGCCTGCCCCACCCCCATCCCACCCCCCACCGTCCCCCATGTGTACACTCACACACACACACACACACACACACACACACACACACACACACACACGAGCATGTGCACACGTACACAAACAGCATGCCCAGCTCTCTAGCCAGGAACAATCAAGCATTATGAATAAAGATGTGCAGCTGGACGGAGAATTCCTCCACACCCACCTGGCCCACCCAGTAGCTCACAGCTTTCCTCCCTGACCTGGCCCTCAACACCTCAGAAGCACCAACCCTGGCACACAGGCATGTAGAAGGCAGTATTCAAAGTAACAGAACTGCCCCAAACTAGTTCAGCCCTCTACAGAGCACCCTAGTCCACTGGGAAAAAGTTGCTTGACTCCATTAAGCCATAATTTAGGGGTCTGTGTGCAAAACAGTCTGTGGCCTCAGATATCAGGGTTGGTGAGGCAAAAGGAAACCAGGCTTTAGGAAGACTGGGGCCAGGACCTGACTCCAGGATAGAAAGTTTGGTTCAAAACTGTCAGCCCATGAAAGGAAATAGCCAGAATTGACCAGAGTCCAAGACAATAGCTCCAGAGAAAGTAGACTGTTTTGCTTCTCATCCACCTGTGCCCCTTTTCTAAGCCTAGGGAACAATCTGCAGAAGAGGGGGCATGGTAGAATATAAGGGCTGCGATTGGGGTGAATGGTGAAACTACAGCAATATAGTCTGGACACTCATTTGATCAACTTGATTGAACATACAAGCCCTCCCCCGCTGGATGGTGGGACCCATGAGCTGTGTGGGTTTGGGCACAACTGCTTGCAAATTGGTTTTACATGAAGGATGCTTGTACTCATAAATTATTACTTATTGTTAAAAAATGAAAAAAATAAGTAAACAATTTAAAAAAAAAAGAAACTTTGGTCCAACAAAATGTAGACTCTGACCTTGGTCAGGCTTAGTGTTAGGGCAGGTTTAATGATAAGAGGCCAGTGCAAGGTGAAGACTTTTGGCAATAGAATTCTAAGAGTGTTCTGAGCTCAGCTACAACAGTTTTTCTGAAACAGAAATCTCCCTGTACCCCCCCACACACTAGCCTGGAACTTGCTATGTTTACCAGGTTGGCCTCACTCTCACAGAGATCTTACAGCCTCTGCTTCCCAAGTGCTGGGATTAAAGGCATGCACAGCTTGACCACCATGTCCAGCTTGACTACCACGTTCTAAGCCAGCACACAGGAAACTGCATCCTGACCCAGGGAAGGGAGCTGGCAAGGCTATGGCTGGGGGCTTCAAACTGAGCAGCAAACTGAGCAGCAAGGTCATGGGGAAGACATGCACACATGAACAATGAGTCAGACCATTTGGACCTATGTACCTCAGACAGTAACAAGGAACTCAGCAGATAGGAGCTGGTTAGAGGAATGGCCATCTAGAGGAATTGCTGTCCGCCTCGCGACATCAAAGCCTACAGGACAAGAGCAATTCTGAGTAGTCCTCCTATTGTATCCTTCCCCACTGCTGCCTTGGCTCCAGCCTTACTAAGTTCCCAAACCGTGAGACTGAGGTGACCTGCTCAGATCAGCATTTGCTTTAGACCTGAGGACTGGATCTCTAGGCCAGTGGATATCAATCATGCCTGCCTGATGGATTCTGGGAGGGAGCTTTGACAGAATCTCTCAGAGCTGGGCACATAGTTCAGTGGTACAGTACTTGGCTAGCAGGTACAAGGCCTGGGTTCCATCCCTAGCAACACACACACACACACACACACACACACACACACACACACACACACCAAGGACCAAGGACTTCAGAGCAATTGGGTCAGTCTCTCTAGGGGTCAGGTTCTATGTGAGTCTCTTGTGTAGCCAGTCAGCAGCTCTGTTAGGGAGCAGCAGCTAGAAGACAGCTTCCGGAAGTGGGGCAGGGGTGCATTCAAATCTGAGCCCTGCCACTTATGTGTGCAGGGCAGACCACCTTTCCTCTCTAACCCCACCTTCCCCATCTGCAGAGACAGACCTCTATAACTGTTATAGATCAGCACAGTGCCTGGGAAGTGCTCTGCAAATGTGGCCAGTATCGTCAACCTGACAGGCTGATATAGGCAGAGGCTGACATGTGGGTCAAAAGTCATCTCATTTCATCGATGCCAAGGTTTGAAAAGTCATGTAACAGGCTGCCAATGTCAACGGCTTCCCAGAAGGGTCGGATCATTAATGATGGGGATGGGAAGTATCGAAGCCAAGAGAGGCATTAGAAGCCATCAGCCCCACTGACGTGTGGTTCCAAAATTGTAGCCGAGGGGCAAAAAGGGAAAGAAACTTGAAACTCGGCATCTTGGGCACTTACTATGTGGTAGATACTGTGTTGGCATGGAAGAGGCATAGAGGTTAATATGGCAAGGTTCTTGACAGAAGGCTCAGGCAGCTGTCATAGATATGGGGAGTGATGCATCCCCTGGGACAGAAAGTTGGTACCTTCGAGGAAAGCTCTAGAGGTGGCTCCACAGATCAGAGTTCGCCTGGGGGAATGTGTTCCAGGCCAAGAAGTGGACACAGGGAAGGACACTGATAGTGGCGGCAAAGCAAGGATAGCTTTTCTGCACTTTGGGAAGAGTCACTTCCTGTGACATGGAGAGGGAAAGGGAAGAGGAAGGTGCACATCAGGGGCCACTTGAAGGAGACCTCTGCTCCCTCCTCAATCCCTGCCTCTTGCTGCCGCTAACCTTATTTTAGTAGGACGGCCCATGCCTTTCCACAGCAACGTCCAATTAGCCCACGAATTCTCCAGCCATACCGGCATGTGTCGCACTGTTCCTTTCTGCCTCTTAAGACACTGGAAGATGAGGCCTTCCTCCTGACTCAGGCCAGACCTTCCCATTCCATAACCCATGCTTTTCACCTTCTGTTGTGTAATTATCCTCAGTCATGACAAGGCCATGACCATCTCAAGATCAGAGCAGCTGTGTTTGCCCTCAGATGACCCTAACAAGATCAGGTCCACTAACATTCCCTTGTGGAAGCAGGGAGGGCTTTCCAAGCCACTCAATAGCCATTCCCTCCCTGAGGATACATAAGCAATTATAAATACAAAATTATAAATACATAAACAATTGCCCATGCTCCTGGAAGCAGCTCCAATAAACTCATTGGTTTACCAAGGTGAACTTTGGGTGGAATGTTTCTCTGGTTTGGTGTGTTGTCATAGGAGTGAGGCAGGAACTAGACAACTCTAGGGAGGTCTGCTGGGAAGTCAAGGTGAGAACTGTGGGTAGAGGTAGCCGATGTGAAGCCCCTGCCCCTGATGAGAGTTCAGATTTAATCTTTACACCAGTGCTACACTACAAGGTGGGTACTATTATCAGGCCCACTTGACAGAATAAAACTTTCCAGGTCACCAGTTGTAGGGTCAGGGGTCAGACCCGGGCAGGCTGCTTCCAGAAGCCCTGCTCAGGCCACTGGCACTGGTCTGCTTCTCACAATAGCAACTCCTATAATTGACCACTGCCCCACCTGTGGGGGTGCATGCCTTTAATCCCAGCACTGTGGAGGCAGATCTCTTTAAGTTCGAGACCAGGCTGGTCTACATAGTGAGATCCTGTCTGGCAAGGAAAGGAGAGGAGGAGAGGAAAAGGGGAGAGAGGGAGAGAGGGGGAGGGGGAGAAGAGGGGAGGGGGGAGGGGAGGGAAGGGAAGGGCAAGAAATACCCACTGCATTTGGCAGTGTGGCAATTGTTGGTGATCTAGACTCAAGTCATTTTCGTGGAAGGGCAAGGAGTGAGGGGAGAATCCAGCAGGCAGTTGACGGGTGAACAGGAAATGAGAAATGGAGACAGAGGGTGTGGAGGACATTTTGAGAAATTTTCCTGTGAAGGAAATCAAAGAAACCAGGCCATAGTTAGAGGGACATACTGAGCAAAAGGAAGTCTTGTCTTTTTCTCCTGTTGTTGGATCTTAGAGACAGTATAATTTTACAAAGCCCAAGTGGGCCTGATATTTGAAATCTTCCAGCCTCGTCCTACTGAATGCTGAGATTATAGGCCTGTACCACCACCACGGCTCTCGCCTTTCCTCCCTCCCCTCTCCTCTCCCTTCCTTCCTCCTCTCCTCCTTGCCTTTCAGTCTATATTCTTTCCTTTTGTGCCCTGCCTTTTTCTGTCCTGTCAGAGAGGAGATAGCAAACATAGCTTTTGCTAAAGAGACTGAGTCAACAGACAAGAGAAGGTGCTTTTTCACACAGCACACTCTTTTCTCCAACCTCCGCAGCCACTCAGCTTATTTCTCTCTGACCTCAGTGTACTAGAGTTCCCCCCACACTCTGCTGGGCTCTCTCCTCTCCTATGTGTTCTCTCCATTGGTGAGCACAGCCATTCTCAGGATCTTGAATGCTACCCACTTGCAGTCCCAAGTGCCCATCGCCATCCAAAACCTCTCTGATCTCCAGGCTCATTTGACCAACCATTTACTTTGAAATCTTGACTTCAATGCTTCAAGAACAGACCAAACTGAACAAGTGCAAAGAGAGACATAAAACCTTTTATGCCTGCCTAAAGCCTCACCTTAAAGCCTGCTTTTCTCCTAGGCTTCTTGTGTTGAGAAGCAGCACAACTTAATAGGCACTGCAGTCAAAGCCCCAGAAGTTAGCCTCGATTCTTTGCTTGTCACCTTCAATCGGTGCCTTCTGTTGTTCTACCTCACTCAAATAGATGTCATCCCTAACCTGTACTGCTGCCACCATCTTCTCTCAGGGACAACTGTGTGGGCTTCTATAGCCCTGTCCCCATTTCCTGTACTCTGCTTCAGTCTTGTCTCCTGGAAGTCATCAGAATGACTGGGTTTCAAAATGCATATCAGACGCCTCCTCTCTGTAACTTCAAACCTTGCTGTGGTTTCTGCCTGGGCTTCGAATCAAAGGCAAGCCTCTTTCCAAGATACATGGTGCCCACCTCTCCCTGACCACAAGGGTCCCAAGGGTTCCTCCTCCTCTCCACTTCAGCCACACTAGCATCTGTTCCAGTCCTTAGCACAGGATCTTTGCAGTGGATGCTGTCTGCTTTCCTCACCTTGTCGAATTGGTGACACTTTGTCAGCCTACAGCTCCTAGCTTAAATATCATCCCCTGAAAGGGCCTTTCCAAAACATCACAGGAAAAATACATTTCTCCTTTTATCTCTCACTATGTATTTGTTGCTTCTCTATCGCCCTCAGTAGAATAGAAGTGTAATTAGGATAGACATGTTGACCATCTACTTCGCCGTGATGGCTTCAAAAGTAGAGCACAATGACTACTACAAAGAATTCAACTGCCACTTTGAATGAACCAAAGAAAATGGAGCTAGAAAGAAGGGTGCAGGTTGGAGAGAGAATGAAAAGCTGGAAGCCACAGAGTGGAAATTATTGCTCTGGAAAGAGTATACAAAATAAAAAGATGAGCACAGTCCCAAGCTACAGCAAAGCTGGTGTTTATACGGAAAAAGAGAATCAAAAAGGAGCCACAGGCAGTAAGACAAGCAAGAAAACACTCTCTGGTTCCAAAGCCAAGGAAGGGGAGTATGGCAAGCAGGAAGGGACAGGTGGCGGAGTCCAATGTAAGGAGTCGCCGCTGATGACCTGAGGAATAAGAGTGTCCAGTGAGAGGTGGGGAGGTCATGTTGCAGTAGACGAAGACTAGAGTGAGAGGGTGGGATGCGTGCAAAGAGAGAAGGGACAAACCTTCTGAAGAGTCTGACTGAAAAGGGAAGGGAAGAGAGAAGACCTAGCGTGAGGGGGAGGCAGGGTCAAAGGAGGGTCTCTTTGAAGGATAGAGAGATGAAAATCCTTGTAGGCTGAGGAGGAAATAGCACGCAAAAGAGGGGGAGAGGCAGAGATACAAAAGGAAGGGGATAATTGATGGTGTTAGAAGGTAGGTATGGAGGGGAGGATAGATATGTCTTTCTAGGAGGCAAAAGGGAGTTGGGGAGGAGAAAGGAACGAGGGAGGAAAAAAGGGAGGGTGTGCAGAGAGATACTGAGGTGCACAGCCTGAATCTTAGCAGAACTGAAAGCAGGGTATGAGGACCATGTACAAGGGGCTGGAATGTAACAAGACTGCGAGTGCAGAGCGCGCCTCCTTGAGAGGAGTAAAAGGCGTCCTGCTGAGGCTCTCATACGTACGAATGTTAGGAGCTAACTGGCCAGGGCCAGCAGAAACTAAGGCCAAGCAGAAGGCGCAGAAAGCTTGAGTGGCTTCAAGTCATGAAGGTCACTGCTGGTGCCAGAGTCAAAAGTAGCTGAAGCATGGAGGGATGATTGGAGAGGGATAAGGGAAGGGAGAATGGGGTTAGGAGTAGGGAAAGGATCTGGAATGATGGAGACTGGGCGAACACACTCTTTAGTTTTCCATTTATTCACCAAGTACTGGGACCAAGATCAGGTTCAGAGAGAGGGGACCAGCCACCTAAAAGGTGAAAGTGGGACTGGAAATCATAATGCTGATGCCGTACCATGTCAGGACAAGGTTCAAGGTCAGGCCAAGGCAGTAGACAATGTGCAAACAGAGAAATGTAAGTCAGGGAGGTCACTGGATAAGTGAGGTTCAGGCTGAAGGGACATCTTTGAGGATATAGAGGACAGATTAGAAGACAGCAGGGATAAGAGCAGAGAGAAATGTCTGGGAGCTGGATGCTCGGGCATCAGTAAAGGAAGTGCACATTCTGGAGGGCAGGAAGAATTTAAAGGCAAGTAAGGCTTTCTGAGGAACAGGGAGCATTGTGCATGGATGTACGATCCCAGCCGGGCACAGACAAGACACAAGCATCCATTAGCAGTTATTTATTTATTTATTTATTTATTCATTTATTCATTTTTATTTTGTGTGTATGGATGTTATGCCTCTTTTATCTCTATGTATTTGTTTCTTCTCTATTGCCCTTGGTAGTGTGCCCATGTTGTGCAATGCCAGAAGAGGTCAGAAGAAGGCGTGGAATTCCCTGGAAGTGGAGTTATGAACAGTTGTACAGTTGTTAGCCGTCATATGAGTGCTAGGATTTGAACCCAGGTCCTCTCCAAGAGCACTCAGTGCTCTTAACCACTGAGCCATCCCCCCCCCCCATTGGTGGTTCTTAAAGAGGAGCTCCAAGTTCCAGTTCCGATGCAGGAGTATAAGTAGGGTGTTTCTGCAAAAGAGAATCTGGTAGCTTTGCTTCCACAGAGACTACCCAGGACTATTACCAGGTGTGGTGGTTTGAATGAGTGTCCCCCATAGGCTTTAAGTATTCAGACATTTTGTCTCCAGTTGGTGGCATGGTTCTTGGAGGTCTTAGAAGGTGTGGCCATGCTAGAGGAAGTATGTCACTGGGGGCAGGCTTAGTGAGTTTAACAAGCCTCGCAGTCTCCAGCAGCACTCTCTCTGCTTCCTGTGCTCATTGCAAGATGTGACCCTCGGTTTGCTGCTCCAGTCTCCAGCCGCTATGCCTCCCGCCACAATGGACTCTAATTCCCTGGAACCGTCAATCGTAAGCTCAAATAAACTCTTCCTTTTATAAGTTCCTTGGTCATGGTGTTTTATCACCGCAACAGAAAAGTGACTAATACAGTTATTTGGTACCAGAGAGTGGGCTGTTGGCTGTGAAGAACCTGACCATGTGGATGTTTGGAGAAATGTGGAAGACTTTGGAACTTTGGGCTAGAAAAGCTGTTGACTACTGTAAGCAGAGCTTAACAGGCCATTCTAGTAGAAGCCTGGAAGAAAGCATGGCTGCAAAAAATGTAGTTCCAGAGGAAAATAAAGACTTAGGCAGCAACTGGGATATTTTGATAAAGAGTCTGGCAGCAGTTTGCCCACAGCCCAAATGCTTGCCTGATGCTAAGTTGAAAAGCAATGGACTAATGTCTTTGGCAGAGGATATTTCAAGACAGCCTAATGTAGAAATGGTGGTGTGGCTATTAATGGTGAATATTGTGCAGATCTACAGTGAAGAAGAGCAGATGGGGCAGAAAGAAATGCAGAATGTACAGTTTGGATCTGAAAACTGCACTAGGAAGATTAAAGGTGGGGCCAAGGCATGTGAAGGAGAGGTTCCTTTTGATAAGGAGACTAAAGTGATTAAGGAGAGGCCTAGCTATTTACAAGTAAACAATGGAAAAAGTGAGATTAAAGTGATTAAGGAGAGGCCTCGAGATTTACAAGTAAACAACAGAATCAGTACCTTCAGGGCAAGACCACACCCAGCTAAGCCTCCAATTTTTGAAAGGAAAATACTGAAAGCATTTTCTACTCCAACAAGTCCAGGGCAGAGAAAATTTGCAAATGTGGTTAAAGTAGGAGAGAGTCCATCCCGAACTTGCAGCCAAATTCAGCAATTTCATTCACATGGTGCTGGCTTTAGAGGCATGAAGTTTGCAAGAGTGAAGGGGTCATCAGTTCTTCCTCCACGGTTTCAGAGAGCCACAGAGGCCAGGCAGAGTGCAGCAGGGGCGTCCCTGAATAAAGAAGGCCCTGATAGGCCATTGCATGAAGCTGTGAATGTGAAGCCTGGTTGGCAGCGGAGACCCCAAGAAGACATTCGAGATGCCAGACCTGTGAGATATTTGCCAAGGAGAGCTGCATACAGGGAGTGGTACCAGCCTAAGAAAGAGATGTATGTTGCAAGCAAAGCTGGAAGAGCTGAGCCATCTAAGCCCTTTGGAAGTCAAGTCCCAGAAGTTGCACATGGAGCTACTGGACTTGGTGTTTGCCCTGCTGGTTTTCGGTCTTGTTTTGGTCCAGTATTTCCTCACTATGCCTCTATTCCTCCCTTTTGGAATGGGAATGTGTATTCAGTTCCACTGTACGTTGGGAGTATGTAATTTGTCTTTTGATTTTACAGGAGCTTACAGTTTAGGAGATTGGCCTAAGTCTCAGAAGAGACTTTGGACTGTAGACTTTTGAATGACATTGAAACTGGTAAAGACTATGGGGACTTTTAAGGTTGGACTAAATGCATTTTGCATTTTATATGGTCAGGAGCCTATGAGGGCCAGGGAGTGGAATGTGGTGGTTTGAATGAGTGTCCCCCCTAGGCTTTAAGTATTCAGACATTTTGTCTCCAGTTGGTGGCACGGTTCTTGGAGGTCTTAGAAGGTGTGGGCATGCTAGAGGAAGTATGTCACTGGGGGCAGGCTTAGTGAGTTTAACAAGCCTCACGGTCTCCAGTAGCGCTCTCTCTGCTTCCTGCGGTCATTGCGAGATGTGACCCTCGGTTTGCTGCTCCAGCCGCCATGCCTCCCGCCATAATGGACTCTAATTCCCTGGAACTGTCAATCGTAAGCTCAAATAAACTCTTCCTTTTATAAGTTCCTTGGTCATGGCATTTTATCACAGTAACAGAAAAGTGACTAATACACCAGGGAAGACCCGAACTAGGAGCAAAGAAAGGGGGCCAGGTAGTGCCTGAGAAAGCCCCTTGTCCTGGAAGCAGGCAGTGCCCACAGCTTGGAGCTATGGAGTGGAGCGTTGGCCCTGGGATCATTAGAACAGCAGTTTGAGCACCCTTTCCCCTAGAACCTGATCCAAGAGAGGCGTGATTGAGTGGGGCTTCCCAGACCCTTCATCTGAACCCACAGCATGGCTGGGCTCCCCATTTCCTGGAGATGTGTCAGCTGGACCAGGCACTGCATTTCATCTGTCCAACAGAACTGAAGTCAGGCTTTGTAGTGTTGACAGAGCACCTGACTGGCACAGGGCAATGGACATAAGCCTGGCTATGTTCTGTCAGGGGCTTTGTTTCTCAAGACTCCTTCTATCACCTCACCTGAAGAAATTATTGGAGAACAAACACCTCACTGATTAGGGGGTATGGGCTCACAGAGAGCACGTGGCTCCCAGACCTGCCAGCTGGGAGCATGTCATGATTTCTGGAGGAGGGCCACAGCCTGAGGCAGTCTGACGAAGGCCAGCTGACCCATGGGCTTGTCCACCGTCTGGCAGCCCATCTTTCCACCTGTCAGAACAGGAAGCTGTCAGGCCAAGCCAGGGCTCCATTGGCTCCCAGGCAGGTGGAAACCTAGTAGAAGTAGGAGCAGGAAATCTGATTGCTCGGATCCCCCTAACCTATCCTCTCAGGCCTCCAGGACCTGTGTTTCTCAGCTGTGTTTCCCCGACTGCTGGCCCGCTAGATGCTAAGTGAGAACTTCAGAGGACCAGCCTAACCTGGGGGTGATTATCCATGGGACTGGAGAGTGGGTGAGAGAAGCAGCAGTGCACAGCCTGGTGACGCTGCCTGGGAGGGAAGGGTTATGAGCTCAGCTGCTGAAGCTGGAAGCTGGTGGAATCAAGTGGAATCACCTGACTAGGGCTGCCGAGGCCAGCAGGCTCCCCCTCCTGCTTCCCCTGTGTGTGGCTTCCAAAGGGACAGCAAATGAATGCAGTTCCTAGGCGGGGCCTCTAGTGCAACTCTACCCTGGTTGGGATTCCCAGCTGTATACTTAGTCTCTGGTGAGAGCTTGCATAGGTACATTCATGTCTTTGCACCTCAATGCTGTCCTTTACAAAGTGGGGGCTATGCATGGATGGACTGAATGACTTAATGTTGGTAAAGCCATTAGAAGGGCGCCTGGCCTGTAGTAAGCACTCACTGCTTCTGGGGTGCTCGCCTAGATAGGGAAGGTTCTATGAAATGGCATTGGGTTGAATGAACTCTGACAGATGTAGGCAGAACCTCTCTGTTGCTCGTGACTTCTCTGAGCCTCCAATTCCTCACCTTTTTTTTTCTTTTTGGTATTTTCGAGGCAGGGTCTCCCTGTAGCCCCAGCTGTCCTGGAACTCACTCTGTAGACCAGGCTGGCCTTGAACTCACAAAGATCCGCCTGCCTCTGCCTCCGGAGTGCTAGGATTGAAGGCGTGCACCACCATGCCTGGCTTTTTTATTTTTTTTTCTTTTTGGTACCAATTCCTCACCTTTAAACTAGCTTGTGAAACTAGCTCTTAGCCTACAGGGGATCCTACAGGTTAGATGATAAAATGTCTATTGGCTATGTCTGGCTACCCTGGCACATTCATTGTAGGGGCTCAATAAATAACTGCCTACTAAACCGCCGTGCACTTGGCCCTGTGTTCTGGAGATGGCTGCAGATGCTCAGTGAAATCACCAGGCAGTTCCAGATCACTTGCTCCTTCATTCAGCTTGCTGCCCATCTTTTATGGAAGTCGGGGGTGCCTGAAAGTTTTTCTGGGACAGTTTCCTGCTTTGTGTGCCTCGTAACAGCCACATTGTACAAAGTTGCTAGTTCATTAAGATTTGCAGGAGGACTTGTCCTGCAATACAGATTCCTGGGCCACACTCCTGGAACTTCAGATTCTGTATGGGGGGAGGTTGGATATGACAGGGGCTGAAAATTTGCATTTCTAACAAGTTCTAAGAAGCTGCTCATGCTGCCAGTCTCTGGAAATCATATATTGAGAAGCATCACTTCAGAGCAGCAAGTAGCTTTAGTGTGTATCCCAAACCTCTGGGAGGCTGGGAATGTAGCTCAGTGGTACAGTGCTCGCCTAGCACGTATGAGGCCCTAGGTTTGATCAACAGTATTACCAAATTAAAAAAAAGAAAAACAGCTGAGGAAGTTGTTGGGCAGTGGATTCTGTTGGAGCAAGACTGAAGCAAGGCCTGGGGTTCTACAGAGATGCCAGTGCTGCTAGCTGAAGCACCCTGTGGGTACCGAGGCTCACTGGGGTGGATGACACACAGTTCATTGACAGGCTGATAGGTTACCAGGTAAACAAACCAGGCGAGTGGAGCACAGGGCTTAGGAGGCACAAGGTAGACAAAAAAAGACAGTGTCAGAGAGAGGAGGGGAGCACAGAGCCCTCAGCCAGCAAATGGGAAACAATGATAACAAGGGCAGCTACATTGAAGGTACCAGCATAGCAGTAGGGTGTGTATGGAGGAGGGAGTTGGGAGTAAGAGTGAGAATGAATAACACTTTGAAAGCATTTGATATATTTTTTTTCAAGGATCAAAGTAGTATCTGGGGGAAAATTAGAACTTCGTTGCACTGGTCTACATGCATTTTCTGTTGTTTTTCATTTTAGTTATATATAGCTGGTGGTGTCGAAAGTGGTGGAACTATGCAGTTTACTTAGAGGCTAAGACCTGGATAGATGTTAAAATCCAGTCATGGTGACCACTTGTGCCTCTGTCCCTTTGTTTTGGGACTGGAAGTTGTGGCCAAGTGTGTGGTCTGCTGATCTCTCCAACCCAGCCTGGAATCTGCAGAGGAGAATCCATGTTCTAAGGTAGAATGAAAGTCGTGATCTGGAGGGGATTGCAGTCTTTTTTTTTTTTAATTATTTATCTTTGTATGTGTATGAATGTACTGTCTGCATGCAGGTCTGTGCACCCGTGTCGTGCAATGCCGCGGAGGTCAGAAGAGGGTCTCGGATTCCCCTGGAACTGGAGTTCTCCTCGAATTGGAGTTACAGACGGTTCTTAGCCGCCATGTGGGTGCTGGGGATCGAACCGGGGTCCTCTGCAAGAGCGTCGGTGCTCTTAACCACTAGGCCATCTCTCCAGTCCCGGGATTGCAGTCTTTAGACAAGATGTAAGATGTGATGTCAAACTACAGAGAGTCCAGGCCTGGAGAGATGGCTCACAACTTAAGAGCACTGGATGTTCTTGCAGAAGACTTGGGTTTAAATCCCACCACCCACATGGTGGCTTACAACCATCCAAAACTCCAGTTCCAGGGGATCTGATATCCTCTTCTGATCTCCTCAGGCAAAGCATGGGTATGCTTATATACCTGCAGGCAATACACACATACACATAAAATAAAAATAATAAGTAAAGTTTTTTGGGTTTGTTTTTTTGGTCTTTTTGAGACAGGGTCCCCTGTAGCCCCAGCTGTCCTGGAACTCACTCTGTAGTCCAGGCTGACCTTGAACTCACAAAGATCCGCCTGCCTCTGCCTCCCAAGTGCTAGGATTAAAGGCGTGCACCACCACGCCTGGCTTAATAAGTAAAGTATTTTTAAAAACCCTACAAAGAGTCCAAAAGGCCAGGCATGGTGGTGCATTTGTATAATCCCAGCACTCAGGGGGGTGAGGAGTGAAGATATTCAAGGACACCATGGGCTACAAAATGAAAGCCTATCTCATAAAAGAAAGTCCCAATGAACTGGAGGAGCACCGGTGTCAGTGCATGTCGTAGAAGCAGTAGCCCTGACGTTCCAGCAGGGTGAGGAGAGCTCCTGTAAGTCACATGGATCTACCTGCATTTGACACCTGTCTTTCCTTTCTTAGCTGTATGGTCAGGACAAGTGACTTTCTGTTCTGAGCCCTGGTTTCTTTATCTGTAAAAGGATGATAATTGTTCACACCTTATAGAGTTGTCGAGGGAAAGAACTAACGTTTACTTACATATAAATAAAGTGCCTAAAATAATTCCAGAACCATATCAGAGCTCCACAAATGACAAGTGTTACACCTATCTAGCCAGTTGTGGGGATAAGGTTTCTCAGTAGAGAAAAAGAGATGATCTGGGGCCTGGAGAACATCTGTTCAAGGAGGCAAGGGGGCACAGGTGACAGGTGACTTGTATCTAAGACACATCTGAGAAGAACTAAGAGTCCTCAGTGCCAGCTGCCGTTACCCAGTCCTCCTAAGCCATGAGGAGCCAATGAGCCATCAGACAGAAACCAGAATGAGTTCTGAGTGATCGAGTCATCCAGTGACCTTGGGAACACTGGCTGTGTGCACCCATCCTTGTGAAAACAGGACAGCAATGAGGGTCCTGGGCAGGTGGGTGTTCCCTCTCTCTATTGCCGTGGGCATCAAGCCCCTGCTAGAAGGGGAACAGCTGTTGCATTCTTGGTGGTGAGCCTGTCAGAGGACAGATGGTGAGGGAGGCAAGCGTCTTCTCGAACCTAATTCTGGCCCACAGGAAGGATCTGGCTGGGGAGGGGCAGTGCCGGGCACCCTGAAAGGAAGCCAGCAGGCTGGCTCATGGCTGTTACTCAACCAATAAGATGGAGGACTGCCTGCCCACTCAACCTGGCACAGTCCCAGACACTGGGAACACAAAGCCTAAGGAAGCCAGGATGAAGACTTGGGGGCCACCTAAGTAATGGTGATTCTAAGACTCTTAGAATGGAAGGCTCTTGTGTGGCCTAAAACGGGTAAACAGAAATGGAATCACTCATATTTTAAAAGGTAAAGAAGAGGGGCTGGAGAGATGGCCTAGCGGTTAAGAGCGCCAACTGCTCTTGCAGAAGACCCGGGTTCGATCCCCAGCACCCACATGGTGACTGAGAACCGTCTTTAACTCCAGTTCCAGGGGAATCCGACGCCCTCTTCTGACCTCCGAGGCATTGTACAACACGGGCACAACAACCTACATGCAGACAGTACATTCATACACATAAAAAAAATTTTTTAAGGCAAAGAAGAGACACATGAACAAATGTGACAGCAGCAACTGCCATGTCAGAGTAACCAGGATCACATCTGACCTTCTTGACAACACTGACATGCCAATATAGATTAGAAATACCCAAGGGTTCCCAGTCACAAAAGACACTTGTGTGTATTCAACTTCAGCTGAGGGACCCAGATCCACTGAATGCTTCCCGTGGCTCATCTACCATAGCTGGAAGGTGGCTTCAGAGGGTGTCAAGAGGTGGTCCTTCATCCCTCCATCCTCTTACCCCTATACTGGCCCATCCAGTCTAGTGGGCCCCTCTTGCCATCACTTTGGCCAGCTGCCTCAAGCTCTGAAACTCAAAGCCGTAATTAATTGGGAGGCTGAGGCAGGAGGATTGTCTGATCCTGGCCAACCTGGGCTGCAGAGTGAAATCCTGTCTCAGAAAAAACAAGTGTTCTCCCAAGCACACAGAGTTCAGTAAATAAGTCATTTGTCCCTTTAGCTTGAGTGCATATATAGCCCAGGCTGCCAGTCAAACCTCTGGACCAGTGTGAGGTTGGCTAAGACCATACTGTGCCACCATTGACACAGTGGCCAAAGCCAGCATGGGCTTTCTAAGAAGTCCTGGGACTGACCCTCACATGTCCCTGCAGCTGTTGTCCTGGGCACTGCTGGCGGTAGGAAACATGGACCCTTCTGTACCCCTCAATGTCCCAGAGAGAGCCAGGGACTGACCCAAGGGCTCCCAGGAAAGGTAGGAAGCAAAGCCATGTCTTTAGCCTCCCAGCTCTGGCTCTGGCCTGGAGCCACTTTACCAGATCGCCTCAAACTTTTACACAAAGCTTTCTCCAAGTATGCACGCAGTGCCTATTAAATCAGTCTTCATGGCCTGGCCAGAGCCCTCCTCCCCCTTCCCCCACCACCCTCCAGTCCTGCAGACCTCCCTCCCTTCAGTTTGGGGCCTAATCCCAAGTGTCCTTTTCACATCCGCAGCACCCTCCCCTCCCCCAGCCTGTTCTCCATAGGAATGGGCCTCCCCCAGCCTCCGCATCTCCTGCTTCCCACCCCCTTGCCCCCAGCCCTATAGAGTGTCATAAATTCTAACGAAACCCCATCAGGGGAAGAAAAGGAGCAAAAAGTGCCTAATTGGCAGGGGCCTGGAAGCTCTTGGTCCCCGTGGTGGGATTGATAAGGTTCCTGGGAAGCGGTAGGGGTTTGGAGGGAGGAGGGGGAGGCTGGGGGCCTGCCTGCCAAATGTAGCCAATTAATGTCAGTGCTGCCTTTCATGCCAGCCAATTAAGTCCCACATACTTGTCACCAGCCCTGGGAAGGGGGGGGGGGCAGGGAGGGCGGGGCAGGGGGTTTCAAGGGAACAACTAATTTCCCTGCAGCCTCTGATAATACAGCCTTCAAAATTGGGAGAAGGCTCCGGGGAAGCTGGAGGGTGGCTGGGATCTCGAGGGGCAGGCGCAGGCTGCTTGGAGGGGGAAGGCACATAGTACAGATGCTCTTTGGGGACTTGGTTCGAAGCCCCATGAGAAATGGAAGATGGAGTTGCCTTCAGAAGCCACGAGTTTCTGGGAACTGGAGTTTTCTTACTTCCTACCCTGCGCTAGCCACACCACAGTTGGCTCATTTAACCTTCACAACAACTCCTGGGCACTTCAAAAATGTTAGGGAACCTGCTCAAGATCACTTAGCTCAAAATGGCCAGGTGGGAGCTATCAGGCAGACCGAAGTCCCATGACAGCTTGGCACCTGGCTTCAGCATCTGGGAGCCCTTTTTTCATCCCTTCTAAGGCCACCTACCCACCAGAGCTTCCTAATGGAGGGGCATAGTCCAGGCTCCTGGGTGAGGCAGACTGGAAGGGATGCAGAAGTCACGGAAGACTGTCTCACTGAAGATGAAGCTGTGGACACTTGGTGTTAGCTCTCCAAGGGCCCAGCTGCCTAGGTAGAAGGGCCATTTCCACGCTGCCATACTTACCGTGGGGGTCTTTGAAGTTCTCTTTTGAAGTCCAAAAACCTTAAGAGAGTGGCCCAAATAGCCCATCTGGAGAAGACTTATGAGAATTCCTCAAAGGAAGGACTGAGGTTTGAGGTAGTGGTCAGAGGCATAAGCTGGCAGAGAGCTCCCAGGGCAGGAAGGAGACTCCTAGGGTGAGTGGCTAGGAGGGAGCAATGACTAAATGAGACAGATGAGACTGTCATATTCTAGCTGCATTGCTTCCGCACTGAGTGACCTTTGGGGAGCCTACTAGGCCCCTCTGCAAGTCTCAGTTCCCTCATCTGTGAAATGGGGATGAGCAGAATACTTATCTCCAGGGATGTGAAGCTTAAGGAATGGGTAGGGTAGGCCAGAAAAGGATTTGGAGACTGTGAGTGACCGGTCAGGGCGGAGGCCCTTCTGACAGGGGTTGAGGCAGGGGCAGATGTGCCCAGGAACTGGCCCCATAATGGAGCCAGCTGCCCCTCTGCCCTGGGTGCAGGGAGAGGAGCCACAATGTGTACATTGTCATGCAGATGCTCTGCCCGCCCCCACCCCCACCCCTACCCCCAGTGGGCCCACTAATGACCCTGAGAGTTGGTTGGAGGCTGGGGCAGGCTAATTACATGGCCCGCCAAGACCCAATAATTACACAGCAACTTGTACAGAGAGGGTGGCTAATTGTGTGACAAGCTGTGAGGGGAGGGCCAGGGCACCCCTCAAGCTAATGAGCTTCCCCCAGAGTCCATGGGGCAGGGCCAGGGCCAGGAGGGGCTGTGGCAGGCAGGCCCTTCCCATTCCCAGCCCCCCATGGCGCCCAATTCCTGGGAGGGTGGCAGGGCGTGCAGGAGGGAGGGAGCAGTGATTAAGAGCCAAAGCTCGCCTCAGACCTGTCTCCTCTTGCCAAGTCTTGCTCAAAGCCGCACCTGGTCGGGTACCATGGGCCTGGCCCTCTGGGGAACACCCCCCCCATGCCTCCCTCACCCCAGGGTGGCTTTGGCTCTCCCAAGCTTGTCTCCTGCCCCTGGCCCTGGAAGGCTGGCAGACTGTCTATGGCAAGGAGAAAATAAGATCAGAGAAATCTTGGCCCATCTGAACTGGTAGGACCCTTGATAATTCTATAGGTGCACTCTCAATTCTTGTGGGCACAAGAAGCCAAGGTCCTGGTAAGGGCCAGAGGCTTGGATTGCTACCTGCCCTCACCCACTCACCTAGTCTGTGGAGCCTCTCAGTTCTTCACCCAAAGCAGCCGTGGGCACTCTGAAGGCCTTTGGGGTAGGCAAATGTGGGTTTCTATTCAGCCTTTCTGACTTTCAAGCTATGTGACATCTGGCAAGTCACTTTACCTCTCTGAGCCTGTTTCCCCACCTGTCAAATGACATGGTGAAGAGGGCGGAATGAGCTAATGTCAGTGAAGGCTAGAGATGAGTACCTAGTGAGTGCATTGTGACACCCGACCACTACCACTGCCAAGCTATCCATCTGTACATATGCTCTAAAGAATAGCAGGACATCCAAACATCCCATGACCCCTCAGTCACCTCCACCTCCATTGTAACTCCAATCCCTACCACCGTTCCCCATCAATAGCCGCCTCAACTGCCTGAGCCCAGAGCAAAGCTGGATGGAATAACGGGAGCTCCATGTTCCCAATTCTCTTCACTCAGACATGATCCCCCCATGAGACAAAGCTTCCAAGGTGGAGAAAGCCCTGTCTTCTTCCCCCCGAGGCCTGTTGTCAGTCCTCTCTAGCTCCCCTCTTAACTTTTGACATTTTGGGATCCCCCAAAAAGCTAGCAGAAGGCAAAGGCACTGAAGTGGCTGCTGACAAGTTGGAACAGCTTAACAAATTACTCTTAATAAAGTGCTGGGGATAGGAGGAGGGGAGACTGGAAGCCAGCGTGCTCCCGAGCAGCACCTCCCTGTGTACCCTGGTGTATGGACTGCTCTCTCCACCTCCTGCCTACCAGGAAAGCTTCCAACAACCTAGGCTTGCCTATGGGGAGACCTCCAGGAAGTACATCTTCAGCCTGCCTAGCCCAGCTCCTGATGAGGCACCTACCTGGCCTCAGGGTCTTGGAGGTTTCTAGCTTCCCTGAGGCCTGAACCTTAGCCCAGTTCTGCCTGGCATGACCCCATGTAGGAAGGATGGAGACAAGGCTGGGCGCTACCCTTAGGGAAGCTTTTTGGTCTGAGATCAATCCGGATGGCCCAATTTACTAGGTACCTGGGTCTCCTGCCACATGTGCATAGGGTGTGTGTGTGTGTGTGTGTGTGTGTGTGTGTGTGTGTGTGTGCGCGCACGCGCGTGTGTGCGCGTGCGCGCATGCTGGGGGTTATGAGGATCCCCTGTGTTTACACAGCTCTGACCACTGGCTGAGGCCGATCAGTTCTGCTGTCAGCGTGGATGCTCATCTTCAGAGAGGATGCTAATCCCCCCCATGCCTATTCTTTAACGGCATCCTCCAAATAAAATCAGCTCTTGGAAGAGAAAATGCTCCCCCAACTTTCAAGTGCCACAAGAGGGCTACTGAAATAACTGCTGATTACTGTCCACTACTACTTTTCCCTTCTTAATTCTCCACCTCTGACCTCTGCAGAAAGAAAGGGTTGACTAACTCCACCAGCATCCAGGAACGTCCGCAAAGTACTTTCACTTAACACATCCCTTGTGGCATGGAGACAAAATGGAGAGCCTTGCACATGCTGGACAAGCGCTCTACCACAGAGCTACACCCTCAGCCCAACACATCTTGTTTCTATCTCACATTAGTACTTCAAAACGAAGGTGTTAAAGTTGTTCCTTTTCTACTAGGGTTTCAGCCTCTTCAGAATATAGACTGCCATTGTTGGACTACCCTGGCTGTATCATGGAGGCCAGTACAGGAAGATCAAGACAGGATTCAGTGCTTACTGGACCTCATTTGGGTGACCATGGGAAGGGAAAACCCCAGTGTGGAGCACAAGGGCAGGACTGATGGTTGTTTGGGCTTGCCAAGGAGGAGCCTTCAAACACTTCCTTAAGGAAAATGACATCTTTTAGCCTAAAAAGAAGAAAAGAAAATCCTCCAATTCAGGTGATATGTGTGTGTATCTATGTATCATCTATCTATCTATCTATCTATCTATCTATCTATCTATCTATCTATGCAATACAAGTTGGAGAGAACAACAACAAAAGAACTGGGAAAAAAACAACTGAAACAGTGAAGTTCTCCCCAAAACAATAAGTCTCTGCTTTGAAAAAACTCTGGAAAGACTCAGAAAAAGATGCAAGACATGTATGGCAGACTGCATGAACTCAGGTGGGGTGGGGGGCATGGAAAGGGAAATGACTCTAAATTGGATTGAGAAATGATGTATGATGTATGAAAAAGTTTAATAACAATAAAAAATATATTTTAAAAAAGAAAAAAAAATGTTCCTTTTCATGAATGGCAAAACTAAAGTTTTGAGAAATTAGTTGACTTGGCCATGGCCACATAGGTAAGGAAGAGATGAAGTTTACTTTTGAACCTGTTTGGGTGGATGTCCATTGCTCGCCCTGTGTCCTCCTAAACAGTGTATTCCCTGGACCTGGGTCTCACTAGGCTGGAGATGCAGGAGATCTCCACAGTGAGGCTCATGGCTAGGGCTTCAGACACAGTCCTGACTCCAGCCTGTGGGCTTCAGAGACTGCTGGGACGAGTTTTTGTTGAAGGTATGGCTGGCACGCACTATGTGCTAAAGGCTGTAATCTTATTAAGCTATTAGAACTGCCACCCCAAGCATGTGCTGCCTAATCTGCTCCTCCTCCCTGTCCCTTTCTCTCCAGTTTCTCCTCATCCCTTTCCCTCAAGCATCTCCCAGCGAAGGCCCCAAGAAGTACCCCTAGGCTTGAGGAGGGAGGAAGGCAGCCCCTGCGCCTCTTGGCACTTCAGCGGGTGCTCTGGACAGTTCTGGGATGCTGTCCAAGGGGGCCAAGCTGCTCTGGCCACTTAACCTTGGGTCTATCTTCTTCTCGGACTTTGGACCCTCTACTCCTTAACTGTCTTACTCATTCAACAATTTCAATACATGCCAGGCTCTGATCTGGAGTCTAATGAATACCAAGCAGGACAAGGCCACAGGGAGCTCTCAGTGTGGGGTGTAGGGATAGATGCAGAAGTAACTTGTGCTAAGTCTCACAATAGGAGCCCATGGGAGGTCAGAGAACAAAATCATCCCCAGCAGAGGAGCTTGTGCACAGGGATGTATTAGGAATGAGGACACGATCCCAGTAGACTGATGAGAAGATATGGCTGGGAGCATATCAGGGGTTCTGCCTCGATGTACCTAGGATAGCATGAGAGACACATGTGGGTCAGGATGCACACATGCTTGTGGATATGATCACACATAGCAGCTTGTATGCATGGGCAATGTCGATCACTTCTGCTGGGCACTGGGATCTGTACATGGGATCTAGGGTGCGTGGGTCTGTGGCTTGGCCAGTGGTTGCCCAACTACTTTCTACAGAAAGTTTTCTTGAGATTTCCTAAGCCGTCTCCAAAATTCCTGTGCATGCATGCCCAGTGGACATCAGAGCTGGAGGCAGGCTCTCCTTTAATTTAGCTGGCATGGGCCTATCTAGATTTGGTCCCCTCAAGCACGCTGCCAGAGTCCCAAAGAGGAAGACAAGGGGTGCCATTTATTTTGTAAATGACTTGCTCAAAAGTATCAAGGACTACACTCTGGACATAGGCAGCTTGCAACAAAACATCCCTGGATATAGCTCTCAAAGAGGCCAGATTCGTGATAGGTATGAACTCCTGAACTGGATTCAATTCCTTTGTTGACAGGGTCCTTCACTCTACCCTGGTGAACGCTAGCCGGAGCCAGGCCAGCATGAGAAACAGGCGGTGCTGGCCCTGCTAGCCACCTTTCTCCGCCCATCCTTCTGGGCCTCCAGCCTGTCTCACCCAGATTGCTACAGGGCCAACTCTCTCCTTTCTGCTTCCTTCTTGGCTCCACAAAACCCTCTTCTGCACATAACAGTCAGGTGGGGGGACTTAAGCAAACCCAGATCCTATCATTCTACCTACAGTGCTCCCATCATTCTTTCTACAGGTCTTACTGTGATACCAACTCTCCTCAGGTGCACTGACCAACAGCCATGCGTGTCTCCTTGATGATCCACCAGTACACCAAGTAGTTTCCTGCCTCAGGGGGCCATTGCACTTGCTACACCTCCTGCTTGCTGGGCTCTTCCTGGAGACCTTACTCCCTCTCGACCTCAATGTTCTTCATGTTTCCCATCATGTTCTCAAAGAGGCTCACAGGACCACTCTAGTTAAAATGAGAGATCCGTCGGGGCTGCAGAGATGGCTCAGCGGTTAAGAGCACTGACTGCTCTTGCAGAGGACCCGGGTTCGGTTCCCAGCACCCACATGGCAGCTTAAGAACTGTTTTTAATTCCAGTTCCAGGGGAATCTGACACCCTCTTGTGACCTCTGCAGCAGTGCACGACATGGGTGCACAAACCTACATGCAGACAGTACATTCATACACATAAAAAATAATAAATAAATAAAAATAAAATATTAGAGATCCTGGTCGGGCGTGATGGCGCACACCTTTAATCCCAGCACTTGGGAGGCAGAGGCAGGTGGATCTTTGTGAGTTCAAGGCCAGCTTGGTCTACAGAGTGAATTCCAGGCCAGCTGGAGCTACAGGGAGACCCTGTCTCCAAAAGACCCCCCCAAAAAATTTAGAGATCCCTACGCACTCTGCTGCAGCATCCCTTCTTCCTTTTCCTCCATCCCTTCCCCAAACTACTTCTCATAAATGTCTCCCTGCACTAGAATGCAGCTCCATGAGGGTCTTTGTAGGATCTGACCACTAGTGTGTCGAGCTCCCAAAACATAATCTGGCATCTACTGGGCACAAAGTGAACACTCTTTCAAGGAGCCTAAGGCAAAAGCCTGAAGGAACAAGCTCTTAGGATAGTGGACTAAGCTTCCCACAAACTTTGGGACACAGGTGCTCCAATTACCATTCCCAGTGCTACACAACCATGCCTCTTGCCAGGATGTTTGTGGGGCTTCTCAAAGCCACAGAGGGGTATAGATCAACTATGCACGTGTGCACAAGCATATACTGTGTGTATATGCACAAGCACTTACAGTGCCCAGAGCATATTTTTTGGCCCTGCATTGGACCACAGCTCCAGAGAACACCCAGGTTCTGCCCTTCCCTTCCCAAGTTTCCCTCCACTGTTGTCCCATCTTGCCAATGACTCCCTTTCCCTGTCCAGGCACCCAGTCTCTGTCTCTCTATCCTCAAGGTCTTCCTGTCCTTCTCCTGATCCACCCCAAGTACTCCTAGGTCCTATCCCCTTCCCTCACTTATATTTCCAGTCTCTGCTCCTCCCTCATCGGTATCCCCAGATCCAACCTTCACAGGCCCTTGGTTCTTAACAACTTGCACCTAGTCTTTCCCCCACCCCACCCCACCCCGCCCCATCCCATTGGTGACCTTCCATTGTCCTTGCCACTTCCTGCTTGCTGCTCTGATGTCTGCTCCTCTCCCTGCCCCATTTGGTGGCAAATGCACAGGCTTCAGCTCTCCCAACCTCTGTATATTTCTGCCTGGCCTTTGTGGCACCTGCAGGCCCAGCGTCCCCAAGGACTCCCCGCACAGACACTCACTAATTAGGTCAATTATGAGGTCAATTATCTAGCCCTCTCCATTGCTGCCTGCATTACTCCACACATGGAGTCAGTACTTCACTTTCAGGGGCTACAGGCAGCAAATGCTGCAGCCCTTGTTGACTCTCCTGCAGAAGGCCCAGTGTGTCTCCAACCCAAGCAGCTGCTTATTCCAGAGAATTGTGCAAAGGGCAGAAGCTGTGGAGAACTGAGACATAGCTAGAATGAGATAACCGTTTTTAAATAATATGTTTATTCTTTGATAATTCCATACAATGTATTTTTAAAATATTTATTATTTTTATTTTATGTGTATGACTGTATTGTCTGCATGTGTATTAGTGTACCTGTGTCATGCAATGCCCGTGGAGGTCAGAAGAAGGTCTCAGTTCTCCTGGAATGGGAGTTATGGACAGTTGATAGGTGCCATGTGGGTGCTTGGAATCAAACCCGGTCCTCTGGAAGAACAGTCAGTGCCCTTAACTACTGAGCCCTCTCTCCAGCCCCCATAAAATGTATATGATTGTGTTCAAACCCCTCTACCATATCCCCTTAGATCTGCTCCTACTTCCCTATTCTCCCAAATTCATGTCCTCTTTTTTTTAATTCTTTATTTTTTTATTTATTTTTATGTGTATTAATGTACTGTCTGCATGTAGATTGGTGCACCCGTGTCGTGCAATGCTGTGGAGGTCAGAAGAGGGTGTCGGATTCCCCTGGAACTAGAGCTAACGATGGTTCTTAGCCACCTTGTGGGTGCTAGGAATTGAACCAGGGTCCTCTGCAAGAGCAGTTGGCACTCTTTTTTTTTTTTTTTTTTTTTTATCTTTGTCATGTGTATGAATGTACTGTCTGCATGCAGGTCTGTGCACCCGTGTCGTGCAATGCCGCGGAGGTCAGAAGAGGGTCTCGGATTCCCCTGGAACTGGAGTTCTCCTGGAATTGGAGTTACAGACGGTTCTTAGCCGCCATGTGGGTGCTGGGGATCGAACCCGGGTCCTCTGCAAGAGCAGTCGGCGCTCTTAACCGCTAGGCCATCTCTCCAGTCCCCAGTTGGCACTCTTAACCACTGAGCCATGTCTCCAGCCCCTCATGTCCTCTTTTTTAAGTCCACTAAGTCCAATTTGTGTTTCCCAGATACCCTGGAGCTTTGTCAACCTACCAGGGGCATCACACTCTTAAAGAAAACTGACTTACCTTCTCCCAGCAGCTATCAATTGCCAATGGCTCCTCAGCTAGGGGTGGAGCTTCATGTCCATCTTCTTCATCTATGCTGGGCTTCTGTCTGGCCTGAGTTTGCACAGATCTAATGCATATTGTCATGAACTCTGTGAGTCTGTATGTGCAACTGTCCTGTTGTGTCTGGAAAACACTGTTATGTTGTAGTCATCCATTGCCTCTGGCTCTTACTGTCTTTCCCCCTCTTCTGTGATGATCCATGAGCCTTGTGGGGAGGGATAAGATATAGCTGTCCCATTTAGGGCTAAGTATTTCACAGTGTCTGATTTTCTGCACTTTCACCATTTCTGGGTCTCTGTAATAATTGTTACTTACTGGAAAAAGAAGCTTCTCTGATGAGAGTTGAGATATGCACTAATCTATAGTCATAACAATAAGTGATTAGGAGTCAGTCAGTTTAATACTATGTCCATTTAGCAGAATAATAGTGGTAGGATTTTCCCTAGGGTTTATGACCTATCTTGTCACAGGTTCTTAGCCCCAATAATGGTGCTAGGTATTGGTCCTATCTTGTGGAACAGGCCTTAAATCCAATCAGAAAGGGTTTGGTTACTACCATAACATTTGTACCACTATTGCACCAGTGGGCATATATTGCCAGGCTGGTTCTTATTATAGTTGGCAGGGTTCACAGCTGGGTAGGCTTAATGAAAGCTAGCCAGTAAGGATGAGGCTTTGAAGTCAGTACCAGCTTGATTTTTTCATGTTCTATGATTCAAGTATGTGGTATTTTCAGCAATAGTGTCTTATTGTCAAGTTCTGGAAGGCAACCAAGAACAATGGCGATGGCCTATAATGTTTGGGGGCAGTCTATGGAACCCACCTGACCAACAACTCCAAAAGCAGTAACCCATTCCATGCATGGGCTTTTTATTTGTTAGATTGTGGCGAGAAGACAATTCTTGAATAAAATACACAGAAAGCATGTCACAGCCCTATATGACAGCAGTGTGAACTTACTCCAGAGCTGTGCTACCACTGGAGTTAATTGCCAGTGTTGAGATATGTTCACATGTATGCATGTGTGTAAGAGAGATAAGGTTCACAATAGCAAGGAGCTGGAACCAACCCAAGTGTCCCTCAACTGATGAGTGGATAGAGAAAATGTGGTACATCTATACAATGGAGTTCTATGCAGCGGTAAAGAAAGATGACATCATGAGTTTTGCAGGTAAATGGCTGGAGCTAGAAGATATCAAGCTGAGTGAAGTAACACAGTCCCAGAAAAACAAACGACGAATGGTATCCCTCATCTGTGGATGCTAGCACCAATTACCTAATTGTATGGCAAACTGAGCAATGTTAATGTGATCTGAAAACAACTGTGCTCTTATATTGTACAATCCCTTAAAAAACAAATAAAATTAAAAAAAGGAACCTCCCCCCCAAAAAGAGATATAAGGGGCAAGAGACATGATGCACTCCGAACAAGCCTTCATTTTCTCTGAATTCACAAGCCTTGATCACTTGAAGCAAGAAGAAACCATAAAAGCATACTTGTCTACTTAGCAATTCATTTTGAAGAACTTGTCTTTTGACCCGAGGTCAGAGGCCATAAACTTGAATCCAGAATCTCTGCATCCATGAATCTTCTAGGCAGGATGTCATCCCCCCGTGAGAAAGTTCTTCCATTTATGATTAGCCCAAGAAGGCCTCCACCTTCTCTTTCCTCTCCCAGAGCCTCAGTTTTCATATCATGACTGTCTTGCCTTCCTACCCAGTTGCCTGACAGCTGGTGTGAAGAAAGCAAATGCTATTGTGGCCTTGAGAGCCAGAACTGCCCAGGGCCCTCATAGTTGGGGTCTCTTCAGACTCATTGGGCCAACTGAGAAATGCCTATGGCCCCTGACTGGCTGACCCACAAGGGGAGTTAAGGATGGGTAGGAGGGACAAACAGAGGAGGAAAAGAGAAAAAGGAAGCAGATAGGTGGGAAGATAATGGCTAGAGAAAGACACTAAAGATAATGAAAGGGAAGCATGGTGAGCCAGAAGAGCGCTTACACTGCCATGACCTGCTAGACCTGGTAGCTCCGTGTACTACCCAAAGTAAGACTAAGATCCCACTGCCCTTTTCTACCAGAGCACCCAAGTTCAGGAGGCACCCGGGCAAGGGAGGGGTCAGTTTGACCATAAAGACACTCAATACAACAATTTTAGCAGGGAAATTTTGTGTGCATTTGTGTGCCTGTATGTGAATGATGTGTAAGTGAGGGTGTATGCATGCTATCACATACGTATGGAAGCCAGAGGACAACTTTGGGTTTTGGCCCTCACCTTCCACCTTGTTTGAGTCAAGCTCTCCTGATTGCCACTGGGCATGCTAAACTGGCTGGCCTGTGAGCATTCAGGGATCCTTCTGTTTCTGCCTCCCATGTTGTTGTAGGAATACTGGGGTTACAGATGTGCTACTGTATCTAGCTTTATGTGGGTTCTAGAGATCCAAATTCAGGTCTACACATTTGTGCAGCAAGCATTTTACCTTCTAATTCATCTAGCCAACCTGTAGCTGGGAAACTTTACAAGAACAATAGGGAACTGAGTACAGTTTACCCATGATGTTGAATACTTTTAACTAAAAGAACTTGTGGATTATATTTCATGTCAGAAAATGATTACAATCTACATTAAAGAGCAGTTTATAAAACCAAAATTGTAAATATGTACAGAAAAAAACAGGAGGAAATATGCCAAAATGTTACTACTAGCTATCTCTAGCAGGATTATGCATATGATTGTTGTCATCTTTTGTATGTTGACATCCTCCGTATTTTTCTTGAATAACCATGTATGGCTTTTGTAACAAGAAAAAGCAGTAAAAAGTTATGTATAACCGTAAACAGAAGAAATCCCTATCTCCAGCTCCAACTTTTCTCCTGTCTTCCAGGCGCCAAACCCCACCTTTAGCTGTTCCCATTAACCGGGCAGCTGGGCCCAGAGCCAGAACATTGAGCCACAGGCTTCTCTTGCTCCTATGACCCCCATGATTGTAAGTCTACAGTGTCTCTGGATTCCAGCCCTTTCTCTTCTGCAGAGCCACACCCCAACCCAGGCTACAGCATGAGCTGGGGCCAGGGCCCTGTAGCATGTCCACAGGCCTCTCCTCCAGGTGGCCTTCGCCCACCTTCCTTGAATTGCAAGGAGTCACTTCTGTGACAATATCCATCCCAAACAAATTGGCAAAGATTTCTAGGCCTTGAGCCTCTTTGTTAACTTCATTTCCAGGTTCCTCTCCTCTAAGGAGGACACACACACAGACACACAGACACACAGACACACAGACACACAAACAGACACAGACACACACACACACACACACACACACACACACACATACACCCCTTTCCTCCTACTTGACAGAACCTCCAGCCATGAAGATGTGTCTCATGCCCCATCTCCACACATCCCTTCTCTCTAACCCCAGTCCATTCCTCCTTATCTGTCCTCCAGATTGATAGTGTCTTCTCCCCTAGGGGCCAGAGCCTAACTCTCGAGATTGGCAGTAGATTATGGGGCCCTAATAGGGACAGCCACAAGAGGCAGAAGTGGGTGTCCCAAAGCAGCAAGAATAGTGGGACATTGCTATTTGACTGATGAGCTCCCACGTGCAACCATTCCCAGGGTCCCCAGCATGCCATAGTGCCTACATTAGCTCCCACATTGGTCAACCACACTGCCTCAGTCCATGGACCCCCGACTCTGAGATGGATGCACATGGAATCCACACATGCAGAATATGCCACCCCTACTAGCTATTTCTATCCTCAGAAGCCTCTGTCTGGGACTGCACATGCCTCGTCACTCAGAAGACAGGCCCATGCCACAGCAAATGGAGCTTGCCTGAATGCAGCTGGGTGAGAAGTGGACAGTATGGTTACCTGTCAGCCATGTGGACACTCGTGCCACCTTGGCTCTTTTTACACAGCCTAGCTGCAGCTTACCTTACCTCTCAGAGCCTTGCATTCTTCAACAGTAAAATCGGAATGACAAGTGCCTACTTCATAAGGCTGATGAAGAGATGAAGTAAATTGATATATGTAAAGTGCTTAGAACAGTGCCTGTCACCAGAGTGAGTGCTATGGAAGTGTTTGTTGTTATTTTTACAAGTCATAAAAATGCATACATTTATACATACAATTCAAAACCTTTTTGAGAAAGTGATACGTGCGTGTGCATGCATATGTGTATGTAGGGGGTAGGGGTGACCTTATAAATAAGTGATTATCTAAGGGGTATGATTTAGAGGGGAATCCCCAAACCTCCAAACATAAACAGCATCATTGCCCAAAATTCCATCAATATTGCATATATCATCTGAGTCTTGAAGGCCATGCCTTTTCAACAATCCCCTATTAAAATGCACATACCCCTTGGGGGGGTGTTAAGCCTTATCAACTAACACCTTAGTTGTCAACTAACACCTTAGTTATCAGCTAACACCTTAGATATCAGTTAACACCTTAGTTGACAGCTAACACCTTAGTTGACAGCTAACACCTTAGTTGACAGCCAGCTGAGAGCAGGACCCTGCAGGACTGGCTTTTGGGAGAAGGGGGACAGGAACAGTAGAAATAGAGGGGCTTCAACAGGGCCAAAAAGAAGGCACCAGGGTAAAATCCTACCAACTTCGCAAGGCTATGAGGGGTCTGTTGCCCTGTGGTGTGTGGAAGAGAGCAGCTCTTCTCCTAGCGAGTGTCAGCAGGTGTGGGTAGGGACTATTTAGAAAGAATGGGAGATCATGTTCCAGCTATTCCTCCAGAAATTGAGGAGGACTGGCACAGCCAATAGTGTGAGGCAGTTGTGGAGCTGAGATCTGTCTCCCCCTCGCCCCACTACTACAGATCTTGTGAAGGCTCATATTCTGTCTGAGCCTCCCCCCACTTAGACAGGGGTGACGTTGATGGAACCAGGGGGAGGGAGTACAAGTACATGGTCTTAGGGACTGCCTGGGGCTGGTTTCTGATTGGGCCCTAAGGGGCCACTTCCCTGCCATTGACCTTAGAGGTCAGCACTGCCAGCTCGTGCTCAGAGCCATCCGTGTCTCTGGCACTTATCATTTCATCCAAAGTCATTCCTGTTTCCTGCCTGGACCACTCGTATGTAATGAAAGCCATAAGCTCATTAAGTTGGGGTGAAGAAGGACTTCCTTTGATTTGTCCTCAATTTACCTCCCTCAAGCTTCAAAGAGGCCTCCCACATCCACAAAGCTGGAGCTTTGATGGCCAAAGTCAAGGCCTCTGGGTTCACAATGCTCATAATTTAGAACATTTAAACTCAATTTATTCCTACCAATGTTGGAGATCAAGGAATCTTGAAAGTGCAGAGCTGAAAAGATTCTAGAAAGACATTCAGAAATCATAGTGTTCCACTGCACTCTCCCTAGCCCCTGCCCATCATACATATAAGGATGCCGAGAACCTAAGAGGTTATTAATCCCTTGTATAAGTACACACTGATAGTGTGGATAAAGGGTTTTAGCATGTATTCCCACAGAGAATCCTCAGAACAATCCTGCAAATAAGCCATGATTATTTTTCCCAGTTCTGAGTGAGGAAGTTACTTAAGAACTTTCCCAACTCTCAGTAAGGGTGTGATGGGTAGATTCCGACCCCAGCCTTTCTTAGATGGCACATCCTAGCAGGACAGAGTACTTAAATTCGTGGGCTTTGGAGTCAGATAGAGGTGGAATTGACTCACAGTTTCATCTCTCCTTAGTCAAACGTTCCTGAATTCCTTATGCGTCTGTTTCCTTTTATGGGATGATGCACTACAATGTGCTTATCTGTTCATTATCACATTTTACTGAGCATCTGGTATGTGCCAGGTACTACTCTGGATTCTGGGGAGATGGCAATGAACAAAACCCAAACCAACTCCTGCCTTCACAGAGTTCACAGTGCGGTATAGAGGAGAAACATATATGTGAGTGAACACGGTAACTTCAGCTAGTGAGGAGTGCTGGGAATAAGACATAGCAGGGCCCTGTGATAGACTATGACCAGGCAGCAAGTGAGTTTTTCCTTTTTTTGGTTGTATATTTGTATTCGGAATTGGGATTTTTTTTTTTTTTTTGAGACAGGGTCTCATTTTGTAGCACAGGCTGGCTTGGAATTCACCATCCTCCTGACTCCTCAAGCTCAGATTAGAGGCATGAGACACCATATCCAGCTAGGAGCTGACTTTAGATTGACACAGTGTCAAGGGAGACAGCTCGGTCAGTAAAGTGCTTGCCTTGAAAGCGTGAAGACCTACATTTGATCCCCAGAACCCATGTGAAACTGCCAAGTGTGGTGGCACAGGCTCCAGATCCCTTCTCTGGGGATCGGGGGGTACCCCTGCAGTTTGCTGGACAGCCAGTCTGGCCTAATTGGTGAACCCCAGAGTCCCAGTGAGAGACCCTGTCTCAAAGAGAGGGACCAGATTTCTGAGGATGATACCCAAGGTTGTCCTCTATCCTCGACATGTACGTGCACATGTGCACATGTTCATCCACACACACTGGGACACACAACACACATATAGCACACATGCAGAGAAAGAGAAAGAGAGAGAGAGAGAGAGAGAGAGAGAGAGAGAGAGAGAGAAAGAGAGAGAGGATCTGTGAACTGAATGAGAGGAGCAGGAGCGAGACATATGAAGTGAAGAGAAAGTTCAAAGGCCCCAAGGTGAGAACTCTGATACATTCCACTTCATACCTCTGGCCTGACCATTCAACTGAGGTCTAGACAACCTGACACCCCTACTTAAATATCTAATGGGATCTTGCAGTTACCATGGCCAAAACAGAGTTCTCAGCTTCCCACCAAGCCTTCCTTCCCGCAGGGTTCCCCAGCTCAGTAAACGATATCACTATCCACCTAATTGCTCCAGCTGGGGGATTGCCCTTGAATTTTTTTCCACTCTCTACATCCAAAATTCAATCCAGCAGCAAATCGGCCTGTTCTAGCCCAACAAGTGTCCAAATCCACTCGCTGCTTGTGCTGCTCAGGCCCCCTGCTGCTCCAAGCTTCCACCGTTCAGACTATGAGAAGAGCTGCTGAACAGCCTCTCCTCACCACCGGCCCTGTTCTCAAACCAGAGACTGCAGTGATTTTTCATTTAACAATACAAATCAGAACACCTATAATACCAGCACTTGGGAGGCAAAGATGGAAAGATCACGAGTTCAAGGCCTGCTTCAGCTACATAGCAAGTTCAAGGCCAATTTGGGCTGTGAGATCTGTAACAAACAAAAGAAATCTAATCCAGGCATGGACTGCTTAAAAAATGGCCTCTTGTCTAACTCTGAATAAAACACTAGCCCCTGCCCATGGCTGCCAAGACCCAGAGTGGTCTGGTTCTGCCTACTACTCCTGTTCATCCTTACCATACCCATCTTGTCTGCCCAGCTCCAATCTCACCCGCCTCGTCCTTGCTGGCCTCCTGAGCACAGCACAGCTCTTGGCAGATAGTAAGCACTCAGAAGATGTTAGATGGTGAGTAAAAACCAAGGAGACTGGAGGAGAGCCGGGTTAGGGGAAGAAACTTTAGGAACTCTGACAAGGAGGTGGCCATTTCCAGTTATCTTCTATCTATCTATCTATCTATCTATCTATCTATCTATCTATCTATCTGCCTATCTATCTATATCTGTCTCTAATCTATCTCTCTTCTATCTACCTATGTATCTATCTATATCTGTCTCTAATCTATCTCTCTTCTATCTACCTATGTATCTATCTATATCTGTTTCTAATCTATCTCTCATCTATCTATGTATCATCTATATCTGTCTCTAATCTATCTCTCATCTATCTATCTATCTATCTATCTATCTATCTATCCATCATCTGTCATCTATCATTTGTCTACCTATCTACCTTGTATTTCAAGGCAGTCTCTGTATATCCCAGGCCGGCTTCCAAGTAGCAATCGTGCTGCCTCCCCAGGACTGGGGTTGCTGAAATCAGCCATCATTCTGGCCTCCTGGCCTCTTCCTTAGCCCTGGCCCCTTCCCATGGAAGAGATAAAGCATCCCCTTCCTGGCCCAGCACACGTGCCTCCTCTTCCTGCATGCTGAGAGGGAGCCGAGGCCCTAAGTAGAGGAACATTCCCCAACAGGAGATCCTGGAAGGAGAACAGTAGGAACCAGAGGCCAGGCATGAAGGAAAGTCTAGCAGAGAGTCAGAAAGGCCGGGAGACACAGTGCTGAAGAAACCTAGGAAAAGACCCTGCAGGGAGAGGCTGCCATGCGCACATGTCCAAACGCCAGGTGGGGGTTGTCAAGGCCCAGGGCTGGAGGGGAGGAGATGACCTTCAGTTCTCCAGACATGGCTGCTTCTTACCGTGACAGCAGGGAGTGGGAGGCAGGCCAGGCAGGAGGCAGAGAGCATAGACACTAGTTCAGGGGCTTGGCTGTGAGAGCGCAGCAGGAGGAGGGGGAGCTTGACATGGCTAGGCAGGGAGGACAGGATTCTTTCAGATAGGAGAAAGCAGAATTGAGGGCAGGGAGCCAGCAGCGGAGAGACGATTACTGGAGTGTGGTCCCCTGGGGGGTGGGCTGCTTGGACATTGGAGGATATGGTCACTCCTTTTTCTAGGAGGGTGAGGTGGGAGTGAGGAGGACAGTTGAGAAGGCAGGAGAGGGGGACCATCCCCCTCTCGATATACACTTCACTTTGCAACTGCCTCACCTACCGAGAAGCTCTTACTGGGCTCTCCTCACATTTGCACAGAATGCTACGAACACCATTTTTCCTGTCTGGGAGACCCTGGAAGCTTCCCATACTAGGTTCAGGTAGCAACTGAGTAAACAAGTAGAGCTCATATCTGGTGATGTGGCCTCTCTCCCTGGACTAAACACAAGAGCAAGTTAGTTATGGGCCTGGAGTCCTGACTGAAGGAGCTCAGCCACTTCCTCGGTCTCACATGCTCTCTTGCTTTTCTGCCTTTTGCCCATGAGATGATGCAGCCAAAAGGCCCTCATCAGATGCAGGCCTGGACCCTGGACTTCCTAGCTTCAACAACTGTAAGAAGCAGATCTCTTGTTCCTTTAAAAAGTCTCAGTTTAGGCTGGGGGAATAGCACAGTGGTTAAAGGCTGAGGATAAGAACCCCGCAAAAAAATAAAAAATAAATAAATAAAAAGTCTCAGTTTAGGGTGGGTATAGTGGTGCATGCCTTTAATTCCAGCACTCAGGAAACAGAGGCTGGCAGATCTCTGTGAGTTCGAGGTCAGCCTGGTCTACATAGCAAGTTTCAGGCCAGCTGGGGCTGCAAGGATATCCTGTTTCAAAGAAAAAGACAAAAAGGCTCAGTTTAGTGTTTTGTTACTTCAGCACAAATGGACTGAGACAGGCCGCCATGCTTCTTGAAGCCCACATATACTGCGTCAGGATTTGCACCTATGTGAGCACCCATAACCCGAAGCCCTCCAGGATCTTATGAGTTTCCTTATGTTCTTTTTATAACTGAGTTTGAGGTTAGTCTGGGGTACATATCAAACCCTGTCTTAAAAACAAAGTAGAGCTGGGTGTGATGGCACACGCCTTTAATTGGGAGGCAGAGGCAGGCAGATCTCTGTGAGTTCAAGGCCAGCCTGATCTACATAGTGAACTCAAGGCCAGCCTGATCTACATAGTGAGCTCCAGGCCAGCTGAGACTAAAGGGAAACCCTGTCTCGAAAAGACCAAAACAAAACAAAATAAAACAAAACAAAACAGCAGAGGCAGGTGGTGAGATGGCTCAGCAGGTAAAGGCACTTGCTGCCAAGCCTGCCAACCTGAGTTCAATCCCCAGGACCCACATGGTGAAAGGAGAGCTGACTCAAACTTCCACCTATGTACTATGGCATGTGTCTCCCCTCCCCCAACCCCCCCACAATGTCCACGCAAAGCAAACAAATAAAATGTAATAAAAGTTTTTAAAAAACAAGGGATGGAACTGTATGTCAGCAATGGAGTACTTGCTTATCATGCATGCAGCAGGCCCTGAGTTCAATCCTCAGCACTGCTAACAAACAAAAACAACGGAAGAGAGGAGAACCCAAGAATGCACCAGGCATAGTGGTCTCAAGGAGCAAGGCCATATGTGTTTACTAGCAATGCAGAGTTGAGGCTCAAGAAATATGTGTTGGACAGATGGGTGAAAGATACATTTTGAATTCTAGACAAGATCCCCCTAACAGAGGTCCTAAATGCCCTCTCAGAAACAGGGCCTCTCTACCTACACTCCAACTGTCCAGAGGCAGGACCCTGGAATACTGGCCAGAGAGGGTGAAGAGGAGGATCTGCTGACCATTGATGTGGAGTTTTCACTGAAATCTGGTCTGCCAAACCAAAAGAGCCTTCCATCTTCCTCCAGAAGAACCACTGCAGGGAAGTCCCCTAAAATGACTCTTGATCATGCCCATGAGGTAAGTGTCCTACCTGTATGCCAACATTCATGGACATACCCTGATGCCTGCGTGAACTGGGCAAGAACTGGAAGCAAATCTGTTCCCAGGATCAAGAGGGAGCAGTAAAAACACACATGCTTATACAGAGGCATCTCCCCACTTCTCAGCCCTCCCCCTTCCTATCTCCCTCCCCACTTCTCTCACACACTCATGTGTACGGTTTGATACACACACACATACACACACACACACACACAACTGGCACACATAGATAGCTATACACACAAACAGCTCTGTGACAGATATTCCTTTTCTGCTAAACCTAGGTACACATATTTCCCACCAGGGTCAGGCTATGAGATCTCTTTCATGAGAAAGGGTAGAAAGAATATAATTGTGTCTCCTTGGGTTGGAGCAGGCCCAAGGGGCCAAAGAATAGGTGCCAGGGTTTAGAACTAATTCTCCTTGGTTCCCTTTGGCCCTAACCTTTCTTCTGGGCTTCTTCTGGAAGGTTTAGCACCCTACCCAGTGACCAGCCTAGGGTTTTAGCCAGGCCCTGGCCTATGCTGCCTCATGGGTTCAAGGGATAGGCCTCATCTTACTCTGGTGTGGAGGTGGCTTCTGTACACCAGAAGTCACCTGGTGCCCTCCTTCCTCTGGAGAGGTGCAACCTAGATCATCGCTGAAGAGAAGGCAAGGTAGGAATTCCCAAGAGAAAGCCATCCTTCCTGGCCTTACACCAATAGGCCCAGCAGGGATTCTGCTAACAAGAAGAGGAGGGGGAAGGGGAGGAGAGAGGAGAAGAGCCCCACTAGGAAATCCGAAGACTCTCACTGCCTCCCCTGCAGCTTGTCTCCATCCTGCCTCCCCTCTCCACCATCCCTGTCCTGATCCTCTCATGAAAAATGAATGGAGCTTTTATTAAACTGTTTTCTCTTCAAAGGAGGTTTCAATTTTTAATGCCTCACCCAGGGTAGGGGGAGACACACTGGTCCAGACAGACAGCATGGGGGTCGGGGGGGGGGGGGGAGAGGTCTGCCCTGAACTGGAAGAGGGAAAGGGAGGGGGGGTGGTTGAGAGATTGGGGAGCTGTAGAAGATATATCCGCCAGAGAGGTATTTAGTCTTTGAGGTAGAAATACTTTGGGGGGCTACAAACAGCCTCTCCCTGTGCTCTCCTTCTTTGTCTGCAAGACCTTCTGAAGTGGACCAGCTGGCGCTGGACAGCTACTGCATGTGAGGTTGGGAACTGGCCAGGCATTTGATGTGCAGATGCACCACTAACTCAATCCACCAGCGCACTCATGGGAAGCCCTACAACACAGTAACGAGGAGCAAAGCTTCTGGGCCTATCCTGTCTAGGTTCCAATTCCGACCCTATTCTTTGCTTGCTGTGAGATACTGGACAAATCATATAATTTCTCTGAGACTCAGTTTCTTCACCTGTCAAGTGGTTGTAAGTACCTGCTTAATAGGGCTGCTATGAAGGTACGGTGAGAAGGAGTGGGTGGCACACACCTGTAAATCCCAGGACTTGGATGGCTGGGACAGGAAAACCTTGAGTTTGTCAGCTCTGGATGCATATTGAGACTTTGTTTCAAAAAATATGTGATAAGACCATATGTGTCAAGAATACATACATATTCTTAGCGTGCCCTCACACATACTTATTGTGATGGTGTAATAATCACAGTCCATGTCTGTAGGTGATGTGGCTCTTCTTTCCGAACATTAAATGCTGATATTGACAGTCACAAAGTCACTAAGTGGTGGAGCCAGAATTTGGACTCATTTTTTGGCTCATGGCTGTGTGCTCACTGCTTCTCAAGGTTGTCAAACTCTGCCTTATTGAGCATCCCCTGCAGCTGGCCCATAATCCCCATGTAGAAAATAACTGCTGAATAAAATAAGTTATTGCTTTCTGAAGTTTTGCTGTCTAATTCCCAACTTAGTCTCAATTTACAATCTGTGACTTTCTCTCTGGCTTTCTTGGCAAATGAGGTGTAATGTGGGCAGGAGCGCCATGGGACCCCACTCGCTTACTATTTGACAAGGGAATCCAGAGAATCCACAACCCAACCCCAAGTGCCTTTCACCATTTGAGGCACCTGATTTGGTTCTATATTGTGTGTGTGTGTGTGTGTGTGTGTGTGTGTGTGTGTGCGTGTGAGCTAGAAGCTGGTACTGAATGTCTTCCTCAATCACTCTCCACTTATATTTTTTACACTTATTTTTGTGTATGCAAGTGTGTGTGGGGGAGGTGTATACATGCATGCTATGGACCTTGTGGAAAGATCTGAAGACCACTTGCAGGAGCTGGTTCTCGACTTCACACATGTGGGTTTTGGAGCTTGAACTCAGATTGTTAGGATTGGTGGCAAGCATGTTTACCTACTGAACCATCTTGTAGAATTTCCATCTTATTTTTTATTATAAAATTTTATTGAATTATTGCATATTTCATACATAATTTTTCAATCAGTCTTAATAACCTTTATACCCGCTTCTCCATTGGCACCCTCCCACAGCCCCCTCCCCCCAGAGTTCATCCGGAGTCCCTTTGCTAAAGAAGGCCAGTTCTTCCTCACCCAACCGCAATCAGCTGCCAATATGTCTTCAGTCAAGATTGCGTTCTGCTATCCATTTCTGCAGCTCTGTGCTGGGTTTTTGTCCAGCTGAGCTTGAATGGATCTTGTGCATGCTGATACCAATGCTGTAAGTTCATATGAACAGGGTCCCAGGAGCTTATAGGATTCATTTCCATTTGGTCTTCCGCCACCTCCTTGGCTCTTACAATCTTTTCACCCCCTCTTCCACAATGTTCCCCGAGCCCTGGGTAAGTGAAGCTGAACATAGGCAACTTGTCCATGGACCCACACTCTGTAGACTCCTAATCTCCATGGTTTGGCCATTCATGCCCTTTTGAGTTCCTGGCCTCCTGTTGCATGGGGGGGAGCTTCCTTAATGAGAGTTAAGAGGTTAATTAATATCTTCTTGGGTCCTTGTTCTATGTTGTGTGGGCCTTATGTATAGAGGTTGCATTGTAGATGTGTCACCTATGCATGAGCAATTCACAGACCATGTCTGTGTGTGTCCAGTGGGGCTCTGTGCTATTTTTCATCTGGTGCAATGGTGGCACTTTTATCTTGGGGACAATCAATAGCTAACTAATTAGACAGAAAGCCCACTCAGTGGAAGAAAACTCCTGTGTACTACTATAAACATAGCCAGATGCACACAACTGGAGAAGTCATAAATCTTAGAGAAGTTCCCAAGGTTGACACATTCCCAGGCTAAGGTAACATCTTACTAACTGCAAAAGAGGTATCCTTATACTTACAGACAAATATCTCAGATACCACCCCATCTTATTTTTAACCTTGGATCTCTCACTGAACCTGGAGCTTGCTGATTCTGCTAGACTGGATGGTCAGGAAGCCCCCAAGGACACTCCTGTCTCCATCTCTGGGATTACAGGCATGTACCACTATTCCGGGATTTTTTTTTTTTTTCATTTGAGTTCTAGAGACCTGAACTCAGGTCTTCATGCCTATGCAACAAACACTTTACTGACTCACTTTGCTGGCCTCTGATTCTGCATTTTGAGAATATGCTTTTACGTTATTTGTTGAGGGGTTCTCATGGACGCTATGCCCACTGGAATTTGCCTCAACAACATTTTTAAGCAGGATGCTCAGCCTAAGCTTATCTCTGAAACCATATAGCACCTCAGTTCTGCCAGCAAGCAGCATCTCCACCGGTAGCCATTGACTATTGGGAGAAGATATTAAGCCAAAGAAGATACCTTGCTTACACTGAAATGGGGTATGTGTCGATAATGACAAGCATATGGACTAAAGTTCAATTTGGCATGACTGGCAAAATTTTCATTGAAAAAGTTAAAGCAGAGGCTGTGGAGATTGCTCAGCAGTTAAGAGCACTGGCTGTTCTTGCAGAGGACCCAGGTTTGATTCCCAGCACCCACGTGGCGGCAATCTGTAATTCCAGTTCCAGGGGATCTGATGCCCTCTTCTGACCTCTGAGGGCACTGCACAACATGGGTGGACTTACACACATGCAGGCAATAAGCACTCATACACATTAAAAAAAATTAGAGCAGATGGCATTGCATTGAAAGGGTTCACAACTTACAGAAGCCAAATCAAGCAAATGGAAAAATGTCAGTTTCAACTCACTTGCTTTTGGGGGCAATTTACTTAGAACCACAGGTAAAATATCAAAGGTTATAACAACATTGCTGAACAAACAGGGCAGGAAGAAGGAGTTGAAAATGGATTCCCAAATTATTCTCCCCTGGCACAGAAGATTTCAAATCTAGCAAATAGATGAACATGTTCAAAACCTGCAGAAAACATTCCCTCCACAGTACATGAAAATTACTATTACATGGAAGATCATTGAGTAGAAATATTAATCTTCAACCTGTTTATGAACTCAGCAAACTTACCTCTGTTATTGATGTTTGACAAACCTCTTTTGTTGTTGTTGTTGTTGTTGCTCTTTTTAAGACAGGGTCTCCCTTTAGCCCCAGTTGTCCTGGAATTCGCTCTGTAGACCAGGTTGGCCTTGAACTCACAAAGATCTGCCTGCCTCTGCCTCCCAAGTGCTAGGATTAAAGGCATGTGCCACCATGCCCAGTGACAAACCTCTTTCTGACACACACCCCAATTCTCCAAAATAGCAGTTTTGGGTTTTTGGTGGGGCAATGTGGGGTAGTGAAGAAAGCTGCATCACAAAGCGGACACCCTGTAGTTCCACTGCTCCTCTCTCTGCCACAGCTTCCTCTCCTATGCAGTGGGGGCTAATGACACATTCTGGTTCCTTTCTAGGGCTACTGGGATGATCACAGGAAACCAAGGAACATAAATAAAACAAGCTTGGGAATCAATCTGCTGCAACCTAGGATCATCGTACTTGACCTTGGTCTTAATTTCTTCATCTATAAAACACAGCCATACCGTTCTCAGTGACATCTTGACATCTCAAGGATAAAATGCCTGGCATATAGTAAGTGTTCAATACGTATAGGTGGAAGAGTCCACTTTAGAGGATTGTGAAACATCATTCTTTTAAAGCCTGGTCTTCTTCCTCATGCATGATCCAGCTGGAGCAAGTCAGAAATGAGACGCAAGACACAACATATTGATGAATTGTCATGTGCTCTTTAAGCTTGTTGAAAGTGGACTCTGGGAGCAAAGAGAGCTAGCTCTTTTATCCCAAAGTCCAGCATGTTTATTTCAAGTGTCTTCCAAAACTCCCTGTCCTGGAGCAGGCTGTCCCCCTAGCTCTGTAACAGGGAGAGAGAACAGCCAAGCAGCCCAAGAGTAAAAGTGCTGCACTCCTGAGAATAACTAGAAGGTAACGTATTTCCAACAGAGGCAATATTATGCATTCCGTCATCTAAAAACGCCTGCAGTGGGAACTAGAAGCTGGGAGCTAATCAATGAAGAGACTGTCAGGCAGGTGGGCACTGCAGCACGACTGCTTCCCCAGTCACTTTCTGCTGGATACTATAACCTCCAAACTAATGATGTTATTTTAACTTGCTCTCTCAATCAGGCTACTTCAGTTGTTTGTGCTGCATATTGTAAGGACCCCATTTGAAGATTCTATAATCTATCTATCTATCTATCATGTTTTGTCTGCTACACGGTTAATAAATTAATTTACTTGAGAATGGCTCGGCAGTTAAGAACACTTGCTGCTCTTGCAGAAGACCAGGATTTGAATCTCAGCACCCACATGGAGACTAATAGCTATCCATAACTCCAGTTTCAGGGGATCCGATTCTCTCTTCTGTCTTCCATGGGCATTGCATGACATGGGTGCACTTACACACATGCAGGCATAACACTCATATACATAAAATAAAAACAAAGTAATTTTAAAAGTTCATTCATGCAGGGCGTGGTGGCGCAGCCTTTAATCCTAGCACTTGGGAGGCAGAGGCAGGCGGATCTTTGTGAGTTCAAGGCCAGCCTGGTCTACAGAGTGAGGTCCAGGACAGCTGGGGCTACAGGGAGACCCTGTCTCAAAAATACCAAAAATGAATGAATGAATAAATAAATAAATAAATAATAAAAAATAAAAACAAAATATTTTAAAAGTTCATTCACTTAAAACTTAACATACAGCTATCATTCATAGGTCACTCTCTGACCCATAAAACATAGTACCTTATCTATATATCTGTCATAGGACAGACACAGTGGAGACACAGCAGTCACCAGGACACCAAACCTTTGATCCTGTTTCTCCCCATTTACCCTCTGGCTAGCTGGATCTCTTGATAAGGTCAAAATGAGTATGTACAGTTCGCTGTAGTTTGAATATAAAGTGTTGCATAAAAGACTCAAGTATTAGAAGCTTTAGACCCTAGTTAGTGGCTTTGTCTTGGGAGGTTCTAGAAACTTTAGGAGGCAGAGTCAAGCTAGTGGAATTAGGTTAGTAGGGGCCAAGTGAATTCTAAGGGTATTTTATTTTTGACCTCTTCCTGTCTCTCCTGCCTGCCACTGGGTGAGTAGTCTCTGCCACATGCTCCTACCAACATGAGCACCTTTCTCTCCATGTACCCAGAATCAGTGGAGGTCAGGAGTGTGGATTGACATCTCTGAAATCATGAGCCAAACTAAATTCTTTTTTTTTTCTCACATATCTCCTATTATCAGGTATTTTGTCACAACAACAACAACAACAAAAAACCTGACTAACGAACAGTCCTGGTAATTAGGGAGAAGAGAGACAAATCTGTAATGGAGACATTTGAGACACACTTCTGCCACCCATACTGTGCCCAGCCTGGCCTTAACCTGCCCCCTTGCAAATGTTTGAGTGTCACTAAAAGTTCATGGTTTGGAAACTTAATCCTCAAAGCAACAGTGTTGGGAGATGGACCCTAATAAGAAGTGATTAGGTCACTTGTGTTCTGTCCTCATGAGCGGATTAATGTCACTATCAAAGGAGTGGGTTAGGACGCCTAGAGGAGCTTGTTATGAAAGCGACTGTGGCCTCCCCCTGTTCTCACTCCTGCCCTTTCTTGCCCTCCTGCCTTCACCAAGAGATGACACAATGTGAAAGCCCTCTCCAGATGCCGACACCCATGCTTTCATACTTCTCAGACATTTAGAATCACACTGCAAGTACGTTTCTGTTTATCTAAAAATTATCCAGTGTTGGGGCTGGAGAGATGGCTCAGCAGTTAAGAGCACCGAATGCTCTTGCAGAGGACCCAGTTCAATTCCCAGCACCCACATGGCGGCTAAGAACCATCTTAACTCCAGTTCCAGGGGAATCCAACACCCTCTTCTGGCCTCTGCAGCATTGCACTACACGGGTGCACCTACTTACATGCAGACAGTACACTCATACACATAGAATAAAAAAAAAATAATAAAATAAACTATTCAGTGTGAAGTATTCTGCCATAGCAGCAGAAAACAGACCAAGACTTCCCTGCGGAGCATGGCAAGATGTCCCTAGGCTGGGCTGAAGGAGCCTGGCCTTGAGGTATCTGCTCTTTTCTGGACATGCTGGAAGACCTCAGACAAGAACCTGACTCTCTCTCTCTCTCTCTCTCTCTCTCTCTCTCTCTGTCCCTCCCTCCCTCCCTCCCTCCTTCTCTCTCTCTTGGCCTTACTGTCCTCCGGTGAAACCTGAAGGGGCTGGATGAGGTTAGTCCTCCTCAGGCTTGAGGAGAAATCCATAGACCTTCCCTCTATTGGACAGATCCCAGGAGAGAGCCCCTCTGAAAAGATATCTATTGTTGAGTATGATCACATTCTCAGATCTGCATGTGTCCACTTGAAAACCACTCTTCCACTGAAGGCGAGCTATGAAAATGCCTTTCACCTGCAAATCGTAGTCGTCTTTATAAAGGCGTTTGCATTTATCATTGAAATAAAAGCATAAGAACTCTCATTCTCAAAGAATTTATGGCCAGGTATGGCGGCACAGGCCTGGGCTATCATCTCAGTACTCAGGAGGCTAAGGCAGTAGGCCGATGCATTCAAGTTCAGCTTGAGCAACGTAGCAAGGTCAAAGCCAATGTACGCTATATGGAAGACCCAATCTAAAAATAAATAAATTTAGGGCTCTTAACAATATAGCAATAGACTCCCCTGAAATGCCACAAAACCCAGAGAATCAGTGGACCACTTGCTTGCCAACATGCTTTGGATTGAGGCCCATCTTTACAATCTGATAGATATGTGTATATTTATGTCTAGGGGCCTAGGTATTCTCCATCTTCTTGTCCTATTCTGTCACCTGCAGTCCCTCTGGCAAGCTAGAGAAGATAGTCCCTTAATTTCTTTACCAGGGACCCCACAGAAGGCCTGTGGTTGGGGTTGAAGTCAGGCCTGGGGAGAACTGAGCCCGAGGACTCAGCACTCACCTCCCAGTGGGGCCAGGGTTATGGCTCTTGAACCAGTCCCAGGGGCATTCCCATATCCAGCTGAGAAGATAGAGGGGCCTCTAAACCTAAAACGTCTCCTGCCCCAGCTCTGCCTTGAGATCCCTTTTGGAAAGCAACCATTGGGCTCCAAGTGCCCTCCTCCAGTTATCACCTGTCTTCTATCCTTGCCACAGGAACTCTCCTGAGGAAGAGGGGCACTTGTTCTCCAGATGTTGCTGCCAGAAAGGAGAGGATATTGGGGAAGGATTTGGTGTAGTGATGGGATGGGGGGGCGGTTGGTTATCCCTCTCTCCTGTTTTTCGCCTAAGAGCCTGTTGTGGTCAGGGGATCCCTAGCTTAGCATGGAGGAGAGGGCACAGGGAGGCTCTAAGGGAGGTACTGTGTACCCGAGATTGCCATGCTCAGGGACTGGCTACCTTATGGCCTCACTTTGGTGGACATCAATTCATTCATTGAGATGTAGGTAGGATCTCCGTTGCCAGGAGGCTTGGAGAAGGTTACAAGTGAAGAGGCCCTTTGGAACCCATAAAGCAATGTGCCCTGGGCACATGTGTAAACACACATGGAAACACACCCATGACATACCACGGGGCTTCTCTATCTCCTACTCCCTTCTGTCATGCTTCAGAAGCCATGAGGGGTTCACTAAAATACAGATTGTTGGGTCCCACCCACCTCATTGACTTAATAGCACTGGACTGTGCCCTAAGAATGTGCATTTCCAACAAGTTGCTAGTAGCTGATGCTGCCAGCCTGAGGCGCGCAGCTAGGAAGCACTGCTTTACAGCTTCCACCTCATCTATCTGCTCATGTTCTTGCTCAGTGTGTCATTCTGCATAGAATAGAGAGATAAAGGGATCTAGGCAGGAGCTCTATCTAGGTTACTCTCTACCATAGGCAACCCCACTTCCCACAGAGGCCTGCCAGAGAGGTCTCAGAGCTCTTGCCCTGTCTCCAGAAGACAGAACATGAAAGAGGAGCTGAAAGTAAGCTAGAAACCTCTCTCCTCACACACATTCAGCCATGTGCACCCACATACAACTGCACACACACACACACACACACACACACACACACACACACACATATCTCATACCTGCATAATGTAGTGACTAAATCCAAAGATAACAGCCAGGATTGGCCAACTGCCCCACTTCCTGATATGTGTGGCCTTGGACAGGTCACCTAACCTCTCTGACTTTTGGTTTCCTCATCAAGGAAATTAGGGGCAATATAATACCTCACAAGGTTGCTGAAAGACTCAACGAGATAACAAAGGGAAAGCACTTGAAACACAAAAGGTCAATGATAACTTGTTTTGAGCAGTGGGCTGCAAACTCCTAAGCCTGGGGAGAGAAAAGGCCAAGCCAGGCCCTTTGAGCTTCCTGGGTCAACTGACTCACTTGGAAGGCAGGAGATTGAAGCCTCAGTGGCAGATCTGCTTCTGACTAACTCTCTCCTCCGTGCCTGTGGGCCAGTCCTTAGGCTCCCCAGGCCTCGGTATCCCTATCTATCCTGTAAGGACCAAGCTGTAGCATTTGTCAGGGCTTCTTTCATCACGGGCACACTGAGAGTTTTGCTCAGTGGCACATGGCAGAGGCAACAGATGCCATAGGCCCAGCACCTGGCCCAGTTTCACCCTCCCTGGAGTTGTAGATGCTGCTCACTCTCCCTTCAACAAGAGACTGTCAGCAACTTGCCTACTGCCTACTCTTCCACAGTTCCTCAAAGAGCCCTAGGACTGCTGGAGACCTGACAAAGGAAGGCAGGCAAGAGCCACAAGAAGGGCTTTAGCCCTGGGCCTTGCATCTTCACCAAGCACAAACTATCCATCTTCCCACCACAGCCCTGGGCAGTGGTGAGCACAGGAGAAAATGGCGGCTTCCAGAGGTGATTCTCACTGGAGGTAGGAGAACAGGAACCCAGGACAGTCAGATCCCAAGTCTATGGCCAGGAGCTGTGAAAGGCCATAGGAAGCAGAGGAGAGAAGGCTTCCCATAGGGCCTCTGCTTTCTGTCTTGAAGCTTTTAAAAAACATATTTTAAAGCTGGGTGTGGTGGCACACGCCTTTAATCTTAGCACTCAGGAGGCAGAGGCAGGCGGATCTTTGTGAGTTCAAGGCCAGCCTGGTCTACAGAGTGAGTTCCAGGACAGCTGGGGCTACAGGGAGACCATGTCTCGAAAAGACTGAAAAGAAAAAAAACAAAAAACAGAAAAACATATTTTAGTCATTCTTTTTCTTTTCTGTGTATGAGTGATTTGCCTGCATGTATGTAAGTGTGTCCATGTTGTGCAATGCCCACAGACGCCAGAAGAGAGTGTTAGATCCCCTGGAACTGGAGTTAGGATGGTTGTTAGTCACCATGTGGGTGCTGGAAACCGAATCTGGGTCCTTGGCAAGAGCCCCCTATCTTCAAGCTTTTGCTTCAATGTCCTGTCCTCTGTAACATCTCAAGTCAGCTTCACCTCTCTGTCCTAGCTCTCCTCACGTGCCCAGTTTTCATGGTCTGTAGTTCTTATTACCTTTTATCATGATATATAAATTCCTATGCTTATTATTTATTGTGTATGTATCACTTTCCACAGGAATATAAGCTCTCTGTGGACAAGGAACATTTTCCATGTGGTTTAGTTGAAAGACCAACACATAGGACAGTCCAGGGCAAATTATGGCTGCTCTCCTTGCCTCTGCCTCCCATCCCCCCCGCCCCCCCCCCCCCCCCCCGGACTTCCCAGTGCTCTAAGTGTATGGAAGACATCTAAAATACAAGGCCGACCAGGCAGGCCCCTCCCCTTCTTCAAACCCCTCTCAGGTAGCTACATAATACACTCCAAATGCTTCTCCTCCGTGTTCCTGCTCTTGGCCATGTGGCTCAGCTCTGTCTGCCTGTCACTGCCTAGCAACCTCTTATTTGGCCTTTCCTTTCTGCTCCCCTCCCCTCTTGGAAGTCTTTCTCAAAGAGATGACTTCAAGTACTTCCTGCCTCTCTCTGATCTTCCTTGACCCTTGACTGCCACAGTGCTTCACTACCCTCCCCACCTCCACCAAAGAGGCCTTGGTTTAGGGCATATGAGTCAAGACCTGCAACTTTTGTGTAAATCTCAGAGAGTCAGGGACCCTTTGAGGGTGGAGACCCACCAGGTCTTAGTGACCTCTATGTCTCCAATGCTCCGCCACAGTGTAGTTGCATGACAGATGCACAATATAGGACTAGGGCTTCATAAAGCCTTCAACGAACAGGCAGGAGCACCCGCATTTGCAAAAGTCCTACAGAAGAAAGTGTTTCCCTGTGGCAAGATTGTATGTGTTTGAAGACATCAAGTTCTTTTGTCTTGGGTAGGAATTATATGGATGAGGCAACTGTGGTTATCATGTAGAACAACAAATCATATCTTCATCTTAATGTCCGCCACCTATACCTATGGGGCCTGTTCATATCTATTTATCTAATCTGTCACCTGTTTGCATGCACCCCCTAGATACCCTCCATAGCACCAACTTGTCTTCTGAGTGTCTGAGGCAGCCCAGAAAGGGATGGCACATTCCCACAGGGGCATTTCCAGACCCATAAGCCATCTGGCCTGATGTAATCACTTAATCTGGCTGAACCTCAACATCATCATCCTTAAAAGAGGGTGATAACAGTGGTCCCTTCCTCATAGAGTTGTTGCAAAATTAAACCAACTAATTCTCGGTAAGCTCTGGTGTCAGTCAACATTTGCTATATGATCATGCTTCTTCCAATAGTCATTCATAGCTCACTATTCATGAAAATATTTGAACAACTGAACAAAGCCATAAAATTGAAAATGATCAAATATGTCTTTGAAAAGAAATCAAGATAAAGAAAATTAAGGTTAGAAATGTAATAAATCCAGGGCACCACCTACACACATACAAAATGCCTTCTGCAAGGTTCTATAGACACCAGAACATGCATTTAGCTCTTGGCTCACCCTGAAGTCACATCATCAATTATAAGCTTCAAGACATCTGTAACATCAAAACGAACCAAGGATTCCAGAGCAGGCATCTTCCTCTTGGTCTTTTACAAAGAGGTCTCCAGGAAAGCCTATCACACAGCATCCTCAATGATATCCCTGCAGTGAATACCAGGTTGACTTTTGCATGCTGTTCTGTCAAATCCACCCACTAACAAGAACCAATGGCAATTGTCCAAGAAAAATGATAAATAATAATACCCACCATTTACTAGGTGTTAACTCTCCCAAATCAGCCCAGGAGGCAGCACTGTTATTACCATTATTGTATAGATGAGGAAACTGGGTTTAGGTGAAATCACTTGCTCAAGGACCTGGGCAGGAAGTGGTAGAGTCAAGAGTGGACCCCAAGTCTCCCTTCTACCAGAGCCCAGATGTGTAGCCACCATCCTCTCCTGCCTCCCGAAAGGCCACATGCCGTGCCGTAGGCGTAACATGCAGCCCTTTGCTGAGTTGCGTTACTCTAAGAATTACAGGAGACTTGGGGACAGAGACTCCACAGCCTGCCTGTTAGGCGGCCTATCCTCAGTACCATCTCTCCTAGCTGAGCTAGCTGGCAAGCTGTGGTGGCGGGCATTTCAGGACCCAGTTTCCTGGAGCGATCCTGGACTGTTACAGTTGTGAGTTGGTCAGGCACAGCAGAGCCCCAAGCTCCCTTCAGAGCTAGGCAGAAGGGAGGGCCTAGAGGAATCAAGAAGGTCCAGGAGTGATGATCACAGAGGACCCAGAGGGTACCCCCAGATGAGGACATTCTCTCCTGAGAACAGATCTCCAACCCCTCCCATGTGCTGAGTTCCCCACCATTGAGCCAGGCGTGTAGCTATTTCTGTCTGGACCTCTTTCAAAGAAGGCGTTACCAATTGCCACTGTGGCCATTTAAAAACTCTCAATAAAACACCCCTAGAACATCTAATTTAGGCAATATAGCTTCCTGGTGAACTCTCCAAGATGAATTAGTTGCAAATTGCACCCGCAGGTAACTGAATGATTTGACCTGCTGTATTAAATTGTTGGAGAGAAACCAATTGAATGCTGGGGGCCGTCTGCCAACGCTGATGATCTCGGGTTTTGGGTAGTTGATCTTAAGTCCTGCTTTCTGACAATAATTGGGCAGTAGGATCAATTGTCTGCTGCAGTCAGTCCTAGAGCATGACAATAAAACCATATCAACAGCAGAGAGGAAAATACTGATCTTTCTTTTCTCCTTTGTGGGGTGCCAAGCACAAGCATCCAGTATTCCCAGAAGTCACATGGAGTCATTCAAAGTCAAGTTCAGAAGTTGGGGGAGGTGCTGGTGACAGAATCTATATACCTCTCAAATGTGGTGTCTGGTTTCCCAGGAGCCCAGCCTTTCCTGCCAGCATTACTTTATATTTTGAAATGTGGAGTGTTTCATAGACAAGATCTTGCAGAGCCCTGGCCCCTGGGCTGCGGAAGGAGAGTAGTTGGGAGGGGGAAATCCAAAGGGTAGAATTCAGTGTCCAGATCATTAATGACCTCTGTGCCAGGGCAGCTCTAAGGCTCTATCCAGCTTCACAAGGACGGTTAAACTTTAGTGACCTTCTAAACCCCACCCCCAAACCAGCCACACTGCTCCTGCCTCTCTAAGCCCTGACTCTGACCCCATCGAGTTTAGGATGTAAGCCTTTGGAGAGGCAGGCTTGTAGGCTGGCGTCAGGATTTTCTTGGGCAGATGGTCATCCCACATGGTGGGAACTGCTGAGCAATGGCTCAAAAGCAGGTGAGTCCCCTAGGTGTTGCAGAAACCCTCTGTTGTAAAGTGCACTGCAGTGTGAGGAAGAGGAGGGATGGGGAGTCTTGAATGGGAATTCATTTCATTTAGACGTTATGCTATAGCTAGCTACTGAGGAATCAGAGGCTTCCTACGGAGGTCAAACTAGAGTGGTCACCAGGCCAAATCTAGAGTCAGTCAACACAACCTCAGTGCTCGCTCAGCAGGGTGCAAGCAAAGTGAACGGTAGCAAGTTGCATAATGTCTGTGCACTTCAGACAGTCATCTATGAAATGAGAAGGCAGCAGCGATACCATGTGAAAGTTTGGGGGAGCTTAAGTCAACCATCCACATGAGGAGCTAGAAGAGTACCTGGCTCAGTCACTGTCCTGTTGGTGTTAGCTTGTTTCCCTATGAACAGACTACTTGATGACAACTGAGAAGTTGTACTACTCCCGGCCTGCCTCTAAGTGCTTCAGGAGCATGCGGCCTGCTCACTCTCAGAAATCCTTGAACCGGGAGTGACCTTTCTCCACTTCACAGATGAGGAAGCTAAGGCTTAGAGAACTTAAGCAAGTCACTGGGATGTGGAAGTCACAGTATATAGAAGATAAATTATAGGAGTAGCCAAAGGTAAGGTAGGTCTGGGGACCAAGGGAGGTAGAGGCAGGGGGAATGGAGTGAAAAGCAGAGACGACCTGGACAAAGAACAACAGCAGGGAGAGTTCAAGACAGGAGGGATGCTAGCAGCCTAGACCTCTGCTCTGATACCCAGAACTGGTGATCTTGAAGGTCTACTTGGGCCTCCACTAATGTAGAGAGAGTTGTGCCTCATGGTGAGGGATGACGGCATAGAACACTTTGACGTGGGTTTGATTGCTAGTACTGCAAGAAAACAAGAATATTTCTTGTGAAGTCTGGGAGACTGGGACAAAAAAGAGGACTGCAATTTCTAGGCCATCTGAGACCCTGTCTCAAAAAAGAAAAATCCAAAAAAACCCAACCAATCAGTGGGACTCACTCAGGCTTTGCCAAGGAGCTAGCCGTGGGGACCAAGGGGCACTGTGTCTCAGCGGTGCCCAAGCAGGATATGGAATCCTTAGGAGATATGACTGCAGTCAAGGGCCATGGACCAAATCCAGCCTTGCTCACAGCCCTCACCTTCAGCCCTCAGTTTATCTTGCTGTAAGTCAAGGAGATAGCTCTCCACTGTTTCTGACTATAGCTGGGCATAAAAGTGTACCAGAGGAGGCGGGAACAAGGTGAGAGGCACAGGAAAGTGCAGGGTGGAGGAGACACTGGCTGTCGTCAGCCAACCAAACCTCTGTGTGACTGACTGACTGCCAGTCACTGATGGAGCCTGCACAGGGTCTGTCCCCCACTGTGAGGAGGGAGGGAGAAAAGATCACAATGGCCCCTGAGATTCGACTTCTTCCTGCCTACTGAGATTCATGATGTTGTGGGAGCAAGCTTGGTCAGGGGCCTGAACACCAAAGAGTGGGTTGGCTGAAGGAGAATCCTTTCTAGACAGCAGCGGTAGCTACAACTCTTACTGGCTGTCCCCATCCCCACCCAGCCAGGCTCCCCAGTGAAGACAGAGCAGCCACAGGCAGCTGGGCCCTGTCTAGGGTCTGTGGATTAGGCCAAAGGGGGGCATGCCAACAGTCCCTTGTATAAGAATGAGGGTGGGGCTGGAGAGATGGCCTAGCGGTTAAGAGCGCCCACTGCTCTTGCAGAGGACCCGGGTTCGATCCCCAGCACCCACATGGCGGCCGAGGACCGTCTGAAACTCCAATTCCAGGAGAACTCCAGTTCCAGGGGAATCCGACGCCCGCTTCTGACCTCCGCGGCATTGCGCGACACGGGTGCACAGACTTGCATGCAGACAGTACATTCATACACATACAGAAATAAATAAAATTAAAAAAAAAAAAAGAATGAGGGTGATGGCAAACCTTTTCCACACAGCACCATCTACAAGACAGCAAACAGAAGGGGGTTTCACTTGCATGGCAGTGGATCTGGGGTCGAGTCCATACTCATGACTGACTTCTTTCAGTATGGAAGCGTTTTATCCTCTCTGGGCTGTGGGATTCAACTAAAAGATCTTGGCTCATTCTTTTTTCCAAAGCAAGCTGAAATGCAATGGAAGTCCTAGGCTCCAGCTCTGTGCAATGTCAGTGGGTCTGGTCTTCATCCAAGTATCCAGGGACAAAAGCCATCCTCAACAGATCAGGGTGGGCTTTGGAAGCAGAAAGTTCAGCTTTGTCACTAAGAGACTATATGATCCTAGGCAAGTAGTGGCTTCTCAGCCACTGGCCCATATCAGTGACCAGGGAGAATCCTACCTCCTCTATAGGTTTTAGGGAGATTGGATAAGGTAGTATGCTTAAAGGACCCTATTCATTCTCATATCTCCACATAGGATGCTCCCACACCAAAGATCCGGCTTGGCAAAGAAGGGGATGCCAGTAATTGTCAAGGGGTCCTCCACCTCAACAGAGGGCAGGGGGCATAGTGGAGACCTCAGATGCAAGTTAAAGGAGGCCAGCATAGGCCTAAGGAAGAGGAGGTGGAAGAAAAGGGGACCTTGGAATGGAAAGGAAGGGAAAGGGGGGAAGGAGAAAGGAAGTTTATTATTCTTCCTGCAAACCAATCACAGGGCTCCTGGAGTGTCAAATTCTAGCTCCTGCAGCCAGATGTGACCTGTTCCTGTTATCATGGAATATTAATCAGAGGGGCCCTTGGGTAATTGGGGAGTTTTGATTAGAGAACTAGCCCTTACAATAATAAGCAGGCAGGAGCCTGGGGGAAAGCCATCCCACCCCAGGCCGCCCACCTCTTAGGCTTCGTGCTTCTGAGACTCAGAGCCCCAGACTGCAGAGTCAGAGTGCAGACAGGGCATGGGCATGTTGCTGGTGTGGGGGGCCAGGGCTGGATATGGGTGATGGGAGCGGCAAGGATAGCTGGCTACGCTGGCTATGAGTGGGGCTGTACTGGGGTTCTTAGGCTCCGCGCACTTCCTATCAATCATCACGTTAGCTGTTCTCTGGGCTTCCCTTCTCCAGGCCCCCTCCCAGCCAGCACTGCTGCCTCAGGCTCCTGGCCCTGCTGGGACCCCAGCTCTGTTGCAGGCCACACATGGCCCCTGGGCTCTGTATGTTTAGATGGTTAATGAATCTTCCTGTTTGGCTGGACCAAGGTAAAGCCCAGGATGGAGGGAATGAGGGCAAGAATGGAGAGGGGGCAGTATAACTGCCCCAGCCCTGGACACCTTCTTATCATTGGGAACCCAGACTAAGCTGAGAAGGAACTCAGACCACCCAGCCCCAGAAATCTAGTAGGTTGATCCCCGTCCCACACTTGCCACCCCAGGAGACCACAGTGGGTAAACAGACATCTGAAGTCTAGTCCCAGCTCTTGCCTTGCTCTTCCCTGAGCTTCGATGGCCTTTTCACTGCACTGAAGGCATTGGACGAAATTTATTCTTTGACCAAACTCACTTAGCACCTACCATGTGCCCAGCTCTTTATTAGAGAATGGACGTCGGGACAAGAAAGAGCATGGCCCCTGCCCTTTAAGAGATCATGGTCTAATGCCAAGGAGGAGACACGTGACCATCTTCCGTTGAGCTTGTAATTACGATGATAAAACTGAACAGCTATGATATATGCCTACCCTTCTGCAAGGGACATGTTAACTCATCAGCACTCTGCAAGGGCTTCTCCTCAACGGCCCAATGCCAATCATGGTATCAGCATCTCCATGTCACAGATGAGGAAGACCCTGTGTTTGCAATCCCATGTGTTTGCTAGTCAATAGACAAAACTTCTGAGGGGAACTAAGGAGGACTTTTAGAGGAGACAGTTAATATGTTACACTGAAGCTTTTCGCTGTTACTAGAGGTGTGTGCATACATGTGTATGACTGTGCATGCACATACTCTAGTCTGCTTATGTCCACAAGTTAGTGTGTAAATTACGAAAAGCATTTGGAATGACTCAGGGGAGGTGGCTTTCAAGATGTCCGCCCATTTTTTGATATTAGAAAACCACTCGTGAATGGACACAGTTGTAACTCACATCACCTGCACATCGTCATCTTCTGGGCTACACCCGCTAGGCTAGAAGTGGTGCATTTTTAGGCCACAGATGAATCTCATGATCTAAGTGGCCTTCACAAAGGCCTTATCAGTTTCAACTTCACCAGAGTGAGAGTAAGGAGCCAGCTACTGTAGTGACATCTTGTCAAACAGAACCTGGAGCTCCAGTGACCTGACCATCCTTCTTGCCCCCACCCCAGAAGCATTCTAGGTCATTATTGGAGTGAATATGCCTGCTTCAGATCGGAGCTCTGGGTACAGGAGTCTGGCTGAGCAGGGTATAGACTGTAGGTCAAGAAACACTGGCTTATACACTATTGAGCAGCTCTTTACTGAGGCCCAGTTGCACTGCCCCCAAAGGCACATACATTCTAGTAGGAAATGGCGGTTCCTCAATGGAGCATACTTGCTTGTTCCAAAGCAGTTGTGCTAACATCATCCTATTCACATTCATATGATGAAGATAGCCAGGATAGAGAGAAGAAATTACATAAATGGGTATCAGTAGCAAGTCTCTAGATCCTGACTCCAAGGCTCTTGCAGGGGGCATAGTGGTCTGGGAGTCAAAGCCAAGCTTGCTAAGTCCTAGGGCCTGGCAGAGCTTGCAGCCTACCACTACTGGGTACTCCTTAAACCTCACTGTGAGGTGGCAGCTTCTTTTGGACGGCCTTATCTTTTGGATGGAAAGCCAGAAGTACAGGGGGTTTAAATAACCTGTTTGAGAATTCCTCACCGGAACATGGCAAATGCAGTGTGAACCCTGGTAGCCTAATGCAGACTCTGGGCTTGTAACAACGCACTATAGTGCTGTGTGTGGCCATAAGGGTACAATAAAGGGCCTAACCCTCGTCAAGCTGACACCAGCATTTTACCTCATTAGCTTAACATTTGGACTCTGGATTCAGGTCTCTTGGGTTCGAACCCTTGTTCTACAACTTTCTAGCCATGTGCCTGAGAGTAAGATACTTTCCCTCTCTGAGCCTCCATTTCCTCAACCATAAAACAGTTTAATAATCAGAGTCCGTCCGGTCTCAGAAAGGGACCTCACTGAGACATCAGCACAACAGGAGGTGTCAATGAAGGAATACACTTGCAGTGTTGAGCAAGGTGCCTGGCCCCTGATAAGTATTCAGTAAATGTTAGGGTTTATTGCAGGGTAATATAATGAGACACCATGTCCCTGGATTGGCTGGCCAGTAATGTAAGCAGTGGAGTGAGAGAGAGTCCAGCCAAGCCCCTTCAATTGAATCAATATTTCAAAGGTTTATTGACATTGCCTCTGTGCTAAGCTCTGTGCTGTGCGTCAGGTGAGAAGCAGTTGCAAGCAGGTCCCTGCCCTCTAGAAGCTCGCCATCTAGTAGCAGTAGATTCAGGCAGACAGTATAGGCGCAGGCTCTGTGAGGCTGAGAACGCCAGCCCGGCTTGCGTGGGGGTCAGCCATGTCCCTGAAAGAGCAATAGGGATTTTCTAGGCCAAGAGCAAGGGATTTCAGCTGATCAACATGCATGTGGAAAGCTGTACAGAGGCTTAAGGGTGCCTGTCCTAGTTGAGCACCATGAGCCGGCTGGTGGCACCTCCTGGGTATGCAGCTTACACAGCTGTGTGTGATATGGAGGGGCGGGTGAGCAGCTAAAGACACGAGGAGCTCTCGGACACGCAGGGCCCCAGTAAGCCACGCTGAGGAAGTGAGGGATGACTGACAGTGTGGAAGGGAAGCAGAGATGGAGAGATCAAGATTGCATTTTGGAAAGCTCATTCTCACTGCCCCAAGGCCACAGTATAGAATGTGGAAATTGTCTAGGCAAAGTATGAAAGTGGCTGGAATCAGGGTCATTGGGGGTCTTGAGAGTAGTCAGAAGAGGTGCTGAACGCAGATTTTGAGGGCTAACTGCAAGGCCCATCAGTGGGAGGACCTTGGCTAAGTTGGAAGCAGACACCTATGCTCTATAACTTTTGTCTCTTTCCCCTTTAGTGTTTATTTTTGTTTCCTTGTAAAGTTCATTTCAGAAAATTCCTCTACCTTGTTCAGCTAAATTAAAAGATCAGAAGGTTGTTTTTTTGTTTTGTTTTGTTTTGTTTTGTTTTTCCTATACCCCAGCTGGGATCAGAATTCCCAGGACCTCAGGGCCCGGGCTTTGCTGGTGACAAGCCCAGCTGGGAGGATACACACACCTGGGGAGATAGGGTAGGGCTTGGACTGGGGCAGGCTTGGCAGGGCTCAGCTGGCTTGCTGGGCCACAGGGAGGAGCAGTTTGGCCTAAATCAGGAGGTAGAGCAGCTAGCAAATCCTCCTGCTGTCTGTCAAAGAATGGCTCCCTTCCCTGGGCAATGCCCTAAGCCACAGACATCTTTGGCCTTTGCTTTCCAGATTTTGCACTCCCAGGCCCCACAGAGGGGTACCTAGGAAAAGTTTCAGCCGCAGAGGGAGGGATCCCAGGGCCCATAGTAAACAAGTAGGATGGAAATGGGGTGAGATTAGTGGGTGTTGAAGCGGCAATGGACTGGAAGTCAGATCTGGGCGCGGGCCAGTGCTGTGAACTCTCCGTGTGACTTGGGCAGTTCCTGCCTCCTCTCTCTGCGCCTCAGTTTTCCCATCCATCTAACAAGGGGGCTGGACTCCAAGGTCTCAAAACGCCCTAGCAGCTTGAAAGATTCCATTCTCTTCTCTGAATCTGCCCAAGGGGAGGCCTCAGGGGCTGGGGCACAGGCAAGGGCTGAGAATTCCATAGCAATTTGCATGTGAAAACATGTTACTGCCATGGCTATTAGTGTGTGCAAGGGGTGGGGGTGTTGGACACAGAGCATGGACAGCTAACTGTCAGGCAGGCCGGAAGAGCCCAGGCTGTCTGTTGTGGGGAGGTGGGGGGGCGTGGGGGGGCCCGGGGCCTGACCTGAGGTGTGCCAGGGAGGCTGGACAGTACTGCTCAGCATCCAGGGAAAGAAGAAGCCACTGAATCTTTAAACCTCTACTTAGCCTTGCAATTGCCCAATTCAGAGTCTGGGCCACAAACAACAGATCAAGGCCCCTACAGATGCCAGATCCTAATGTTGATGAGTGGCTTTGGAACTATGTGAAGAGTCCCAGAACAGTAGCTGCCAAGAAGAGGTGCAGACAATTAGGGAATTTTGAACCAGGGATAAATATCTCAGGGCCCCATTTTCCTCAGCTGTTCTAGTAAGCACCTTGTACAAACTTACCCAGTTTGTCAATAAAAATATTATGTATATGTAGGTTTCTTCGGTTCTCCTCTCCCCCAACCCCTGGCATCTCTCTCTCTCTCTCTCTCTCTCTCTCTCTCTCTCTCTCTCACACACACACACACACACACATACACACACGCAGGGATTGTGGACGAACAAATCCACAATACATAAGAAAGGCCCATGTGGCAATGGGCTGGTTCCTGGTCTAGGTCTGTCTCTGTGCCTGTGGAGATGATGACACGCTAGTCTCTTGGGCCTCAGTTTGTTCATGAGAGATTTGGTCTGAAAAATCAGGAAAGTCCTAGCTCTACCGTTTCTGGCCAGACTTCTCTCTGACAGGAAGACCTGTAGAATGCAGCCCATGTGGTCTCCCCTGGTTTCTCCTAGAACCTGGGATTAGCACATGGACCCTCTTCTTAGGAATCTGTTCCTCAGAAGCCAGCTTCTCTCCATCCCCTCCAGCCATGTGGCTGCTCGGACAGGCAAGAGCTGGGGGTGCCTAGTGGTGGGGATGGGTAGGGAGGGGGTGCTGGAAGAAACTGCCTAATATGAGGGCTGCAAGATAATGTCCTAGGAAGATGTTTAGGAACTTTGAAAAAGGCGAGCTTTGATCAGTGACAGCCAGATCTGGGGTCTACTCTCAAAGCAGGCAGAAACCCAAGGTAAGCCCAAGTGTCCACTTCCTTCCTTACCAGAGAAGCAGCGGTGTGTCATGCATTCAATATTTGTTGAAAAAGATACACGAATGAATGACTCACTTTAGAAGCCATATAAATCTATATCCTTATCTGTCTCCCACAACCCGGCCACCACACAAGCAGAATTAATTTAGCCTAGCACTGGAAGACTTTTCTAGAACCTGAGGTGCCTGAAAACATGAATTTCACCTATCCTGTTCATCACTGTACTCCAGTGCCCAGACCACTAGTTGACATATAACAGGTGCTCAGTACATACTTTTTCTTTTTGGTCTTTTTGAGACAGGGTCTCCCTGTAGCCCCAGCTATCCTGGAACTCACTTTGTAGATCAGGCTGGCCTTGAACTCACAAAGATCCGCCTGCCTCTGCCTCCCAAGTGCTAGGACTAAAGGCGTGTGCCACCACGCCCGGCTGCAGTACATATTTTTTAAACAAATGAACAATCTCATCATCAGAGAGGGAAATGAAGGGCAGAAGAGACACAGACCTGTCTGTCTGCCCCCCTCATCAAAAGGGGAGTCATGGCAGAGCAGGAACAGGATCTCAGGTGTCCAGTGGCTCACCAGTTTGGAGTTCTCCCCTGAACTAAAAGACTCCACGGCAAAGTCCTCTTACCTTCCCATCTTGCTTCACAATTTCCTGATCCTCCTAACCTCCATCTTTCCTTTTTCTTTGCCAGCTGAATAATCAACCATTTGGAAAAAGAACTAATTATTGCCTCCCCCATCCCCGTCAATTACGTTTGTCTTGGGCTCCGTGACCCCTATAACTGGGTAGGACTGGTTTCCTCCTCAGCTGTCTTCCAAACGGGGAGCCAACATAAGAAGCACCAGCTGGGGCCTCACCACCTCGTCTGAAGACAAGCTGTACAGGAGGCCAGCGGCAGATGGATGTGGAGGGTCCTCAGGTAGTCTGGGGCTGACTCAGCTGGGGTGTTAGTAGGGCTGTCATATGCCCAGGCAGGACAGAGGCTAGACAAGGAAGGTAGGCTAGATTTCTGAGAGTGATTGATGCCAGGTGGCCGGAGGGCCACTTGCTTAGCAGTGCCCAACCTAAGATGGCCCTGGGTTTGGATCTTCTTTATATTGTTTGACCCATTTTCATGTCCTTGCTTAGAGAGTCTCAAGCTATCCACATCGCTCAATCCTTAGAGATGGCCCCTAGGTTCTTAAAACTGACTGGATGTTGACAAGATCAAGGAGCTTTGGCCTCGCAGTTTTATCAAACCTGTCCCTTTTGGGGGAAACTGAGGCCTGGGTAGCACCTGCTTAGTTTGGCTTCACAGGTCAATTGGGTTCCGCCTGCACAGGAAACCAGGCAGCCCCACCCTCACCTGGGAAGCATCCTCTATCCCTGACTCATCCGGAGCTTGGGCCCAGCTGGAACAGGAAGGAGAGTAGAGGGTGGGGCTGCTCTGGAAGCTCAGCCCTCCTGCTAGCTAGGCCGGGTCCCTCCCTGACCCAGACTGGAGGGGAAGGGAATGGGGTTGGGGAAGACTCCTATTTCCCAAGACCCCCAAGGAAGACAAAGGCAAAGGGAGGCATAGGGAGAAGTAAAGCGACATGCTTCACTCTTAGACAATGTCTGCTATTTGTTCCTGGAATAATAAAATTGAATCCTTGTGCCCCTGTTCATCTGGTTTATGTTCTTGCACAAATCATAGAAACTTGCAGGGTCTCAGTTCCCTCATCTCAAATATAATGCAAGTAATTCCCACCTGCCACTCTCACAGGGCAGCTCAATGAGAAAAACTATGGTATGTCACATATTCAACAAAAGTGGTGGGAGGGGTCCTGGGGACGGACACTATGCCAGCAGTAGTTCTAAGCAGGACTGGCCACAGCATCTATGTGTCGAAGCTTTCTGGGCTGTTGTGTAGACTGGCCCAGACTTCCCTCGCTCTTCTCCTTCCAAATTTCCTGTATGTTCCTATGGCCCCCCACCCCCTCTCTGCCCTGCATATGTGGTAAGGGCAGGGGACCAGGTGGGAGACTGGTAAAGTATACTCAGTTGGAGTATAAAAAGTAGGGCTTTTTGTTGGAGAAGTAAAATAGGGCTCACCTGACCTGGCTCAGTTGGAGATACTAATCTGGACAGAACCAGCCCTGGTCAGAGACCCCTGGCCCAGGCTGGGCCCCACTCTGGGCAAGCAGTCAAATAGCAGAGGTCTCATCTGATCCAGGCACTTCCTTTGGTTAATGAGAAACCAAATAAACAGCCTCTGCCCCAGCTGGCTGCAGCAGCACCCCAGGCTGGCCCAGCCCTGCTCTAGCCCAACCTCTTTTCCCGCCCCTGCCAAAGTCCCATGGTCTCATAGCCCCCCTTCCTTCTCTATGTGTTCCCCACTTCCCCCAGAAACTTGCCTGCTTCCCTGGGCTTCCTGCTCTGGATCCCTTACTCACCCTCCCCCCTTCCTTCCTCCTCCTCTGTCGCCTTCTTACCCATTTTTAGCTGCTGGGATCTCACTTGTCCTCCTCCCCTGACATCTGTCTTAGCCATTGCCAGAGGCATTCCCCTGACAAGACCTACAGGCTGCTCTGCTCCCTGACTGTCTGCCCCTCTGCCATGGGGCTGAAGCCAAACCCTGTTTGGGGCCCTTACCACATTCTCTGACCTGAGCAAGTTACTCATCTGCCTGTGGGAGGGAACCTGGGCCCTCAGGGCTTCTCTGGCTTCAGGGCTTCCACTGCCAACCAGCAGCCCCCAAGTATGCCAGGGTGGCATCTCTGCTTTGGCCCCATTGTGAAGACAGGAAAGGGAAGGTTGTTCTGGGTGCAGGGTGAACTGCGCAGTCTGAATCCACCCTACTGTCCAGTGAACCAGTGTCCAGAGAGCCAGAAATGAGGCTCATCTCTTGGGATGTTGTTTCTATCCGGCTCCAGGCATCTTGGAGTAGGGCAGGGCAGCACCTGCCAGCAGGTTCCAGATCTAGCCCCAGCCAGGGAGTAGCAAGCAGCACCTTCGGACACACTCAGGGCCTCATGGAAATATCCCCTCCCCATCAACCCTTCCTGGCTGAGACTTGTGGCAGACTGGGCCTGTGCCACAGAGGTGACAGGGTGGATGGGGTGGGAGGATGGACTCACGCTCCATGACAGCAAAGAAAGGGGGCAGAGACAGCTGGGGCTGGGAGCATCAGGAAGGGAATGGACACTTGAAGCTTCTTGCTTCACAGGAAAGTCACCTTTTCTCCATCCCTGCCCTAATCATCTGTGGGTAGGCAAAGGAAATCTCACACATACATGGGCGCATGCATGCGTGCACACACACACACACACACACACACACACACACACACAGACACGCTATCACACTTCATTCTCCAACATCATGACACCATTTTACACTCATTTCTCCATGTGGTTAATTTTTTTTTTAGTTCTCATTTTTTTCTAAGAAAAAAGCAACAAGAAAATAATTCAGAGTTTATACAAAACATCTTTACATTATTTCTTCCAAAAAGACTAGTATTTACACAAATGGCAACAGAAACAAAAACAAAAATCCCTTCCAACTGCCACCTGGAAGGGGCTGGCTGTTCTGCTCCCTCTCCCACCTGGCACTAGGGTGGGCAGCTGGCCAGGAGGCAGTGTGGAGGTGGGTGGTATAAGGCCCAGCTCCTTCCATGGCACCTCTGGGAGTGCCCTCAAGGTGCAATGGAGTGGCCGTCTGTTTAGCAGCTCCGCTGGCAAGGAGCTGGGGTCAAAGTGCACTGCAGGCTGGCCCAGCCCTGAGCAGCCTCTTCCTCTTTCCAGGCCCCAGCTTGAGACTAGAGGGGGAGGGGGGGCAGCGGGAGGCAAGCTGAATGAGTGGGGGTGGTCATCACTTGTACTAGAGCTCAGAAAACGAGCTGGCCGCTTGGTCTTATACCCGGCTTAGGTCTCCACCTTGGACCCCCGTTCGGCCCCCAAACCAAAGGATGCCAAAGGTAAGGAGAGAACAGGGCGGTGTGTGTGGGGGGGAACTCCCAGCTCTGCAGGGCAAATAGCCACCTGGGCACCTCACCTCCCTCCACCCCTCATGAGGTCATCTGCCTGCAGCAGCTCTCCTGTTCCCCAGGCAACAGCCAATTAAGACATTAATTACCATGAGAGTGAGGGAGGCAGGAGATGCCCAAGAATCCCACAAGGAAGGACTTTTTTTTTTTTTTGGTGGAAGGGTGGTAGTCACTACCCCACTGCCAGGAACAACTCTGTATTCTGAGGGTCTGGAAAGGAGGGTGGGACACCTTGTCCAGTGGCACTCTCCTCTTCCCTCAAGGGCAGGAACAGCCCTGTACTGCCCTCCCCCACTCCGTGAAATACCAAGGAGTCTATAAAACAAATGCCATCCTATGCTTCCTGGCTGGCCACATCCTGCCCCAGGCCCTCTTATCAGTATGGTCAAGCCAGGCTCAGAATAACTGGGGAGGGGCTGCCTTGTACATTTTTTCCATTTTTTCTTTAAAAAAAAAAAACAGATGAAAATGAGTTGACAGCTAAAAAAATGAACACAAAAGCATTAAAAACAGTGATGATAGTGGACGAGCAGTCCTGGGAAGGGGAAAAGGAGGTGAGGAGTGGGCAGGGCCAGGGGGCTGTCTCCCTGCCTGTTTGTTCATTAGTGTCCAACCCTGCCCTCCATGAAAGGGCGCCCCCACAAAGCCCAGAGGCCTGGCCAGAGGGGGAAGGCACAAGAGCATGGGGAATAGGGGCACAAGCACCCCCCTCCGAAGCCCAGGGGGCAGGAAAAATGGGGATTATAAAAGCCAAGAAACTACAAAACTAAATACAAAGGTGGGCACAGCTGGCAAGGGGAAGGGGATAGGGGAGAAAGGAGAGGCCGGTCCAGGCCATGTGTCCCTTGGAGCCTGAGGCCGAGCTGGGCCCTCAGACTTTGTAGTAGATGTTCGCCGGGCTCTGGGGTGGCATTTCCTGGACGATGTAGACAGGATGCCCGTAGTCCCCACTCACCTTCTCATAGTGGGGGCAGTAGTTGTTCTCTGTAGTCCGTAAGGGGATGATGATATCACTGGGCTCAGTGCCTGCGGTGCCACTACCCCCTTTGGGGCTGGCTAGGGTACTGAGCGAGAGGGCGGCTGCCCGCTGCTGTGTATGCTTGCGGTGTCGCTTGCGCAGCTTCAGTAGTAAGACCGTCAGGAAGATGATGATGAGCAGAAAGATAACACAGCCAGCACCGACGGCCGCGAACAATGCTACCTTGGAGTTAAAGAAGCTGTCGGAGTCTCCGCTGCCGCCCCCACTTGCGCCAGGACCACTCTTCTCTTCCTGGTTCACAGTCTCTGAGGAATGGGAAGGGAAGCAATGGTCAGCCAATAGAAGATGACACAGCCAACACGATGGCAGCAAACAATGCCACCTTGGAACCAAAGGAACTGTCTAGCTCCCTGCTGCCACCCACATTCAGGAGAGATGCCTGGCAGGTCCCAGCCTGCATTTCTTTAGACACAGGCCTGAGAAGATAACAGCAAAGACTTCTGCCCTCTGCAGAACACCGATATACATTTACCATGCTTGCCATCAGAGTCCCCCTGGTGACCCCGACCAGGGGCTTGTGTGGCTGTCTTGACAGTGTTGTCTGCCTCCTTGCTGGGCCGGCTGGTAGTCACCTGCTCAGGTGTCACAGCATTGGGATCTGAGGATAGGGAGAGGACAAATGAGCGAGAGAACTCTCCCAGCACGGGTACTCTCGATTACCTTGGGTAAGCCAGGAATGGCCTGAATATTAGCCCTCTGCCACTCTAACCCTCTGACCCGTCCCCAGTCCCAACACACTCCAGCCAGCTGCCAACGTATGTGTCCCAAAGGCCTAACTGGGTACTCGCCTTGCCCAACTTTCATGACGATCTTCATGGTACGTGTACGGCACACACCTCCCTCCCGGTTCTCCAGCCCTTCCAAGGTCCCATTGGACGTTGCTGCAGGAAAAGGCCAGAGAAATCAGAAGTGGAGGTTCTCAATGTGCTTCTTTTTTCCTGATAGGTCAGCAGCAGTGAGCTAAGAACACTGGGAGTGAGTAGCACATAGCTATCTATGTACACCTCAACCCTTTACTTCCCCCTCGATAGCAAGAGTGGAGTCCTACAAGGCCAAAAATGACCCACCTCCACCAAGGGGGCACTTCTTGCTTTTTTCAAGGGCAACAGCTAAGGTGTATCTGGCAGATGCCACTCAGAAGCAAAATAACTGGAACTGTTACCATGAGAGGGGTGTTTACCTGAACTGGAAGGAATTCAAGATGAGTGTGAGGAGAGCTGGGCTAAAGTCTCCATCTTATCTCATCGACTCCCTGTGTGATCTGAGGCAAAATGCCCACGTACTTCCTTTGGGAAGAGGAAGGGGAAGGCAGTGGTAAGGATTGACCCCAGGGCCTCACCCGTGCTAGGCACAGACTATGAAAGAGCTACATCCTCAGCCCTATTCACTGCATGGAGCCTTAGTTTCCCAAGAAAAAGTCGCAACGGCTGCCTGATCCTAAAGGGTTCTGCCAATTCTGCCATTCCCAAGAAAGAAAACACAAAGCAACATGGATTGGAAGCCTTTTCCACCCATGCCCTGGAGCTGAGGCAAACTGGCCATGGGCCACGTGGTAAATGTTGGGGCCAGAGTTACAAGGCCAGGCAGGGAAGAGAGCATGCTAGTTGTCTAAGGGGATCAGATCAGGTGGTATCCTGAGCCACTCAGAAATTGTCATTGCTACCTAGGCAAAGAGGCTGTAGGGAAGGCAGAGGCAAGCCTAGGAAGAAAGCCTGCCATGAGTGGATGGGGACTCACAAGTGATGTAGTAATCGTGGTACTTTTTGAACTCCAGACCCATGTAGTTGGGGCTGAACTCCTGGAATTTGATGGTAAAGCGGATTTCCTGCTGTGGTTTGTTACAAGTCACCAGCACGTTGGGGTCAAGCACAGTGCTGCAGGCAGCTGCCTGCTCCGGCCGCACCAGGTATAGCTTGTAGTACTCGTAGGGCCGCCCTGCTTCTGCTCGGGGGCAGATGATGTCCAGCTTGTCTCCAATCTTCGGGTAGATTACCAAGCCCTTCCCGCTCAGGAACCTGCCCAGAATAGAGGAGATGGTCAGCCTCAAGGTTGGGGACTCAGGTCATCCCAGAACCAGGGGAGAAGACAAGGAAGGCCAGGCCAGTCCTACTGGGTGGAGATAGGGAGTAGGCCTTCTGCCCTTCCTCCATCCTCAAGTTGGGGGTGGGGAGACAGAACCACATTGCCAGCAAGGTGTGGAAGGGGTGGCCTATAGGCAAGGCTGCCAGGCTTTCAGTGCTTGGCAGGGTGGGGCACTGCCTGGCTGGGGGAGCCCTTTGTGCTAATGGGACATTCCTCAGGGGGCTGGCATGTCCAAATGAGCTGGGTAGCAAGGTGTTGAGGCTGGGCTACCTGGAGAGGTTCCCTCTTCCCCATACTTCCAAACGTGCTCACATTCCTTCAATGGTCACTGCTGCTACTTCTATACACACATACATACACACACACACACGCGCGCGCGCAAAGCAAGCCTGCACATGCCTTAGCCACCACCCCTGTATCTCCCAGCCTTTGGCTGTGCAGGACCTAGGCCTTTCTCTGCACTGTGCTAATCTTGGGCCCGATGGGGAGATAGAAACAGATCCTGGAGCCAGGATCTGATGGCTACAGTCTCTGAATAGGAACAGCTCTACAATATCCTTCTGCTGATTCATCCCAAGAGCCTAAATTCCCAAACCTGAGCACTCTCACTCCTAAGAAGACTAAGAGGAGGCGATAAAGGGTAGTCCTATCAGGGATAACAAACAGATAGTATAAGACGGGCCTCCAGATCCCCACACATCTGTATTCTAAACTCCCACCTCTACACTGCAACTACCACAGACCCCAAGAGGAGATGACTAAATTCCTTGAGCTGGGCTTCACTGTCTAATCTGGACAGCAGATATAGTCCCAGGGTCACCTGTTTATTTGTCTCTGTCCTTGCCTAAGAACAATAAAGACACTGAAACTCTGTTCGGCACTTCTGAGCTTGGGCAAGCTAAAGCTGAAAGAAAAAGAGCGTATTTTGGAATCAGGTTCCAAAGATAGGCCCTTACTAGCTCTATGGCTTTGGGTAAGCTCCACAGTCTCTCTGAACTTCAGTTTCTTCACTTTTAAACTAGAGCCTTTACCTTTGTGGGTGGTAGGGGTTTGATGAGCGCCTAGAACACTGCAGGTATTCAATATGCTTGAAGCTTTCTTACAAGTAGTTTACAGGAGAGCAGATACCAATACTAAGTACTCTTATTTCTTATACAAGAAATACAAAGAGAAGACAGAGCCTGGCTGTCAAGGACTTTATTACATTGTTTGGCCCACCAAAGTAAAATGTCCCACACTCCAGCGATAGACAGCTCCAGGCTACTTGTAGGTTACATGTGAGGATGGTGCTTCAGACAGCTAGGGTGGGAGGTACTGAGAGGAAAATCGGCTCATCTGACCCTAATACTATGATGCTCAGAGATGGTTCCATACAAAGGACAGAATGAAGGTAGATCCTGGATGGAGGATAAGAAGTCAGTGCACAGCAACAGTGAACAGCAATGACTGAGACACAAAACCCAAGCTAGCTGCTGACTGTCCAGCTTGGATTGAAAGAGTAGAAAGGACCAGAAGACATGGAAAAGTTTAGCCAGGGCTAGCAAGAAATTCCTCAAGGGCCAATGCAAGCTGTGACAGACCCTCTGGCATGAAAGACCGTGGACGGCTAAAGGCTTAGAGAAAAATGGTGAGAGTCCGTTTAGCTGTGTTGGTGCAGAACCCCAATTCCCAGGCTACTAGGAAGAGAGTGGATCCGTTTGCTGAGGGCCAAGATGCAATGGGGAGAAGCCATGAGGGTATAGTGAGGGCTCTGGACAGATGCCTTTAAGCAGCAAACCTATAACCTTGTCTAAGGGAGGGAGCTGACACCTCACTAGGCAAGGAGGGGATTTAACTGCATAGAAGATGAAGATGCAAACAACTACCCTCCTTCCATGTCATGTGATGTTCTAGCAAGCTAGGAGCTGCCATCTTGACATGTTGGAGGGTCAAAACCAGAATGGGATGCTTTGCCCCCTTGGCCTCTAACTCTGTACCTCTGTAGTGGACAGAAAGAAAGCAGATATGTCAGAGAGACCCAAATAGATATTTAAGATGCACTGCCCCCACCCAGACACCATACAAAGCTCACAAGTTTCACCAAGCTTTTGTAGTTCCCAAGGCATTTTTCACTTCTCATTTTCACTTTTCACCGCTCACGCTGGTTCTCCACCCCCACGCCACCCCCAGCTGTGGCAAGAATAGACCATTTCTAACATTTTAGACCTCAAAGGAACCTTAGAGATTACCAAGCCCAGGCCTGTAATATGAGGGAATGATCCGATCATTGAGAAGAGCTGCTCCAATCCCTCAGTTTCTAACAGGACCTCAACAGTGGTTGATCCTTGTACAGCTTGCACCTCAGCAAGGCATTTAAATGCAGCAATATAGAGGACATAGAAAGGGGACAGACCAAGTTCACTTTTCTAAGCACTGGGCCCCAGCTTACTCACCAGAGACATGGGTGCGTCCTGCCTGGTACAGTCAGTCTCCCATTGTCACCCAGACTTCAGAGCCCCCAGACTTCTAGCTACTTGGGGTTCTACTTTGAACCCAGACACCTTGAGGAAACAGATGTCTACATGACGTGGGTAGTGGGAGAGAAAAGGACTATTGCCCCCAACACCCCTCAGAGTCTCTCCAACCTCAATGAACAGATCCATAAATATTCATCAGCTCATTTGCATAGCAGACAGCTGAAGGAAACTCACCTTCTCCTAAAGTGTGAAACAGGGAAAGAGTCTGATAAACCCTGCATCCCTGACCCCAATCACCCACACGGGTATCTTCCTGGTAGCTGCTCCCAACAGGGCAAACTGCACTTAGGCCCCGTGAGAAGTCCAAGCGTGCAAGGATCACAAGGGTTTGGTGTATGGCCCTTGAAAGTGAAGCCCAAAGCCAGACACAGTGTTAGTGATCCTTTACCAGGGCACCCTACCTATTTCCCCTTTTCCTCACCAAGTTATGAGTCGGGAGGAGAGGAAAAGAAGTTTCTAACTTAAACTCTTTAGGTATCTACCACCTTTCAAAAAGTATTGTTCCCCTCATCAAGCCAAGCCTTCCTCCCTGGGGCCACCCCCAAACAAAGCCCTTTTCTGGAAAGTAAGGGGATTGACATAGCCCAGCAGGAAGCCTAAAGCAGGTCACCATGGCAACTTGAGGCCGTCCCTCCCTAGCCTCTGATAGCTCTGGGACCTCAGGGAGCCACCCCAGGGAGCAACAGGACTTTAGGGAGTTAGTTGGAACTATTTCAGCTCCTATGCCATGGCCTGGCCTCTCCCCTCTTTCCTATCCCAGGGCTCTCCCTCCACGTTTTCTTCTTAGAAGTGCCACCATTACTGCTCAAAAGAATCCTGGGCTATGAAAAGCTCAGAGGATCTGGCGAAAGTAACCACCAAGACCCTGAACTGGCCAGAAACCAATGGCCCCTGCCCCTCATGCCTCCTGCACCTCTAGTCCACATAAAGTCTTCTCTAACCTCCTGCTTGCCACAGGGAGGAGGAGAGCTTGCAGGCAGGTCAGCTGTGCTTAGAAAGTTGCTGGGACCAGCTCTACACTTCCTTCCCACCAACCCTTTCCTCGGGCTGCAGCGCACAGCTTTAAGGGGCAGTCTGACATCTGGCCACAAAAGTCTAAATTTGGTAGAGGAGTCTAGCCACAACCTTGATTTGGTGACCCCACCACTACCAGACCTGCTCCCACCCCTGAGTGGCAAGACTGGTGGAGGATAGACCCCGAGCCAGAGCTCAAGTCTGCTCTCATCCCAGCTAGGGCGGGGAGCCCCCAAATTAAAGGCTCCTCTTTCACTCCCCCAGCTCCACCCAGCCCCCGAGGCGGCAGGAGCAGGCCTGGCGTGTCCCAGCAGTGCCCGCCCAGGCGTGGGTGGGCAGGAACAGCAGCTGGGCCCTGGCACACACACAGCTCCGTCGGCGGAGGCAGGGAAGCCAGGAGAGTCATAGAGGAAGCCCCTCTCCCCACATACATGAACTATGCCCTCTTCACTGTCCCACCTGGCCAAAACTAGTCTACTGGGGTTTAACCCTCCCCATGCTCTCCCTGGGGTCCCCCTAAGAAGAAGAGTTTCCTGGTCCAGAGAGCTACTCAGATCTGGAAGGGGTGGAGTGCCAGTCTGTGAGTTGGCTAGGTCACCTGAGCAGGGTGCCCTCAGAGCTAAGGCGAAGAAAGTTAAATGAAGAAGCTGGAACACTACTTATCCCACACAGACAGGGTTTGAGTCATAAAGACAGATGCTGCCCGCTTGGGAAGGGCGAGGGGAGAACCCAAGGGCAGCAGAGGTTTAGTGGCTCTTTCCAAACCCCACTTTTAATTCTTGCCCCCCAAAGCAGGACTGAGTGGAAAGAATGGCACATAGCACAGGTCTGCCCAATTTGACAAGTCACTGGCTGACCTCAGACAAGTCATTTCCCCTTTCTGGGCATATGCCTTCTTCTCTGGAAAATGGGGCCAATGCCTACTTCCCAGGGCTGTTGGGAACTCCGGATGAGATCATATATGAGAATGCATTGTAAGTAGCAAGGTGCTACGTACCTATGACTTAGCATGCCAACCACAGTACCATTTAGAAGTAGCAAGCCCAACGTGCTTATAGTTCTGGCTGCTAGCGTCCTGACCCCAGACTCCCACTGCAAACACACCTGAGAGGAGAACCTTCCACTCTCAGCAGGCTGCTGTTAAAGCAGTCCGCACTTCGGGTCCCCTTATCATCAATGGGTGGACTCTTCTCCCAAACCCGATATTCCCATGGCAACCAGCAGCCTCCAGGCTGGCCCTCTCTCCCTGTATCCCCAACCCCAGAAATCAGTGATGCACAGTGGTATCCAAGGCCCACGTATACCCATTCACCTGAACTGGTGAGGCAACTGGGAGCCTGAGGGAATAAGGTCTCCACCCGAGCTTCCTCACAGGCCCTTCTAGCCCTTGCCTAGCTGCCCTGCACAGGGGCAGAGAACAGAGAACGGGCAACTTTACAAAGTGCTGGGTTCCCAGCCATCTCAGTCCTTTACTTGTGGCCAATGAGACACAAAGTAGAACAGGTCAGGTCACTGGCCACCCCAGAAAGTAGTCCCTTGAGCTGGCCTCCCCAAGACTGTGAGCTAGAACAGCTGTGAGGGGGCTGGGACCAATACTTCGACTTGTAGCAGGCAAGCATGGGTTGGGGTCTGCAGCTGCCCCACCCTTGCTGGAGTCAAGGGTCTTGGATGCCAAACTGAAGCCCCCACCCCCACCCTATTGTAGAGAAGGTCTGTAATGTGATCCAAGCACATTCCCACTCCCTGGAGGTGGGGGAACCTGAGTGGGGGGCAGGAAGGGGTCAGAATGGGACCGAGAGACTGAACCGCAGCAGCTGGACTGGGCTGAGGATTCAAATGTGAGGCCTGCCGGCTGTACCATGCTCCCCAGGGGGGAACGGCTGGGGGAGGGGGCTGCTCTGGGACCATTTAGGTTGTGGTCCCCCACCTAAGCCAGCACATGCACACTCTGGTTTCCCTGGGCCCCGGTGGGACAAAACCCATCTTCCCACCCTGTACTCGAGGGGAAACTCTGACAGGAGAGACCCAGGAGGCAGATGGTCTTATTGCCTGCTCCGGGACTACCACCCTGGCAGGTTCTAGCACCAATTCAGGAGACAGGCTGGGAGTCTACGTGTGCCCTGGAACCTGGAAGCGGACCCCATCACTTCTTTATTTTGATTTTTTTTTTCCTAAGGAGGAAGCAATTAAGCAGGGTTTATAGGCACTGGGAGATTTTCGAGGGAGGGGTGCCAGTTTCTGACAGGGCTGCGGAGAGAGACCAAAAGCCAGGAGACGAAGAGGGGAGGGATGAGAAAAAAAATGCCTGTGAGGGAGAGCAAGGCATGTGCGAGAAACAAAAGGACTTGAGAAAAAGAGGCAGAGTGACTAAGAGTGAGAGGGAGTGTGAGAAAGAGGGAGAGCAGGGGAACCTAGCTGGAGAGGGAGGTGAGCTCTGCTCTCCCAGGGTGGGAGAGGGCAGCGATGCTGGCCTGAGAGGGACAACTCAGGCAGGGCAGAAGAAGGCAAAGACATAGACACTGTTTATTGGAAAAGCTATGGCAGCCTGAGGGTTGGGTGTGGTGGCATAAGCAGCCCCCAGAGCTGAGGGCAGTGCCTCCCTCCTGTCCTCTTGTCCTCCTGCCCAGCACCCCATGTCAACATAGGCTGCATTCCAGGCCCCTGAGCGTAGATGAAATGGGGGTGGGCAGCAGGATCAGTCCCAGCCTTCCCAGGATCTGCTCAATTTCGGGACAGAATCTGTTCAGGTTCTACTGAATCCAAAGTCATCCCCTTCCTGACTTGGCTTGAGGAGGGCAGGATCAGGGGCAGAGTGGACACAACCTTCCCAAGCTTCTAAACTGCCCCAGAGCTCTAAGGACTCACCACACATAAAGGAGTAAACCACACAGATCTTGCTTTTCCCAGCACCCCCAGGAAGGATAGCCAAAGCAGAGTGCAGTGTTCCTAGCTAAAGAGTATTTCCAACCTCCTTTCAGGGAAGAACTTCACAATCCTTTCCCATGGGCTTACTAGCCTAGAGGATCCTCAGACCAATTTGAGCCCCAGCAGTTTAAAGATCTGGCATAATCTGGTTTCTAGCTAGGGGAGAAATTCTTGTCAGTCCCCTTATACAGAGGCAGAATCCTCCACCCTGACCCTCCTTTAGCTACCAACCAGTAATAGGACCGACCCTACCTTAACCCAAAGAGAAGAAAACAAGAAGCCGCTGTCTCTCAGTCCAGGGCTGGGAAATGTACCACCCCTGAGACCGAAGGGCCACAGCAGGCAGGAACCTGGGAAGTTAGTGAACAGCCCACGGGAGTGGACAGGAAGAAATTCCAGAAACAGGAATCTGAGAACATGGAAGGAACAGGTCAAGGGCCCCCAGTTTCCACGAACTGGTTTGTCCACAACACTGCAGGGACTGCCAGAAAAAGGGGAAGAGCGATTACAAGCCCGAGTTCCATCCTGAGTACTAGCTGCCAAAAGAGAAAAAGGTCCAGAGGTCACAACAGCCCAGAAACCACTGAGCCACCACCCTGAAAGGTGTGTGTTGTTTAGAGGTGGGGGGGGCACTTAGGAAGGAGAAAGAGAAGAAAGAAAAGATATCCTTTATACTGCTGTCCCCCAAACCACTGAAGAAATCTAAGCACCCCTCCCCAGTCCACGGGACTTGGGGGGGGCACCCGAGACCTGCATGGGCAGGAATCTCACGTTCCCCACCCACCTCCCTCACTGGCTCGGCCACCACTCTCAGCCTTGGCTGGCCCTCGAAGCTAGTCGGCTGCCGGCTCCATTGGCCCCCCGACGGGCGCTGGATCGACACCCCCCCTCCCAAACAACCCTTCTCCCACTCCGCCCCTCTCCACCCGCCGCCTTTGTGAGCCTGGGAGCAGCGCCCTCCTTTCTACCGCCCCGGCAGGGAGAAATGGGGGGTGGGGGGGTGGGGGCAAGAAGAGACGGCAAAGAGAAAAAAAGCCCAGGGAGGCAAACAGACAGGGAAGAAAGACAAATGAAAATGGGAGAAGCTGGAGAAGGGCTATCTACACAGGCGCTGCCACCCGCCCCGAGCGCTCAGTCCCGAGCCGCGTTTCCTGACACCTAAGCAAATGAAGAACTGCTGTTCCGGCCTCGTGCCCCGCTCGGGTCAAACGAACCCCCGGAGCGGCTATGAGCGAAAACCACCACGTTCCCGGGGGCCTCAGAGTGGGTTGCCTACTCGCCCCCGCCCAGCTCTCGAGCGCCTGGATACCCCGTCTCTGCCTGGTGCAATCACCTCGACTAGATCTGGGACTTGCGGAGGCCAGGGCAGAGGAACCGATCGGTCAAACCCCAACCAAGTATCCCGGCCCACCCTACCCCGCCGCACCCTGCCCCTCCTGGCCGCAAGAAAACACGAAAAAAAAGAGCCAGATCAGAATAAGGCACCGCACCTCCTCCGGACACCTCCCCGCACACACTTGGGGACGCTCGACCTCACCCTGAAGAAGTATCTCCCACCCCCAAGGACCAAAGCACATAAGTTACTCACTTGGGGTTGAGAGAGCTCCAGGATACTGGCTCCAGGTTCTTGGCCAGCGGCGTGGCCAGCCGGCACAGCGTCAACACGACCATCGCCACAAGCCACTTGCTGAGCCAACGCTGCCCAGGCCGGGCCATCTTCCTGGGGGCAGGATGCACTTCAGGGGTCCCCGGGCGCCTCCTCAGCAAAGCTCTCCTCGCCTGCCCGAGCCGCGCTGCGCTCGGAGCCACTCAGGCGCCCATCCTCCGCAGCCGCCGGCCTTGAAGCTCTCCCCTCCGCCGGCCTCGGGGTCGCTCTCCTACGCCCGGCTGGCCAGGAGGATTCACTGGGCAAGCGCCCCCAACCTAGGCATGGGCTGAGGCCTCTGAGGACTCGCTCCCCTGGCCTCTCCGCCTCAAGAGGCGCGACGGGGGCTCGGCGCCCCCCGGCGATCCCGCCGGATTCCGCTCCGCTCCCCCAGACTGTATAAGACTGCGTGTCCTCTCCCCGACGGGGTCTCTGCGCGGAGCACTCGGCAGTGGTCCTGACGCCTCGACGGTCCTGAGATCGACGCCCCTGGGAAGAAGCGGGGGTTCTCCCCACAACGCAAGCTCGGTCTCCAGGCTCCCAACTGGGTCCCCCTGGCACGGGCTCCGTTCCTCCGGGCCACACTGGAACTCCGGGCTGCGCGCTCCACGACAGCTTCTACTTTAGCGCGGGCCCCGCTCAGTGTACTTAAAAAATCTCTGCGACCCTGCAGAGCAATCCAGTCCCATCAGTTTGAGCTTCGGAAGACACGGCCGGATAGCCCGGCAGCCCGGTCGCCAAGTCCTCGCTTCACGGCGAATGAGCCCTAGCGTCTGCAGCCAGTGTCTCCTACACCTCCCACTGCTTGTCCAGCGCGCATAGACTGTCTCCGCGGCTGCAGAGCTTTCTACTCTCTTGCTCAGGCGAACGCAAGGCCAACCTTGCTCCTCCGAGCCAATAGCAAGCTCTGTAACGGGGTCCTTGCCCCAGGCCACGCCCACAAAGCAGGAAGGGGCGGGGCTTCGGGCGCTCTTAAGGACGCCGCGCTCGCTCACGATGGCACCAATCTGAGTATATGGCTCTTTCGGTTACGGTCTCGCTTAGTCTTGTTCCCAAAGTGTTCTGCTTGTGGGAAGTTGGCGCTTCTAAAGAACTGCTGGCCTGCTCTCCTTCACGCACGCCTGGTCAACATCCCGGCCCTCTTACCTGGACTAGACAAGCTCTGGCCCAAGTACCTACATAGAGTTCTTCCATTCTTTTTGCACACAGCAGCACGAGCTCGGGAGTGCCGGTTTCTGTGGCCAAGTCAGTCTGCCTGTTCCTAGTCCAGGGTCACGTAGGATGCTGGCGGGCCTTTCTGCCCTTGAAATGCGTTGGGTGCTTGTATTGGAACGTAACAAAAATAGCCAAAGGTGGTGGCGACTCGGGAAAAGTTATGTGTCCACTGGGAAAAGTGAGTTCTTTGAACCTAGGGACCAAGCCTCCAAAATCTCAGTGTTGAGAAAGAGCTGAGTGGGACCCCCCACCCGGGGCATACAAATTTAGGGTAATGTTCTGTCTGAAGGCATAAGTAAGGGCCTGGGATTGGTGGGTAGGGATGAGAAGGCACCGCTATACAGAAAGCTGCAGGGCAAAGAGGAAAAGGCGCGGAACAGGAGCCTTTTGAAAAAGCAAAAGGAGGCATCTGGGCCCTGAGATTCCGGACTCCAGCTTTTTCCCGGCCTCGGCCCCACCATCTGGGTCTTTGTCTCCCAGCCGTGGCCCTTTCTCTCCGCCCCTCCTTGTCTCTTTGCTTATAATTTGGCTCAGTCCCATAGCTCAGACCCTCCCGGTCTGACCTACTCGCCTTCCTCAGTCCCCAGCGGACGCAGGCACGTGCTAATGTCTCCCCCTGCTGGCCTTCTGTGGACTGACGGTCTCAGGGGACAAACACAGGGCTTCTTCCCAGAGCCTGGCACATGCAAGCCTGGCACTAGAGATTGAGCACAAAAACGAGCAGGCGTGGCATTAGCTAAGAACTGCCGCGGCTCGATGCGAGGAAGGTGGGAAAGAACTAGGAGAAATATCTGTGTTGGGGAATGCCAAGGATAGAAAGGCTCCTTATCGCTGCTGCCCTTTCTCCTTTACTGCCTCCTCCTCCTCTTCTTACTCTTTTTTTTTCTTTTTTCTTTCTTTTTTTTTTTTTTTTTTTTTTTTGTGTGGTGTGTGTGTACCGGGTAGTAACCTATGGCCTCACACTTACTAGGCAAGGACTCTCTCTAGACCCGAATTCCCAGTGCTCATTGCCGTTTCTCTATGGGAATAATTGGATAAGCACCGTCCCTAAGTGCTCTACCATTTATATTCCGTTTCATGTCCATTATCTCACTTGATGGGAGACTGAGCTGCTGAGTTTCACGCTGCATTATCTAATGACATCTGTAACTGTAGAGGGGATGTCTGTGTGTGTGTGTGTGTGTGTGTGTGTGTGTGGTGGGAGAGGACAGCAAGAAAGAAGCAGAGCCCCTCCCACCTTCAATCATGGAGATCTTGAAACATGGGATAGCTCTGGGTAGATAGTCTAGGGCCTCTAGGTTCCCAATGGGGCTCTGCGCAGCCTATAAACAAAGCAAGGAGCAATAGAGTAAGGTAGAAAGGCATTCCACCAGTCAGTCTGAACGACATGACCACCAAGACCTAAGTCTAGAAATCAGCCAGCTGCTTACAAAATGCCTACTATGTGTCAAGACCCATGGTAGATTTTTTTTCCTTCCACCGCCCTTTGAAATGAGCTGTAATCTTATTAACTTATACTTAAGAGGGAAACAGGGTGGTGGGGTGGGAGGTAGTGACATCTAAAGTCATGGAACTGATCAACGGGGGCGGGGTGAGTAGGATTCAGTTGCTGGTGTCTCTGCTCCCAAAGTCTGTGGCTATGTCCTTGTATGGTAGTGATGGACCCATTCATAGCCCTCCTCTCATTATTTGCCCACTAGGTTTATTAGGAATTAAAAGCTGGTTGGTGCCTGGAGCGCAGCAACCTTAAGGATGCCAGGCCTCTATTCTTTACTCACAGATCTTAAGTCACTAGGCATGGGAAAGGTCTTCTGTTTTGGCTCTAGGCCAAAGTTCATCCCAGAAAGGACCATTATTGTCAACCCCAAAATGGCATCAAGTTTCTCCTCTTCATAGCCAACAAAACCAGGTAGGAGATGGTGGCTTTGCTACCTGATTTGGGAACCCTGGGAAGGCAGAAGCAATTTGTGCATGTGCTGACAGCTAATCGTGAGCAAAGAGGACAGCAGAGGAAATGAGAAGACTCTATGTCTAGGCCTGCTCCATACAGTGCTCACCTCTGGTCACAGCACTGCCTTTCTGCCCTCAGGGGGGCCTTGAGAGCATGCCTAGATCCACTCCTCCCTGCCACAGCCAGAGCCAGTGACTGTCCATTCCCACTCCCACCCCACCGTGGCAAACCCTGAGATATAGTGATTCAGGCCCCTGAGTTAGGGAAAATATTCCCCAGGGGAGCCTGAGAGGAGGTCAGGGTCTGCGAGGAATGGTGCTCTCTTCTCCTCCAAATCCTCACTAGTCCACTGACTATTAGTCACAGCCCAAGACTTGTACACCACTGTGTCAACACACACACACAGAGAGAGAGAGAGAGAGAGAGAGAGAGAGAGAGAGAGAGAGAGAGAAGCTAATGATTAAAGCCCTCTGGAGCACTGGCTCTGTGCTATCAACCAAGCTGGGCCAGTGCTGGTAATCTAAAGAAGCCTTGTTCACAAGAGTGCCAAGCACTGTGGGGCCAGTTGGCTTCAGGGACATAGGAGAACCCTCAGCCACTGGCCAGCATGCACCCCCAACACCACCACAAAATTGTGCCTTCTGGGCCCAGCTGCCCACGCCCATTAGAGAGAAGGAAGGCCAGTCTTCAGCTCTGTCTCCTTGGGTAAGTCACCTTATCCTGTGTGTCTGCTACTGTTCTGTGGCCTGGAAATCAGCCCTTCTCGCCAGCCCCAGGTGTTAGGTAAAGGAGATAATGTACATAAAAGGGTTAGCATCACCCCTGGCCCACCATGGGGCTTGCTTACTAAATGGAAACTCTTACTCTTTCACAGAGCCGCCCATGGAGACACTCATCCCCAGCACACGCTTGCACCCGTTCACACATGCTTTGTGTGCCACGAACATATTTTCCAGTTCCCCTCATAGTCTCACACACATGTCCACATTCACTTACAAGGTCTTCTTTATTGAGTACTAGCTAGCAAGCCAGGGTTCTGGCCTGGTGGAACTTAGAGTCTAACCCCCATATTTTCTCATGTTCCTGGGACCTGCACAGATGCATAAATCCATACGTACCTCTTTTGTATTTCTGTAGTCATTGTCCTTGAACTCTGCCCACCTGCCTTGCACTCAGAGACACAGAGCAGTGAGGTCGCTGACCCTAGACCACACAGCCGGAAAGTGGAAAAGTCAGGATTCCAACAGAGGCCATCTAGCCAAAGAACTTGGCCTTCCAATCATGGCTCTTGGCTGATATTCCAGGGCTCTGGAAAGGAATGTGGCTTGAGGAGTGGTGCTTTGGTGAGTCACCAGGGCCAGTCAGAGCCAATACCTGAAAAAGCAACTGAGGGCGAGGGAATGAACATCCTAACCTGAGGTGCTGGGCCACCTGGTCAGCCCTTTGAGGTTGACCGCCCTGTCTTCTCTTGACAGTCATCTCTGATGCTCTGTGCTTCGTGTCTGTCCCCCAAAACCAGCAGCCTTGGGCTGCACCCTCCCACAGATGTCCGCATCCACACCCTCCAGGAAAAGAAGAGCTACCTTCGTTGGATCCCCATCCCCCACACCAGATACAATGGCTGGCTACTTCCACCTGGTACTGAATCATCTTTCTTTAATCTTTGTAACATCCCTGACATTACATGTTGCTCTGGGTTAGACACAAGAAGGCTGAGGCTCTGAGTTCAGTGTGACTGCATCCCGTCAGCTGCTCCGCCATCCTTAGTTTTCAAAGACCTCTGTTTCTCAGCCAGCTTCTACTCAGCCAGCCCGTTCCCTCTACTTTCTGGTGCCTTTATCTTGCCTCCTAGCTGAGGCCAGCTGGGCTCCAGCTGGGCCCAGGCTGCTTTTCCCAAGTCCCTCTATCTCTAGGTAAGTCTCTGGCCACATGCAGGTTATGGCCGAGTCTGACCACGTCACATGGAGCCCCAGGTCACCTGCTCTGCAAGTCTTGTTCCACTACAGTGCCTGGGGTAGGTACAGATGGTCCCAAGGGTCAAAGGTTCAGCCACTGTATATCCCCAGTCCCTCCCCCTGTATGCCTGGTTTATGGGTGTTGGTACTGAACCCCTGTCAGTCATTCTGAGAGGACCCCCTGTCAGTCATTCTGAGAGGAGTCCCTGCTATTCATTCATTCTGAGAGGAACCCTGTCAGTCATTCTGAGAGGACTCCCTGTCAGTCATTCATTGTGAGAAGAGCCCCTGTCAGTCATTCTGAGAGGAGTCCCTGTCAGTTATTCTATTATTAGGAGCCCCTGTCAGTCATTCTGAGAGGACTCCCTGTCAGTCATTCTGAGATGAGCCCCTGTCAGTCATTCTGAGAGGAGCCCCTGTCAGTCATTCATTCTGAGAGGTCCCCCTGTCAGTCATTCTGAGGGGAGCCCCTGTCAGTCATTCATTCTGAGAGGTCCCCCTGTCAGTCATTCTGAGAGGAGTCCCTGTCAGTCATTCTGAGAAGAGCCCCTGTCAGTCATTCTGAGAGGAGCCCCTGTCAGTCATTCATTCTGAGAGGTCCCCCTGTCAGTCATTCTGAGAGGAGCCCCTGTCAGTCATTCTGAGAGGAGTCCCTGTCAGTCATTCTGAGATGAGCCCTGTCAGTCATTCTGAGAGGAGCCCCTGTCAGTCATTCATTCTGAGAGGTCCCTCTGTCAGTCATTCTGAGAAGAGCCCCTGTCAGTCATTCTGAGAGGAGCCCCTGTCAGTCATTCATTCTGAGAGGTCCCCCTGTCAGTCATTCTGAGAGGAGCCCCTGTCAGTCATTCTGAGAGGAGTCCCTGTCAGTCATTCTGAGATGAGCCCTGTCAGTCATTCTGAGAGGAGCCCCTGTCAGTCATTCATTCTGAGAGGTCCCTCTGTCAGTCATTCTGAGAAGAGCCCCTGTCAGTCATTCTGAGAGGAGCCCCTGTCAGTCATTCTGAGAGGAGCCCCTGTCAGTCATTCTGAGAGGACTCCCTGTCAGTCATTCTGAGAGGAGCCCCTGTCAGTCATTCTGAGAGGAGCCCCTGTCAGTCATTCTGAGATGAGCCCCGGTCAGTCATTCTGAGAGGACCCCCTGTGAGTCAATCTGAGAGGACCCCCTGTCAGTCATTCTGAGAGGAGCCCCTGTCAGTCATTCATTCTGAGAGGACCCCCTGTCAGTCATTCTGAGAGGAGTCCCTGTCAGTCATTCTGAGAGGAGCCCCTGTCAGTCATGCTGAGAGGACCCCCTGTCAGTCAATCTGAGAGGACTCCCTGTCAGTCATTCATTGTGAGAAGAGCCCCTGTCAGTCATTTTGAGAGGAGTCCCTGTCAGTTATTCTATTATTAGGAGCCCCTGTAGTCATTCTGAGAGGACCCCCTGACATTCATTCATTCTGAGAGGAGTCCCTGTCAGTCATTCTGAGATGAGCCCCTGTCAGTCATTCTGAGAGGAGCCCCTGTCAGTCATTCTAAGATGAGCCCCTGTCAGTCATTCTGAGAGGACCCCCTGTCAGCCATTCTGAGATGAGTCCCTGACATTCATTCATTCTGAGAGGAGTCCCTGTCAGTCATTCTGAGAGGACCCCCTGTGAGTCAATCTGAGAGGACTCCCTGTCAGTCATTCATTGTGAGAAGAGCCCCTGTCAGTCATTCTGAGAGGAGCCCCTGTCAGTCATTCTGAGAGGAGCCCCTGTCAGTCAATCTGAGAGGACTCCCTGTCAGTCATTCATTCTGAGAGGACCCCCTGTCAGTCATTCTGAGAGGAGCCCCTGTCAGTCATTCATTCTGAGAGGAACCCCTGTCAGTCATTCTGAGAGGAGCCCCTGTCAGTCATTCTGAGAGGACCCTCTGTGAGTCAATCTGAGAGGACTCCCTGTCAGTCATTCATTGTGAGAAGAGCCCCTGTCAGTCATTCTGAGAGGAGCCCCTGTCAGTCATTCATTGTGAGAAGAGCCCCTGTCAGTCATTTTGAGAGGAGTCCCTGTCAGTTATTCTATTATTAGGAGCCCCTGTCAGTCATTCTGAGAGGACCCCCTGACATTCATTCATTCTGAGAGGAGTCCCTGTCAGTCATTCTGAGAGGAGTCCCTGTCAGTCATTCTGAGATGAGCCCCTGTCAGTCATTCATTCTGAGAGGACCCCCTGTCAGTCATTCTGAGAGGAGTCCCTGTCAGTCATGCTGAGAGGAGCCCCTGTCAGTCATTCTGAGAGGAGCCCCTGCCAGTCATTCATTCTGAGAAGACCCCCTGTCAGTCATTCTGAGAGGAGTCCCTGTCAGTCATTGTGAGATGAGCCCCTGTCAGTCATTCTGAGAGGAGCCCCTGTCAGTCATCCTGAGAGGAGTCCCTGTCAGTCATTCTGAGAGTATGTCTGTTAGTCATTCTGAGAGTAGCCCCTGTGAGTCATTCTGAGAGGACTCCCTAACATTCTTCAGTCATTCTGAGAGGACCCCCTGTCAGTCATTCTGAGAGGAGCCCTGTCAGTCATTCTGAGAGGAGTCCCTGTCAGTCATTCTGAGAGGAGTCCCTGACATTCATTCATTCTGAGAAGACCCCCTGTCAGTCATTCTGAGAGGACCACCTGTCAGTCATTCTGAGAGGAGCCCTGTCAGTCATTCTGAGAGGACCACCTGTCAGTCATTCTGAGAGGAGCCCTGTCAGTCAATCTGAGAGGAACACTGTCAGTCAATCTGAGAGGAACCCTGTCAGTCAATCTGAGAGGAGCCCCTGTCAGACATTCTATTAGGAGCCCCTGTCATTCATTGTGAGAGGGCTCCCTGTCAGTCATTCATTCTGAGAAGAACCCCTGTCAGTCATTCTGAGATGGTCCTGGCCTCTCTCCCTCCCTCTCTCTATATCCCCTCCACAGGCCATTTTCTCCTGCTCAACTGCTAGACACCTGCCTCAAGCTTTCAGGACCCATTCAGGCAAATGGCTTGACCTTGTCCCCAAAAGAGCCTTGATAGGAAATAGGAGAGCTAGTGCTAGTGTGTAGAAGAGGCTCTGGCCTGCAACTGGGACCCTGAGCTTCTCTGAGGCCTTATCTTTGGCTTACCAGCCCTCTTATGTTTTCCTGATCTGGGCTCAGCTTCCTATTCAAGCTGTCCTGTCTGTTCTCTGGCCCGGTAGGAAGTAGCCCAGGTTGAGGACCTTGTAGAGCACTGTGAGCCAGGCCACCTGTTGCTCCCTCGCTCTTATTACGTGGGGAATATGCAAAGAGGGGCCAGCTCATCCATCATTGTCTAGGGCTCAGAAACTTGGGGAAAGGTAGCAGCAGCTGTCCCCACTTGTCATTGACCCCAGCCTAGCTTCCCATCTCAGAGGACCTGTAGGCCAAGGGAGAACAATGTGGCCTTGTAGAAACAGCATCTCTGCTCAGACCAGGAAACACACTGGAGACCCCAGGCCTCATGTTGACACAGCCAGTAAAGTAGCCGTGGAGGAGAGCCCAGTCTGGGCAAGCACAAACAACCTTAGGAGCTGAAGGTACAAAGGTACAGGTCAGGTGGGGGTGGGCCTTGTCTCTCGAACCTTCCTAATTCTCAGCCCTTACAAACCTGTGTGCTAGCTGCCTGCCTCCTACTCCAGCAAACAGGTTAAAGGGTCAAATTCCAGAGTTTCGTCACTGATAATCTCAGGCCTGCAGGAGACAGGTCATGAGCTCCAGGGGAAGGGGACAGCCAGGGCGAGATAAAGGGCTGGAAGTAGCTGGCCAGGTAACTACTGGCAGGTACATGACACATCCCCCACTACTGCTCTTGAGCTAACTCAGACAATTTAGCCCAGCTGGCCCTAGTACCCCTTCCTACCTCCACCCATAAGACCCCAATTTCTTCCTAGATCTTTAGTGTTCCACCAAACCCCTCTACCCAAGCCTCCACTTCCCTGGAGATGCCCGAGAATGGGGTGGGGGTGGGGTAGGCTGAGATGCATACTGATATCAATTGACAAATCACCCAGCATCTGCACTGACCTGACTTGGCTTGTTTGTCTTTCACAGTCCTCCTCTGGGACACGAAGCAAGAGTCTATGGCAGTCTCTGCTTTGTGCAAGGGCAGGTGTGGAGAGACTGAACTTCCTTCTGACATTGGTGTCCTGGGCAGAGATGTAAAGTCAGGAAGATTGGGAAACCCTGAAAAGACAGTGCCTGAGGAGATTAGAGCCCCCCCCCCAAAGACAGGAGAATAAAGAGGTGGACCTCAAAGATGTGAAAGGCAGGTTTGGGGAAGTCCAGGAATCAAGGATATGGAGTCCTGGAGGAAATCTTTTCCTTTCCCTAGTAGCGTTCATATTCTTCAAACTCTGTCGCCCTCACGTGGCCAGACTGGGATTTGCATCCGCAATATTGACCCAGCAGTGAGCCTGGCTCCCAAAAATCCAACAGGAAGCTTCCAATTTGCAGTGCTGGCTGGGTCTGAAAGAAGCCAGGAATGTCCCCCTCTCCCTACCCTTTCTTCCAACCTGGAAAGTCAGTTTATCAAGTTCATCCTTAAGCACTCACTTCTGGGTGGCCTTCCTAGAAGAGTCCTACCCACAGGGTCAGTTTCTTCCTCTGAGTACTTCCTCACATTACTGCCTGGAATTGCAATCTGAACTCTGGTTATTTATGTGGAACTTGGTTGTCTCTGGAACAGAAACCAATGACTGCATTTCCTTTATTTTTTGTGTCAAGGCTAAATACAAGGACAGGCATACAGGAGGCACTTAACAAATGCTGATAGTGATGATGGTGGTACCAGCCATGACCACAATGATTTATTGAGTACCTACTATGCTCCAGTATTTTGTATCCATTCTTTCATACAAAATTCAAGACAAGGAAATTGGGGTTCTCAGAAGTCAAGCAAAGTAAATCCTGTCCAATAAGAAGCAGGATCTGAGGTTTGACACAGATTTCTCTGGCTTGTAGCCACAGGGATCTACATCTCCTACGTACCTGATGCTGCTTTTATCCTTGGAAGAGATTCAGGGATGACTATGACTCAGTTCCTAACAACCTACCCAATGTGGGCCTCAGTGATGCCTATATGCTGCCTGGAACGTGGGAGGGGGCGGTCGGGGGAGAGGGGCTTGCCGTTCATAGGTTTCCTTCTCGATCCTCATTCCAGGGCAGTTCTACTCTGCTTTGATTATTGGCAGAAGGACAACTCTCAACTCAGATGGTCAGTCTCCCAGATGCTACCAAACAAGAAGGCTGTGTTTTCTACTTGTAGAAGACTCCTACAGTTAGTGAACCCAGGAAAGTGTCAAGACTCCAGGGCCAAGGAAGGTGATTCCATGAGAGATTCCTGCAAGTTTCTCCCAAGGATCAACATAGGTCATTTCAGCTCAGAAACACTCCGGGGCTCCCCTTGGAGCCTATGATGTCCTGAGGTGTGAAGCTTAAGGGAGGCGGCAGAGAGCCAGGCTTGGTACTACAGGCCTGTGATTCCAGCACTTGAAAAGGGGGAGCAAGATGATCAGTTCAAGGTCATCCTCAGCAACACAGTGAGTTTGAGATCAGTCGGGGCTGCATGAGATACAGAGAGGGAGAAGGAAGGAAGGAAGAGAGGGAGGGAGGGAGGGAGGGAGGGAGGGAGGGAGGGGGAGAGGGAGGGAGAAGAATGCTCTAGGTGTAGCGTCTCCTCTTCCATGTCAAGCTGTAAGCTAACATTCCAAAGCAGCAAGTGCCTTATAGTTGAGGCTCCCACAAATCTGAGTCTTACTCTTGTATACCCTTGCTAGAGAAATTTCACTCTTCTCCAGTCTGATGACCCTGGAAGAAGCTGAAGGAGGTTACTCTGTCTAAGTAACTGACTCTGACTCTCTGGAGACGTTTTCGGAAGCTCAGTTGCTTTCAGACCTTGGTAGGAAAGTACCTACTCAGGCTTGAGCCAGCTGTAAGGAATGGAGGTGGGCCCGCTCCTCCCCTATCTTGCCTGCCTCTCTACTGATGTGTCCACTGCCAGGAACTCCATAACTGTAACCACCTATTTCTTCATTCAGTGAGGAACAAGCTGTGTATTGTAGGAAACCTTGACTACCCCCAGGGCACACTGCTAAACAAGAGCATGGTGGTCACCTTCTCTGGACGGGGACGGGCCCTCACTGGCAATTCCACTTCCACCAATGCGTGACAGGCTCTCTCCTAATCTTGCTGATTGTTAGGACAGGCCACTCAGAATACTGACACTCCAGGAGCCTGTTAGAGAAGATGGGCTCACATGTGCTGCCCAGCACATAACAGAAGCTCCACTTCCAGAAAGAACGTGGCTAGCAGCCTGGCCAAAAGGTGTGTAGGTCAGCAAGCTTTTCTGACACCCTCACTCAACCGCTTCATGAAATTAGGTGGATTTGGTGATGCCCAGGTGGGCATTGTGGGAACACATGTCATCCTACATACCTCAGCAAAAAGCCCTAGATGGGGCATGGTGAGGGGCTATGAGCCTTCTTTACAGAGTCATGATGGAGGTTGAATCACTTCTCAGAAGCATTTATATAGCAAATTCCATGGACCTGTTAGACCTTAGTAGCTGTCTTTCCACGTCTTCAAGTACTTATTCACCATTTGTATCCCGTTTCTGCTTTTCACTTTTTAAAAAATGGTCTCAGATGTAGATTTCACATTATTTTTATTGTTACTGTTTCCAGATTATTCCTTATTTTATGACAACTTTATTGAGTTAGAATCTGTATACCATAAAATCTGCCCCTTTAATTTTTTTTTTTTTTTGCTTTATTTATTTTTATGTGAGTGGTTTGCCTACATGTATGTAAGAGCACCATGTGCATGCACTGCCTGTGGAGGGCAGAAGAGGGCACCAGTCCCCTGGAACTGGAGTTAGGAATGGTTGTTAGCTGCCATGTGGGTTCTGGGAATCAAATCCAGATCCTTTGCTGAGCCATCTCTCCAGCCCCCAGTCTGCCACTTTAAAGTATAGAAATCAAAGGGCTGGGGTGGGGCTCACTAATAGAGTGTTTGCTTGGTATGTTCAAGGCCCCGAGTTCTACTCCCAGCACTGCAAAATAGTCAACCAACCAATCAATGGTGCATAGATTAGTAAGTTTTAATGCATTTGGATTTTTGTAGAAACATTCCCATAGTCTAATTTCAAAGCATTTCACTACTGCCCTAACAAACCGGCAGTTAACTCATTTCATTCTTTCCTCTGTCCAACCCCTAGTGACTACTAATCTACTTTTTTTCTCAGTAGATTTGCCTACTCTGAGCACTGCATATCGAAGCTGTCATCCACCATGTGGTCTTTTGTGACTAGCTTTTTTATGCAGGATTTGTTTTTGAGGTTCATCTGTGTTGGATTATGTCACTACATGATATACTACTATATGGCTGTTGCACATAACTTTATGCATTAATCACTTCATGAGCATTCAGATTGTTTCCGATTCTGGTTATTAAGAATCATGTTGCTATGAACATTCACACACAATGTTTTTGTGAGTTTATCACTTAACATGTCTCTTGGTTGCATACCTAGGAGTGAAACTGCTATGTCATATAGTAATTCTTCGATGCTTAACTTTTGGGGGAACTTCAAAGTTTTCAGAGAAGCTGTATTCTTCTACATTCCCATCAGCAATATATCAGACTTCTAACTTTTCCACATTCTTGCAAATATTTGTTATTTTTATTTTTAGAAATGTAATTATTGTAACTTTTCTGAACAGGTATTTGATTAGGATTTTGATTTGCATTCCTTGATAGTTAATGATGTTGAGAGTATCTTCTTGTGCCCGTGGGCCACTTGTATATCTTCCTTAGAGAAATGTCTATGTAGATATTTTGCTAAGTTTTTGACCGGGTTACTTTGGTTGTTGGGCTGTTCTTTTTTTTTTTTTTTTTTTTTTTTTTTTTTGGGTTTTTTTTTTTTTTTTTTTTTTTTTTTTTTTATTTATTTTTTTAAGGGATTCTACAATACAATGACACAGTTGTTTGCAGATAGCATTGATGTCACTCATTATGTCATACAATCAGGTAACTGGTGCATTTTGCAAGTATCTATGTCCAAATTTTGAACAACCCAAGGTTCCCATAGACCAGTTGGAGAAGCTTGTATGCACATGCATGTTGATCAATCAGGAGTCCAGACTATATTCGTGTAGTCTCATGATTCACCCCTATCTCTCCACAGCCCTTACAATCTACCATGCCTCCTCTTCCGCACTTTGTTCCCTGGATTTTGGGAAAGGGGCACAAGTGGGTGAGAAGAAAACAGTCTACTTTCTTTGGAGTTGTCATTTTGGACTCCAGTCTGTTCAGGTTGTTTCCCTTCGTGGGTTGACAGCTTTCCCAGTGATACCCTTTTTAGTCATACTAACAAAGCACAAGCTATTGGATGTACAGGCATTTAAGCAGTACCAATTATTATGTCAAGCTAAGCTGTGAGCATAAACACAGATGCTTGGATGGTATGCTAATCTGCAAACTGTGGTTTCTCTATAAAGGGTGACATGAAGAATACCAGGGTGGGGTACATAAGCCATGCCTCAGAACCTTGAAGGGTCCTATTTGACCCTGGGCTGATGCCAGCTTGTTCCCTGTACAGAGACACCTGTGTACCTTTCCCACTCTATTCATCTGTCACATCAAGTGTTGCCTTCTGTCTGTCAAGAGAGATCAGCAGATGTGAGTTCAGGGTGGTGTAGCGAGCCATGTGACCAGCTCTGAGTTTCTAATCCAGGAAGCTTGGAGATGGCTGTCTCCCTGGGCCAATACTCCAATCCCGGCTTCTTTAGCACGTCCTAGTACCATTACATGGGTTGAGATAAATCAAAATTCAGCATAAGGTTTTAAAAACTGTAACTGTCATAACTCAAGAAAAAATTAGTCTCTACACCTGTGTGGAATATTCTGCCCTTTATTTTCAATTAGGAAGGCTGACCCTCATAGAGTCTGCCATTTTATCCTGACATACGTGGCATAAACAAGGCCACTGGGGTCCAAAAGACTGACTCTAGTTCCATACCAAGCACTGAGCAGTCTTATGGATGGGTGACTATACTTAACCCTCTGGTATCTCTGTCTGTGCATTGTAAGATGAGGCTAAGGTGATCTAATTTGTAGGGGTTTGTGAGAAGGCACAGTGAGGCTTTCCCTAGTGCCTCTTGGTAGCCGGAAGATGCAACCTGAGGTCAGGGCTGGACCCAGGGAAACAGCAGCTGTACGCTTGACTTTACTCTCAAAAGCCCTCAGCTAAGGTCACAGGCATGTCCTCATCTAACCCCAAAATGGCCTCAGGAGGAGCACAAGGAGCAAAATCTTGTTCTCTGAGCAGAACAATAAGACTGCTAGGAAGAGCACTGCTGAAGAAGGCATGCCAGTGTTTGGAGGTTGAGGAGATGTAGCAGAGGCAGCAAAGATGAAGACTCCAGGTCAGAAGAGAAAGGACTCAGAAAGTTAGTGCCTAGTGCAGCGTGAGAAATAAATCCATTAGAAGTCTAAAAACAAACCCACCAAACTCTGCAAAGACAACATTTAAGTTTGAGTCCTGAGCCAGGAAGAACCAGTGTTCTCATTGAAAGCCTTCAGGCAGGAAAATTCCGTTACTCAGGCTAGAATCAGTCTTTTATTCTCTTCAGACCTTCAACTGACTGACTAAATCTCAACCACACTAGGAAGGGCCATGTGCTTTACTCAGTCCACCCATTTAAATGTTAATATTGTCCAAAATCCCTCTCAGAGAACTAGCCACAATAATGGTTTTTTTTTTTTTTTTTTTT
>VZQC01010425.1:1461953-1496607 GCA_009823505.1 Rhizomys pruinosus
TTTTTTTTTGGTGATTTTGTTATTGTTATTTCTTTTGGCAGTAAACTTCAGGGCTTTATTGTACAATAGGGAGAGCCACACACAATTGCCCCTTCCCCAAAACTTTTAAATGATTACTCTGAGATTCCTGGCAACCCTCTTCATGATCTCCATGTGGACTTCTGAAAACAACATAACGAAGGAAACTCTTAAATTTCCTTTCTTAAACACAGATACCATTATTTACAGAATTCCCTTTTATGCTGATGGTGGAAATCGCACTTGAATTTGTCACTAATCTGACTTTATTTATTTATTTATTTATTTTTACTTTTTAAATGTCTTCACGAAATATCTTTACTGTCCCAGTAAACTTCTTGTTTTTAGTTTCTTGGTATATACGTCTTTATCCTTCTTTGAATTTTCTGCATCTTTTTTGGACTAGGAAGACTGTGAAGATCTCCCAAAAGATGGAGTGGGAAAAGAATGCACTGGAGATCTGGAGGACAGTGAGATCTCTCGGCCTCATGTGGCAGAGGACAAACAAGTGAGAGCTATGGAAATTTGGTGACGTTTTGAAAGAAGGAGTCACTGGAGATTCCAATGTTAGATGTTTAAGATCTAGAAAGACTAGATCTCAGCCTAGAGGAAATGTTTGATTTTTTTTTGGTATTTTTGAGACAGGGTGTCCCTTTTAGTACCAGATGTCCTGGAGCTCGCTCTGTAGATCAGGCCGGCCTTGAACCCACAGAGATCCACCTATCTCTGCCTCCCGAGTGCTGGGATTAAAGGTGTGCTCCACCATGCCTGGCAGAAATATTTGATTTTTTAAGACAAGATGTCTCTATATAGCTAGGGTAGCCTTAAACTCTCAATCCTCCTTGTCAACCTCCTGAGTGCTGGGAGTATAGGTATGGACCACCACACTCACCTTCCGAAATAATGTTGGATGGAGCATCTGGACACTCTATGGCCCAGTCTGTAGTGCTCGATACTTCATTTGGTTGGAGCATTAAGGGAGCCAGCTTTTCCCCTGATAACCTAACCTGCAAAGGCCTGGTATGCAAGCTAGCCCCTGCTCGCCAATTGACAAAACCAGCCCTACAGATCTCTTTGGAAAAGGGCGTCACATTCCTGGGTTGTCTAAAGAGCACATCTTGCTTTCGAATACCAAAAGACACTGTGGATTTCCTGTGCACCCCCCACCCCCATTACTCGCCAGAAGCCTGCCAAATGCCAATATATAAGACCCCAAACTCCTGCAAATAAATGAGTTTTGGTCTCTTGTGGCCAACTCCCAGGTCCTGCCAGGTTGACCTGCCACCAAGTCCTTTCTCTCCCCCCACCCCCCGCACCCCCGCAGACACCTGGGAGCCCCACTGCCCCATGCCAGTTGAGTTGACATGTAAAATTCACCATTAAAAGACCCCCTTCTTGTTAATGTGGCACCCATGTACATCTTCTTGAACTATGTTTAACTTCAAATACACTTTACTAAGCCATAATGCTAGCCAGCATGATTCCATCTAGTGCACAACAAAAAAATATACTAAACCCTCCTCAGAAAAGCCTTTGAATGATACTACCTTCTTTAGACTTCCTATAACTTAAACACCATGTTATAAAGTTAACCATACTCAGATACTAAGATAGTAAAATCAAATATCTTTATAAGGATTCTTATTGTTGGATTTTGGAAGTACTCAGTTAAACCAGAAAGATCTCTTTATCCCAAGTTCACTAATTAATCACATCTACCCTCAAAATGTTTTTCCAAAGACTAAAATTCACAGGTCCAGGATTCAGTACATCAACATTTCTTTCTGGTAGACAGATTCATTCACTGGGTAGATAAAGAGATGCAAGGTATGATGTGAAAAGCAAAGTACAAATACACTGTCATGATTTGTCTTAGACAATCTCTTGGCTTTTAACTATAGCCAAGCTCCATGCTAATCCCTTTATGTACATGACACCATTAAAGTGGCTTAACCCTCTGAGTCCTCACTATTATTACTGCCATTTCCACTGAGGAAGCTTTGCTATGGAAAGGTTGAGCAACTCGCCCACATTACTGCAGATAGGAAGTAGTGTTGTCTGGTTATTAGCTATCTGACTTCAAATCCAGTATCCCTAACCACAGTCTTCAACTTCCCCTTCGGATAAGTCTGGGTACTGGGCTTCTAGGAGCAGCAGTGATTTTTGTGCATCTTAATACAACTGTTGAGAACCTGGATTTTGAGGTCAAATTGACTTGAGTTTCAATTCCTTTTCTGACCTTTATGTGACCACCTTCAGTGTCTATTTGCCCTAAGATGAACTGAGGAGAAACCATTCATTCATTAAGTGCCTACAGCATGCCATCAAAGAAACAGCTCTCAGTTAACGTGTTGCACAGACTAAATAGGCTAATGCATACACCACTCTAGTTCTCTGGCATATACTACCTCTTTGAAAAAAGTAACGGGAGAGGGAGAAGGAAAAGGAGGGAGGAGGGAGAGGGAGAGAGAGAGGGAAGAGGGAGAGGAGGGAGAGGGAGAGGGAGAGGGAGAGGGAGGAGAGGGAGAAAGATTTGGAGAAAATTCTGTCAGTGGTGTGACAGCTTCAGTGCTGTGGGAATGTCCAGCCACAGACATTTTGGGTCATGCAAGATGTTAGTATTCATGTGAAGGTCATGAACAATGAAGATATAAAACTTTGATGTGTCCCAAGGGTCACTGTGCAAATGGCAGAGGGGTATCTTCAGTGAGGTATCCTCCAATTGGAAAGGTTAGATGGGTGTGGGAGTTGTGGAGGGCTCTTGTGTTAAGGCCAGGGGCTCATTTTCAGTCAAGAAATGTGACTTCTAGTACTTGTTGGGTCTTGAACAATCCTGGCATTTGAGAATAAGAGCAATAAATAAGGGCACCACTACATTGTCAGATATGTTCCTCGGCCCTTCAGTATAGTAGGCCATATTGATGGGACAGTGCTTCCCCCCACCCCCTACCCCCAGTGAGAGGATTAAAGACCTGAGGCAGGGGTCAAGACACATAGAAAATCATCGCTACTCTGAAGAAGGTAAGATGGGGAACTAGAATGGAAAAGGCTAGGGCTTATGGGAAGGCTTCCTTCAGAGGCAGCTATAGGGCACCCTTGGGGAGGCCCTGTGAGCTGAGATCTGAATGCTTAAAAGAGCCTGGCACTGGCACTACAGTTCACTTGCACCACAAAGGCTGCCACTGAATTCATACTGCAGCCTAGGCTGGCCTTACACTCAGAGCAACACTCCTGCCTCAGTCTCTGTAATGCTGGAGTTTATAAGCACACACCACAACTCTTGACTTTGATCAGATGAATGGCTTTCCTGTGAGAGTGCCCTCTCTTTCTGTCTTGCCTGGGCAAGAAGGCCCAGAAGGCATCAGATGTGGCCTTTCAGTCTTTTCTATTTGTTTGTTTTGGTTTTTGTTTGTGTGCTTGGTCTTGGTTTTTAACACAGGGTCTCATGTAGTCCAGGCTCCCCTTTAACTCTTAATGTAGCTGAGGTTGACCAACTTTTGATCCTTCTGCCTTCACCTCTGAAGAGCTAGGATTACAAGTATGTGTACCATACCCAGCTGAACCTTCAATCTTGAGCTTTTCAACCTCCATAACTGTGAGCACAATAAATTTCTATTGTTAATAATTTACTCCAGTATGTGGTATTCTGTCACAGAAGCAAATAACAGAATAAAATAACTTAATAACTTGCTAGCATGTACTCAGAACATGCAATTTTCTTCTTTCCTTTCCTTATTGATATTTCAAAGCACTAATCTTGAGTTTGTTTTTGATGATACATACCCATCAAAGAATATATGGACTGCACTATGAAGTAGAATAGCAAACTTCTGCAAGCCAAAGTTAGTCATTTCTGCATGTTTTGGTGTATTATTTCCTTCTAGGCTTTTTTCTTTTTTTTTTTATTTTTATTAATTTTTTATTTATTTCTGTATGTGTATGAATGTACTGTCTGCATGCAAGTCTGTGCACCCGTGTCGTGCAATGCCGCGGAGGTCAGNATGTACTGTCTGCATGCAAGTCTGTGCACCCGTGTCGTGCAATGCCGCGGAGGTCAGAAGAGGGTCTCGGATTCCCCTGGAGCTGGAGTTCTCCTGGAACTGGAGTTTCAGAAGAGGGTCTCGGATTCCCCTGGAGCTGGAGCTCTCCTGGAACTGGAGTTTCAGACGGTTCTCGGCCGCCATGTGGGTGCTGGGGATCGAACCCGGGTCCTCTGCAAGAGCGTCGGCGCTCCCAACCGCTAGGCCATCTCTCCAGCCCCCTAGGCTTTTTTCAAAGTTTTCATTTTCTGTTCCCCACCACCCCCTGAAAAAGGTTTAGTTAGCTATACTTTAGAAGCCACAAAGTTCACCCTTTTGAAGCATGTAGTGTGGTGGCTGGAGACATGGAACAGTGGTTAAGAGCACTGCATGATCTTGCAGAGGACCTGGGTTTGATTCCCAGTACCCGCACAGCAGCTAACAACCATCTATAACTCCAGTTCCAGGGGAATTTGATCATCTCCTCTGACCTCCATGGGCATTGCATATGTGCAGACAATACACTCATACACATAAAATAAAAGTAATAGATAAAATATAAAGTGTGCTGTGCAGTAGGAGCTTACTACATTCACAAAGTTGAGTCACCATCATCACCATCTAGTTTTAGAACATTTTGCCACCGCAGAAGGAAACTTGTTCTCATGGGCAACCACTCCAACTTGGTCCTACTCTACCCTCAGCCCCGCATAGCCATGCATCATCTATTTTCTGCCTCTACCAATTTGCCTATTCTGAACATTTCATAGATGTGAAGTCATATATAGCATGTGACCTTTTGTGCCTGACTTTACTTAGCATGAGTTCAAGGCTCATGCTGTGACACACATCAACACTTCACTCCTCTGCATGGGCAAATGTAATATTCTATTGTATGGATATACTACATTTTGATGAGTCGTTCTTAAGTACATAGACATTTGGCTTGCTTTCTTCCAGTTGTTAGGAATAATCCTGCCATGAATATGTGTGTCTACATTTTTGTGTAGCATATATTTTCCTTTCTTTTAGGTGCTGAATTCTTTTAGGAGTGGAATTTTAAGGTCACAATGCTAATTCTGTGTTTAATATTTTGAAAGAACAGTGATACTGCTTCTGTTTATTTTTTTGTAGTTCTGGTGATGTCATAATACAGTCTACTGCACTAGCTTCCTAAAACTTTAATTTTTCCCTTCTACTTTCTTAGTAAGAATTATGTTTTCCAATCATCCTCTCAAAATATATTCAGCTCAATAATGTATGTGCTAATTCCCAGGCATACAAACCAGAATAAAAGTGGGTCACGGGGCTGGAGAGATGGCCTAGTGGTTAAGAGTGCCGACTGCTCTTGCAGAGGACCCAGGTTCGATCCCCAGCACCCACATGGTGGCTGAAAACCGTCTTTAAGTCCAGTTCCAGGGGAATCCGAGACCCTCTTCTGACCTCCGCAGCATTGCATGACACAGGTGCACAAACCTACATGCAGACAGTACATTCATACACATACGAAAATAAATTTTAAAAAATTAAAAAAAAATTTTAAAGTGGGTCACACAATGCAAAGGGGAAAGTAGACACATCAAGTTAAATTCCATGTGATCTGCGCTACAGCAGATGTGGACTAAATGCTGAGAAAGCACAGAGGAAAGAGACTGGGGCAGTAAGGAGAGCTTCCAGAGGAAGGTACCATCAGCCAAGGCCTGGCAAGATGATAGCATGGTTATTAAAAAGATGTGGCAGAAGAGATGTGCATCTGGTAGAGGCAAGAAAATGTGCAAAAGAAAGGGGACTCGAGAATGATGTGCATCAGTTGTTAACTTGCCACACCCAGGAAGAAGGAATCTCTGTTGGGGAATTTCCTGTATTGGACTGGCCTGTGGCCATGTCTGTGAGGCAGTGTCCGAATTGTTGAGTGAGGGTCCAGCCCACTGTGGGTGGTGCCATCCCTGGGCAGGTGCTCCTGTAGTGAGTATGATCCGTACTTTAGTTCCTGTCCCCAGGTTCCTGCTTTGGCTTCTCTCAATTACAGACTCTATTATAAGATAAAATAAATCCTTCTTTTCCTCAGTTACTTTTGGTCATGGTATGCTTATCTCAGCAATAGAAATGAAGTAAGATAGATGCCCAAGGTGCCGCCAGTGGATTAGCATGGCCATAGTCCCAGGTACTTTGAGAAAAGAGCCACTTTTGAAGCTGGGCGTGGTGGCGCATATCTTTAATCCTAGCACTCAGGAGGCAGAGGCAGGCGGATCTTTGTGAGTTCAAGGCCAGCCTGATCTACAGAGTAAGTTCCAGGACAGCTCGGGCTACAGGGAGAACCTGTCTCAAAAAGACCAAAGGAAAAAAAAAGAATAGAAAAATAAAAGAAATGAAAAGAGCCACTTTTGATGTTGGCAATGTACCTTGGGGCCATGTTTTAAAGGCTCAAATGATACATGAAGAATTCATAATGTAACCTATTTACTAGCCTTAGAAATACTTAAGGCCAGGAATGACATTGTTGAGCTTATAGAATGCATGAAATATTTTTAAAATAAAAATAATGTGTGCATAGAGTTAAAAAAAATCAAAGAGCAAAAGTGTTTACAATGGTAACCAGCAGTCCCTTTCACCTGTCGTGTCTCATGGCAGACCCTCTCTTTTTCAGCCGCTTCTCTTAGTAGTGAGTTCCTTCGTTTATTCCCAATACTGTGCTGGAGCTGCTATTTCTTCATCTAGCAGTTGAAGTTATAACCTCCTCCAAGTGCCCACCATACACTTAGTTTGCTTTTCTGTGTAGCTCTGGATAGTATATAGGGCTATATTCTTGTTATGTCAACCCTCAACAGTATCTCTTGATCCTCATTTTATGAGATAAGAATGGTAGGCAAACTGCCTTTCTCCCCCAGCTACACTTTTCCTTTCTGCATCTTATCTTCAATTGCATGCACTTTTAATTTCACATTGTTGATACTGATTGTATTTCAAGAAGCATAGTTAAATGTTCCATGGCTCCTCTATGATTTTAAAGACTGAAAGTAAATAGTAACCGTTTTACTGTGGCTATATTGTGGTCCTTTAATAGCCCAGTGGTCTATTATGCAATTATTTCCATTTCTTACACAGTTTTCTATTGTTTTCCTAGAGTTTTTCTTTCTTTTCATTAAAAATTCACAAGACAATACACTATAAATGTCTTGTATTAACTGACTTTTTTTGGTCTTTTTGAGACAGAGTCTCCTTGTAGCCCCAGCTGGCCTGAAACTCACTCTGTAGACCAGGCTGGCTTTGAACTCACAGAGATCTGCCTGCCTCTGCCTCCCAAGTGCTAGGATTAAAGGCATGCACCACCACGCCCGGCTATTAACTGACTTTTTACTATTTGTTTTGCTTTGGTTTTTGAGACATCCTCAATGTGTAGTTCAGACTGGCCTGGAATTTTTCTGTGAAACCCAGGCTGGCCTCTAATTTAGGATCTTCCTATCTCAGCTCCCAAATGCTGGGATTAGAGGTGTGTACCAACCACTCCCAGTCATTGCTGATTATTATATATGGATATGCCATATATTGTTTATCCATTTGTTCATTCACTAATAGATATAATGCTTGTTTCTACTCTTTTGCTATTATGAATAGCCATGTAATACATATTTTTTAACATTATACAAATTTTGTTTGAACATGAGTTTATTATTTCAGGTATATAAGAAGAATTTCTTGGGCCTGAGAGAAGGCTCAGCAGTTAAGAGCACAGGTCTCACAGAGGACCCAGGTTTGGTTCCCAAGACCCACTTGGCAGCTAACAACTGTCTGTAATTCCAGTTACAGGGGGTACAATGCCCTCTTCTGGCCTCCATGGGCATTGCATGACATGGGTGAACACATTCATACACATAAAATAGAAAATAATATTTTAAAAGATTTCTCCTACCAAGGAGATGTTGGCCAGGGGATCCAAGCCCCCACAAAAGGTAAAGTCTTCGTGCCTATAAACTGGGATGCCTGCAAGAAGAGAGGTGATAAGGCCCTGCTGTCAAAGACCTAATATAAGCATGGGAAAGATGTATTGAGACCGCACTTGCAAGTGTACAGTTGGTCTCTGGAATACCAGAGAGTGTTACCAAAGACCACTAAACCAATAAAGCAAATATAGGTCTCCTTGAGTCAAGCAAGACTCCTCCATCAGCACCAGCTACACCTCACCTGTCTGGAAATACTGTGCAGCAGTGGCAGCCATATGCCTGTATATCCCAAATCTAATTGGCTATTAGCTCTCTCCTTGGAGGAATAACCCATGGCTGATGCCACAAGCTTACATCCTCTAGTGGCTAGGAGATGTTATAAGCCACAGTAAGACCCTATCATATATTACGGAAAAAAATGTAATTCATAGATTAACATACCATCCAAATATCTGTGTCTATATGAAAGTAACCTACCATAACAATTAGTACTGTTTAAATACCTATATATCTAATTGCCTGTGCTTCATTAGTAGAACTGAAAGGTTATTCTTGGACAAACTATCAGCCCATGAAAGGAAACAGCCAGAATTGACCAGAGTCCAAAATGACAGCTCCAGAGAAAGTAGACTGTTTTGCTTCTCGTCCACCCATTCCCCTTTTCTAAGCCTAGGGAACAATCTTCGGAAGAGGGGGTGTGGTAGAATGTAAGGGCTACAATTGGGGTGAATGGTGAAACTACAGCAATATAGACTGGACACTTATTTGATCAACTTGATTGAACATACAAGCCCCTCAGCTGGATGGTGGGACCCTTGGGCTGTGTGGGTTTGGGCACAACTACTTGCAAATTGGTTTTATATGAAGGATACTTGTACTCATAAATTATTACTTATTGTTAAAAAAATGAAAAAAATAAAAAAGTAAAATCCAAAAAAAAAAAAGATTTCTCAGCCAGGCATGGTGGCACAGGTCTTTAATCCCAGCACTCGGGAGGCAGAGGAAGGTGGATCTCTGTGAGTTCAAGGCTGATCTATTCTACAGAGCAAGTTCCAGGCCAGTTGGGACTAAAGGCAGATTTGTCTCAAAAAGACCAAAAAAAAAAAAAAAAGATTTCTCAATAAAACAGTAATTATACATTTAATTTATTGAGTATCTGCCAAACACTTCCAAATTGAAATAATTCACATTCCCACTGATAGTACACATTGGCTCCAATTTTTACACATCCTTACCAGTTCTTTTGTTGTGTGTACATGTTTTTAAATATTTTCATTATTATATTTTATTTTGTATGTATGAGTGTATTGCCTGCATGTGTGTAAGTGCACCTGTGTCATGCAATGCCCACAAAGGTCAGAAGAGGGTGTTAGATTCCCCTGGAACTGTAGTTACAGATGGCTGTTAGCCACCATGTGGGTGCTGGGAATCAAACCTGGGTCCTCTGCAAGAGCAGCCAGTGCTCTTAAGTGTTGAGTCATCTCTCCAACCCATGTGTACAAATTTTCATGTTTGATGGATGGCTTCACTTGTCAACTTGACACAGCAGGGTAGAGAGAACCTCAAGTGAGGAATTTCCTCTATTGGATTGTCCTGTGGGGCCTTTTTGTGATTATTGAGTGATGTGGGAGGGCTCAGCCCACTAGGGGTGGTGCCACCCCTGGACAAGTGATCTTTCATTGTATAAGAAAGCAGGATGAACACCGGCCAGAGGGGCATGTCAGTAAGCAGCATTTCTCCATGGTCCAAGCTTCCATTTCTGCTCCTGCTGTGGCTTCTGATGATGACAGACTGTACTGTGGGCTGAAAAGAACCCTTTCCTCCCCAAATTGGCTTTGTTCACCGTGTTTATCATAGCGATAGAAAATAACTAGGACAGAAATTTGTACCAGAGAGTGGGATATTGCTGTGGTGGGCCTGATTATATGTATATGGGAGCACCATGGACATTTTCAGAGCTTTGGGTTGGAAAAGTGCTTGGAGCTCAGTGAGCTGTTCTGTAGGAACTTGGAAGACAGTGCAAAAAGAGGTGTAGACTATGGAGGCCTGGCTTATGAAGCTTCAAAGGGAAAACAAAGACTTTATCAAAGCTGTTTATGAGATATATTTATTTACTTATTATTTTTATGTGTATGAGTGTATTGCCTGCATATATGTAAGTGCACCCATGTCATGCAATGCTTTTGGAAGTCAGAAGAGGGTGTCGGATTCTGGAATTGGAGTTACGGATGGTTGTTTAGCCACTACCTGGGTGCTGAGAATTGAGCCTGGGTCTCTGCAAGAGCAGCCAGTGCTCTTAACTGCTGAGCCACCTCTCCAGCCCTCATGTGATATATTTTGAATTAAGAATTTTTGGAAGTGAAACCTTTTGTGCTTTACTAAGATAATCAATGCTGGTCAGCTGGGGCTGAAAAATCATCTGTGAGTAACAAGAGATGAACATCATTGAGTGAAATAATCTGGGAAGTATTTCCTCAGGATCAGCACAGAGAAACTGTGGTTCAGAGGCTGCACATCAAACTGACAGCAGAACTTGACAATATGTAAATCTTCCAGGTGGTATTGGTTTGGGAGGCATGACGGGGTCATGGAGAGCTAAGGCTTGGCACTGTGAGAAGCCAGGAGAGGCCGCTGGTGAATGTGGAGTCTTGGTTACAGTGAAGCCCCTCAGATTGAAGTAGTCATGAAGAGGATCTGAGGCATGGAGCCCAGAGAAGCCAGACTAGCCCACTGGTGAAGGTGTAGATTCAGTTTTAGTAGAGTTCCCAACATATTGCAGATGCTAGGAACATGGGATGACCACCAGGGGGAGCAGGAGGTGTGGATGTGAGCCTGCTTGAGCCTAAGGGACAAGCTGTATTTGGCGGGGATGGCAGAGCCAGAGAAGTGGCCGCCCAAGCCCTTTGGAGCCCAGAAGATCTTGATTGAATACCAGATGTCTAATACTGACCTACTTTGCAGGACTTTGGTTTTACTTAAGTGTACGCAGTTCCTCCTTTTTGAAATAAGACATTATGTAACTTGTTTTGGATTTTATAGGAGCGCACAGCTAAGGGACTTTCTAAAGAGACTTTGAACGTTTAAAGTGCTTTGAAATTTATTTTTTTTTTTTTTTTTTGGTCTTCGAGACAGGCGTCTCTGCTGGATGCCAGCTTGTCCTGAATTCACTCTGTAGACCAAGGCTTGGCCCTTGAACTTCACAAAGATCCGCCTGCCAAGGACTAGTGCTGTTAAATGTTATGGTAAATGTGTTTTTATGTGCTTGTTGGCTAGTTGTATATCTTCTTTGGAGAAATAGTATTCAAATGCTGTCCATTTTTTATATTATGTTGCCTTTCAGGGAGTTATAAGGGGTTTGGTGTGCTCTAGATGGATCCTTCAAACATGATTTTTCCTTTTTTTTTTCATTTTCTTTTCTTTTTTTTGTTTTTTGTTTTTTGTTTTTTGGTTTTTTTTTTTTTTTTTTTTTGGTCTTTTCGAGACAGGGTCTCCCTGCAGTCCCAGCTGTCCTGGAACTCACTCTGTAGACCGGGCTGGCCTTGAACTCACAAAGATCTGCCTGCCTCTGCCTACCGAGTGCTAGGATTAAAAGTGTGTGCCACCACGCCCAGCAAGACATGATTTTTCACTCTGTGGTTCTTTTTTCTCTCTGGATAGTGTTTTCCCCTTAAAATGTTAAATTTTGACAAATCCCAATCCCTCTGCTTTGTTTCTGTTGTTCAAACTTAGTGTCACATCTAAGAAACCATTTTTGCTTGAAGTTACTCAGTGTCAATGCCATGTTCTTGAACTTCCCTGCCTCCAGAACTCTAAGCCAAAATAAATGTCTTTCTTCTCTATTAATTATCCAGTATTAGGTATTCTGTTACAGTAACAGAAAAGAAAGCAAAAAAATGCTAAGGATTTCATGATTCTAAAGATCATTGTCAATGTCTTTTTATGTTTGTCTCCTTCACTGAAGAAGAAGCTGTCAAATCCATCTCTATTCCTCAGCAGCTAACACAAGCTAGGTACATAGCAAGAAATCTGAATACATTTGGAGGTACTAAGGAAACTAGAAGCAGCACTTTAAGAGTAAGGTGGCGATAACCAGGCTGGTTTAACCCCTTGAAGGTTTTAAGGATCTCAGCTGTTTTCCCATATCACAGTGAGCTGTTCAATGAATGGTAAAGTTGGGGGCCAGCTTGGAGAAGCTTTGTACTTCATATTTCTTCATCAGGGCTTCACACTCAATTCCTTCAAGTGGAGCATAAAGCTGGTAACCTTCAGTTGTCTAGAAAGAGATTAGGAAGGGACAGACCCTTCAGGGCTCTCAGTCTCTTTCCCTCAGCCACATTCTTTTAATTTCTTTAGACATCTTAATGTCTTCCCAGCCTGAGGTCCTAGCTTAGAGCATATATGCAACATTCTTCATCCTTGATTTGGATAAATCCCCTCTATGCTGGAAATTGCATTGCAGTGCCTTTTCTTTATAGAAAATTTCCTTGACATGCCCAGGTCCCACGATCTGAATTAGGTTCCCCTTGCAGGTCTCTCTCAAAGCCTCTGCATGTGTGTGTTTTCAGAACATTTGTCATAGATTGTGATTACCAATCATTCTCAAGAATTGCTTCTTTGACTTCTCTCTGCCCTAGCAGGCCACAGTTCCATGAGGCAGAATGTTACATGCCCAGTCCACAATGCTCTGCTTGGCACATAGCACGCTGAATAAATGTTTATTAAATAAAATGCAAAAAAAAAATGTGGCTAAGAGAATGAAGGTCTAACACTAATATCTTTTTTTTTTTTCTATTAACCCATTCTGCTTTGATTGCTTAAGATTGTAAGTGGCCCCTAGGTGGAGCTCAACCTTCATAAAAGTTTCTTTCCTCCCTCCCATTTGTGCATCCTTCATTCTCCTATCCTTCCCTTCCCCTTTCCTTGATCCTTTCCTCTTTTGCTAATCCATTTCTCGGGCAAATTCCTGCCTGTAAATGCTGGCAGATGCCAAACCACAATAGGCCTGCCCAAAGCGTACAAGACCTACTGCTCATCTTGCAACCAGGGCCAGAGGGGTGGGGAACTCAAGTCCGTGAAACAGATGGGGGGAGATCATGGATAACAAGAACTTTATTTGAGCACTACTCACTAGCCCCAAAGGAAACCCCGCTAAACGAGCTGGGAACTGAACCCCACCAGGTATCTATAGGTAACACACATAGAGCAGTCTCTGGAAAATTAGACAGAATCTCCATGTCCCAGCTCCAAATCAAGGAAGAACACAGAAGTGTATGCCTAGTTCTAGTCTGTGTCTCCTCCAGTACCTGATTCCCAAGCCTCTCCACAATATCCCTTGCAACTATTCTCAGGGCTTCTGCTTGCATAGCTTTGGACACAGACAACTCACTACCCCTAAAGAAGAATATATGCAGGTCCTCTCATATCATTTATATTATGCTATCAAAGTTCAGGTCCCATCTCCAGGGGATGGCACTGGGCCTGTCCCTCAGTGGGCCCATCTGAGAGAACATAAATATTTGAAGGGCTCAGTACATATCTATATATCACACAGAGGAAATACACGAAAATGTTAATAGTTACACTAAGTGTACTGGGATTTGTATGATTTCTGTTTTCTTCTCTGTTCTCAATACTTGCTGAGTCTTATACAATAAGTCCATGCAATAAGAAAGCAATGGTTTAGACTATACATGAGTGAACCTTAGTGACATTACACTTAGTGGAAGAAAGCAGTTACAGAAAGCCATATATTATAAGACCTGGTTATATGTGTCCAGAGTGGGCAGTTAGAGAGATGGAAAGTGTAGATCAAGATCGTCTGAAGCTGGAGGCATGGGGGCGTGTCTAACGGGTGTGAGGTTTCTCTAGGAGAAAATGAAAACATTCTTGATTGTGATGTGTGCTGAGCTCTGTGATTACAACAAAAGCCATCAAACTGCATACTTTCAAAGAGTAAATTGTGTGGTATGTGAATTATAGCTCAATAAAGCTGCTATTTTCAAAAAGGACAATGAATCTAACTTTAAAAATATATGTTGCTTTATGAGTCTGAGAAACTGAAATAAAAATGTTTAAATTTTTTTCATTATATAATTTTTTCAAGGAGGAAAGGGAAACATGAAAAAGAAGGGAGAGGGAGGAGAAAGAAGGAGAAGAGAAGACAGAAGAGAGGAGAGCAAAAGTCTGCCTTGCCCAGGTAACACCAACCCAGCAGCAGACTCCCCTCTTCCCATAGCCAGATTCCACTGAGCTAGGCAGGGTCTGCATTCTCACAGGACTGTACAGTTGAACAGCCTTCCTGCTCACAGGCCTTGAGCTGGGCTTACTCTGCCTGCCAGGCCTGGTCTGAAGACTCCTACAGGCCTGTCCATCATGCATTCTATTTCCAGCTCACTCTTGTAGGACCTCTGAACATTAGTCTCCTCATCCGTCAAGTACACAGAGTCAGCCTTTGAGGGTGGGGGAATCAGGTATAAGTTATGGGAAAACACTCCAACTGTTAGATTTTCTCTCTCTCTCTCTCTCTCTCTCTCTCTCTCTCTCTCTCTCTTTCTCTCTCACTATCATTCTTTCTCTCTCTCTCTGTCTCTCTCTCTGACTCACTGTCTCTTACGCATTCACACATATACACTCGGTGTCTGTCTGTCTCTCTGTCATACACAAACACACACATACTCTCTTGTCTTTGTCTCAGATATTCACACATACACACTGTGTCTGTCTCTCTCTGTCTCTGTCTCTTTGTCTCTCTCACGCGTGCACACGCACACACACACACACACTCACACACTCACACTGGTGCTTTTTATTAGAGAAATCGGGTGACTTATCAGAATGCTTGATCTCAAGTGCTCAGGCTTTAGGAAGCTGTCTGGAAGATAAGATGGTAAGATGGAAGCATGCTGTTCTAGGAGAGAAGCTGGTGTGCAGAGGTTCCCAGTGAGAAAACATTCCAGACATGTAAACAAGTATAAGCCCACACACTGAGATCTGAAAGAAATCAGGTAGCATGTGGGAATTTGTTTTCTTTACTTGATTTCTTCCGTTTCTGTCTCAGCTTTCCACAGTTGTGGCTGCCACAGGTTGACACGGGGATATGTAAAAATATAAGTTATATTATCATTGGAATGTGTAGGCAGCACCAGCAAGATGAGAAAGTGTCGCCAGGTTTGGCTGGACTCTATATTCAAAGTCAACCCCAATTCTCCAGAGCAAGATGCACTATTCCATTATAGATCATTCAGAGACAGCTCCATAGTTTTACATATTTGTCTGCACGTGCAGCTTCAATGACATTGTAGGTAGCTTTGTCCTGACACTGATTGGAAGTAGCTGAACTCCAGGGAATGCTTCAAAGGCACATTACAGGCATTAGGATAAGGCTCACCATCATAGGGGGAACTGGCACCATAGCTGGCCAAGAATGCCTCTTCTAGACCAAGACTATGGCAAGCAAAAGGTACTGGGCCTTTCTTTGGAAATAGACTTGCAGTTCCAATAGCTTCAGGCTATTCCCTGAGGCCTTTCTCCATGTGCAAGGGTCAGGGTCAGGGGCTGCTGAGTCTGAGGCTAGTCCTGGTTTTCTACCCTCACCTCTGTTATGAGGATTTGGAGTTCTCAGCCATGATGTGGGCATAATGATGCTCTCTACAGAGTAGCTGTCAAGGTCACTAAGAGAAGCTACCTAGCCAGGCATGGAAGCTCATGCTGTTGATCCAGCATTTGGGAGACTGAAGTTAGAAGAATTGCCTACTTGGAAGCCAGCCTTGACTACATAGTGAATTTCAGGCCAGCCTAGAGAAGAGTAACAGATCTTGTGTCAAGAAATAAAACAGAGGAGGAGGAAGAGGAGGAGAAGGGAGTAGAGAGAGAGAGAGACTGAGACTATAAGAGCTAGAGCACAGGAGAGCCACTAGTAGTACATGGCCACTTTTCTTCTCTTCAGGGCCAAAGCCATTCAAGGGCCCTGGCCTCGGCTGCAACAGTCTAACTTTCTGAGGTAGTGATTGTAAGGGGCACACCATCAAATCTGAGTTAGCGCCTAGTAAAGGCACTATGCTCTTTTTGATTCACTGTCTCACTAAATTTTCCCAGCTACCTGGAAGGCAGGTCTATCAGGAGCTCTACAATATGGATGGGAAATGCACGGCAGCTCAGCAAGGTGAGGTGACTTGTCCAAGGCTGCATGGGCAGCCAGTGGCAGAGACAGCTTTTGCCGTCTCTGTTTTGGAAGACAGGGCTGGGGTCATGAACTCTCTCCTGAGGCACAAGAAAGTTCAGGTTCACGGAGCAGCTCGGTTCAAAGCAGTGCTGCAGGGGTAATCAGGACAGCCTTCAGTAGGATACCGTGGCTGATTTCTTGCCTTTGAAGAGGAATGGACAGAATTTTAGTTACATAAAACAAGGGAACGCGACAGGCATGGTAGCACATGGCTTTAATCCCAGCACTTGGGAGGCAGAGGCAGGTGGATCTCTGTATTCAAGGCCACCCGGGTCTACACAGCAAGTTCTAGGCCAGCTGGGGCTACAGGGAGACCCTGTCTCAAAACAAACAAACAAACAAACAAACAAACAAACAAACAAATGCAAGGGAAAGCAATGCAGAAAACGCAGCCTATAATGTGCCACAGTGTGCCACAGTAGGTAAAGGCCCAAGGGAAGTACTAGTCAGGAACGAGTGCTGCAGCTCTGATGTTATTGCTGCTAAGTTACCATGGAAGTCTACCTTAGTTTCTTGGTCCCTAGTTTCCCCACCTGTAAAACAGAGATGGTCATAGAAACTCCCTTATAAGGATGTTAAGATAATTTTATGAAAAAATTTACCCATTAAATAAAGTTCCTGAATACTATCCAGCAATGGTGTTCCTTCACAGAGGGCAGAAAACCAAGTCAAGAATGCAAACTGGGGCCAGCTCATGGACGGATTTGGATTTTACTTGGAGATAAAGGAGAGCCATCGATGATTTGCAGACCAGAGTGTCATGAGCCCCAGCTGTGTTCTAGGAAGATCAGATTAGCAGAGTCATAATAGAAGCTCTTCTCCAGAGGTCAGAGAATGCTGACATTTCTTTGATGTCCAGATATGATGGGAACATTTTGTGTTTGTGAACTGGATGGGCTAAAAACAGTGTCAACCTAAGCACCCAAAACCTCTGCTCTGGAATGTGTTGTCATGGGACCCAAACAGCCTGGGGGTGGAGGCTCCCTCTACCTTAACCCCTACAGCTTCCTAACTACCAGATAGACTTTGGTTGAGGATACTGGAGACTGGGAAATCCAAGGACAAATGGCCAAATGAGGATGTCAAATCACAAAATGGCAGGAGGAAGATGGAGAATGAGCTAGCCAGGAAGGGCATGAGCTAGAGCGGGCTACTTTTAGACCTTATCCTCTCCATAACAAACTATGCCTGAGAATGGGACACCAATCCATTAAGAGCTTAACCCTCAAGAACCATTTAACTCCTCTGGGCTCTACTGCTTAGCACAACTATGCTGGGATCCAGCTTCTAACAAGAGAAGGCAGGGGAAATTCCCTAATGGGGGAATTTGGAAATATCATGCTGTCACTCCAAACCCCAGTCTCCTCAGAGGTCTAGTCTGAGTCATGCTTCATCACAAACTTGGCTTGGTGAGTGTTCAGGTGGAAGTACTCTTGCCTATACCCCCTCAATCCCGACAAAACAGACCAAGGTACCTGTCTAGTCTCACTTCCCTACTGCTTATTTCATTGCCTTCTGCCTTCAGTGGTCTGTGCATCTCTTTGGCTTTTTCTCACTCTGCTACAGGGAGCTCATCAGACTCTGGCCACTGGAAGATCGAAGGGGACTGGAGACCACTTTGGGCCAGGAGGTGACATGAACAGGGGTAGGCTTGCAGGAAATGGGTAAAGAAGATCTCGACAGGGGCATGATGGGCTTTCTGCACCCTCGGGGGCAGGGGGAGCTGCAGTGATAGCTCAGAGGATTGGGGTCAACATGAGCTCCCAATGGTCTAATGAGACAAATAAAGAGGATGAGGCAAGCTCCTGGAAGGGCCAAACACATTTCCAGCATCCTAGCGGTGGCCTCTGATGCCCTGTAACAGATGCCAGGGTTCAGGAACCCTCCCGGGCAGACCCTGCTGCACCAGAAGAGGCTGGGGTAATGAGTAAGGCCCGAGCTCTGGCTCCAATTCGCCATCCCCACTGCCTCTCTCTGCAGCCAGAAGCCATTGTCTCAGGTAGTCATGTGGCGTGGCCCAGCTGGTTGCTGTACAGCTGGTTAACCAGGCTGTCTCGAACCCCGTGTGTGCTCATAACTCTTTCCAGTGGGTCTCACATGTTCTAAGCATCAGCATCTCCTTAGGGCTTGTGATCTCATAAAGCACTGAGCCTGAGAACTGGCATTTCTGACAAGATCTCGGGTGAGGCCCAGGCCACTGGCTCTCACATTATCAATCTCTATCCTCCCATCTGAGTCCAGCAGGCTAATGCCGATGACACAAGTTCCCATTCAAGTGAATCGAAAGCAGGGTGCTAAACTCCCTCTCAGGCTCTTCTTGCACAGTCCGTATAGGCCAGGAACTGGGGAATTCAAAACCATTACCCCATTCTAGCCTCGTGCATGGCTTACCTACTCTCAGAGCCTGGGGTCTCTCATCCTTAGATGGAGATGATCCTACCACATCAGAGTTTATAAGTACTCAACTGCTCACTGCACAAGGAGTGACATTGTGTCACCTGGTGCTGATTTGTCTTCATGGTAATACCACACATCCTCCTGTGTTACACAGCTTGTGCTGTGAACCGAAGTGAGGAGAAAAGGACTTTGGAAGAGGAGGAGGAAAGAATGCAGGTCCCAGGCACCCTCCCGTCAGCCCAAGCTGTATTTGTCCTTCCAACCCCTCCCCAGAGCCCCTCCTTCCAAGATCTTCCTTGATGGCCATGCCTCACTTTACTAATACCATGCATTTCCTTCCAAGAAAACAACATGATTCTCAAACTGAAATTGCTATAGGATTCAGACGGGTAGCACGGGCCAGCACAGCATGCTGGGAAATGACTCAGCTGTTGCGGACTGCATGTCCCCTGAAGAGGGGACAGACACTATCCCCTTACTTCCCACCCATAATGCCCACGTGGGAATATGGCTTGAGAATGAGATAGCCACAGCTTTGCTTTCTTCCAAGGAATCTAGAAATTCACATATTTACATGATATCTGCCCATTTCACTTTTTTTCCCTGAAGACATGTAACTTATTATTTTTTTAAAATTTAACCAGTTTTATTGAGCATGTTGCCAAATCAAACAGCAACGTTAAGACTATATACACAGCTGTCATTTAAGGTAATTAAGATTAAGCTAATAAAGTTTCCTTAAATATTACATTATCAAGTATCAGGCTATTATTCCTTAATGAATTACAGAGGTAAGTTCTGAGGTCTCTGGTCACAAAATCTTCATCAATCAATCAGTGAATCAATCAGTCACTCAATCAATCAGTCACTATGTAACTTTGTTACCATTTTCTTTCTTTTTGGTGAAAGCATTTAAAATTGATCCTCTTAGAATGATTCATACATACCCTACAAAATTCTTCATTATGGCTACCATATTGCACGTTAGGTCCTCAGGGTTTGCTCATCTTATGTAACTAAAATTTTGTAGCTTTTATCAATAATTTCTCACTTCCTGCTTCTACTGTATAAAGCCATCCCCATATAACTTTGCTTGTACTTTGTTATAAAAACACCATATCCTTATTCAGCACATTGTTAATTCATTAGCATAAAATTCACAGCTAAGAGCTTGTGCTCTATGCTTTAAACAAAGCTTATAAAACAATGTGTTTTCTACTCAAGGCATGTCACAGCGTTCTTGCACTCCAGTACTGTAAGCAACACTTCAACTTTGTGCTTCAGGAGCATCTATTCCAGCCTTTGATGTTCATGGGTATCTGACCATTTCTTAATACTCCCATAACATTTAAGTTAAGCCTAATAGGCTAAACACCCAATGGGTGGACATGCAGGCCCAGGAAGTTACAACCTCTACCCTAGAATCATTGTTCCAAAATGATGCGGCTGATCTGCAGAGTCATGTCCAGACACCATGAGCCCAGGGTTGGTCTATGTTCACAGCAGGGCATTCAGTGGTGTGTGCTTGTATGGTGGGAAGGTGACTAGATGGGTGGCATAGGCATTAGGGCAGACACAGATTGCAAACTACAGGTTCAAAAAGGAGGAGATGCTGTTGGGCTGGGCTTGCAGGTGCCCCCAGTGCTGGAAGCAGCTAAGTAACTCACTATTGGGACTAAGCAAGCCCCTGAGAACTGGTCTGATGGGTGGAGGGGAAGCTGCAGTATGGAGCCAGCCAGGCCTTGCTTGTAGGAAGCTTTCTTTGTACCGAACAGGTACCACATGGCCCTGCTAAGGGAAGGGAAACACAGCACCCACCTGTAGCCGCTGTAGGGAGCTGGCCTCTCGGCGCAGAGACCAATCGGCTACCTCCGTAGCCCAGCCTGAGAGGTACTTCCACCTCGGGCCCTTAGCCTGGGACGATGAGACACGTTTCCACTCTTGGCCGTGATTTACCACCTGCCCAGAGACTGCCGACCCCTGGACAGGAATTCCAGGCTGTTAGCCTATCTTCAGCCTGTGTCCACTCACCACACCAGCTATCCAGATTGGTGGTCTGCACTGGGACCTCTTTCCAACCCAGTGGCCACCCAAATGAAATGCAGACCTGCCCTGGCCTGTATGCATGACAAAACTAAAAAATGATGGTCAAGAATTCCGTAGTGATGTTAATGGATAATTCAATTTATTACTTGCTGCAGCCTGCTTTTATAAAACAAATGACATCAGTTCCCAGAACCAGTCATAGCCCCCCCCCAATTCTGTGCCACCGCACACTGTTGCCCCACCCAGCATCACACACGTAGGCCTCGTTGTTTGCTCCTCCTTGGGGCAGGGGCAGAGAAATCCCCTGACTCCCATGCCCATGGTGCCCCGAGGGGTGCTAGCTGAGAACTAGCCCCCAATTCAAACTGGATCTTCCTGTTCTTGGTAGAGTCCACCAGAGGGCAGTGGTACTCCACATGGGAATGTGGGCAACAGGAGACAGGAAGCTGCTGGAAGGAAGCCCACCCTCTGCTGCTCCCTCCCTGGCTTCCATCAACTCATCCAGCCATCCTTTAATCCACACATCCATCCTCCTACCGATCCACATGCATCCATGCATCCATCCTCCTATCCATCCATCCATCCATCCATCCATCCATCCATCCAATCGCCCATCATCTACCCTCCCAATCACTTATCCTTCCACATGTCTATCCACCTACTCATCTGTCTATTCATCCTTCCACCCACTAATCCATCCACCAACCCATTCATTCACCTATTCATTCTTAAACCCACAAACCCACCATACACCGAAAGTTCTTTTGTTTTAATAAAAATATTTTATTGATGTTTTGTGTACTTCAGACATCATTTTTCAGTTCAGTTCAGGCATATTCCCCTTTCCTTTCCCCCCATCCCACCCTGCCCCACCCCAGATCATGCATTCTGCCATAAGTGTCCTGCATCTTTCTCTCGGTCTTTTTTTCTAATTTTTATTTATTTTCATATGTGTATGAATGTACTGTCTGCATGTAGGTCTATGCACCTACATGCAGACAGTGCATTCTAGGCCATCTCTCCAGCCCCTCAGTCTTTTTTTTATGTTTAGGAATTCACATTTTCCTCCATTAATTTTATAGTACTCTAAAATATGGATACAAAGTATCCACCCATATACAGTAAATAGTTTTGCAGAATCTACTTTTCTTTTTTTTTTTTTAATTTTTTTTATTAATTTTTTATTTATTTCTGTATGTGTATGAATGTACTGTCTGCATGCAAGTTTGTGCACCCGTGTCGTGCAATGCCACGGAGGTCAGAAGAGGGTGTCGGATTCCCCTGGAACTGGACGGAGTTTCAGACGGTTCTCAGCCGCCATGTGGGTGCTGGGGATCGAACCCGGGTCCTCTGTAAGAGCAGTCGGCGCTCTTAACCGCTAGGCCATCTCTCCAGCCCCCAGAATCTACTTTTCTTTAGCAAGCATTCTAGATGGAGGAACAGAGAAAGGCACCAGTATAGTCAGTGTGTTTTAAACTGCAAGTGCTTTGGCAATCATTACCGTAGGAAAGGGGCAGGCAGCACTGACTGGAATTTCCTTCCACTAACTCATCTGTCCAACCTTTCCTATGCACATCCATCCTGCTACCCATCCCCCATCCATCATCCATCCACCCCCACCACCCGCACCCCATCCGAACCAGCCCTCCTCCTCCATAACATCTCACACCCACCACCCATCCTCATCACACGGCCATCCATCCAGCCATCCCATCCATCCATCTATCCATCAACCAATCCCACCCATCCTATCCGCCCACCCATCCATCCATCCACCCTCCCATCCTCGACCTACCAGCCCCAATCCACCCCCTTCCATCCACCCATCCATCCACCCACTCATCCATCCATCCATCCATCCATCCATTCATCCATCCATCCATCCATCCATTTCCACATCCATCCACCTACCAATCTGTCTATGCATTCATCTACCCACTAATCTATCCACCAGCGTGTTCATTCAGCTGCCCATCCGTCAACCCACAAAGCCACCACAAACCCAAGGTTCTTGCCTTTATCTAGTAGTTATTTTTTGCATGTGGGATTGAGTGTACGAAGGTAAATAATAAACAACAAATGCAGAAGCTGACTTCAGCTGTGCCAAGGGCTATGAAGGAAGATTAAGCAGAGTGAAATTGTTCCTTTGTGGACAGCTACTTGGGTAAGGTGGTCAGCAAGAAAGTCTCTGAGGAGCTAAGTATTGAGCTAAGACCTCAAGGAGGGAAGAATTTAACTATGCAGAGATGGAGGTGGAAGAGTTCTTGCCAGAGGCACTAGTGAGCAATTGGAATGGCACTGTTGGCAGCAGGTGCCAAGAGTGGTAAGTCTCTGATCTTCTGCTGGGAATCCCAGAGTTGAAGGACTGGGGCGAGGGAACAAAAAGTAGTAAGCAAGAGCTGTTGAACAGAGAAGAAAGGACAACATAGTATTGGGACAGGGCTGCTGAGTGGACAGTGTTCTTCTCCAGAAGCTGCTGTCCTCCTCCCCAGCCCACTCCACAGCTTGAGACAGCCTTCTCTATTCTGCCTCTGGAATTCTAGCCTTGGTCAAGAAGGACCCTAAAGTGGTCTGGGGCTTTTTCACACCTCAAAAATAGGCAGAGAGTAATGGGCTTGGGTTTGAGTACAGTCCAGGGGCCACAGATGAACTGCCCCAGGCCCTAAGTAATTTCACTTTCATGGGGCCCTTCCTCCATGGATAATATCAAAGTTTTGTTTTTTAACCGCATTGATACAAAGATGAGCGTTATCCAGGCTGTATCAACCATCCTACATTGCTGATGTGCAAATCAATTAGAAATAAAATCTTTTTGTGAGCCCTAGGTGCTAGACTGAGTTCAGTGCTATCCCAGCTTGACTAAGCTGACCCATATGCTGTGAAAGAGTATGGCATTGCTACTTAGGGGACACAATACTGAGGCCTGGGCACTTGCATATTTGTCTCACCCTCTGGGTACAGGTAGCACGTTGACCCTCCCAGCATTCCTTACCTCCTTTGCTGGAGTGCAGACACTCCACGTTTCTCCCTTCCAAATCTTAACTAGATCCGACCCTTTTCTTGATCTGACAAGATTAGGCATGTCAGGGCAATTTGTGGAAGACATCCTTCTCATTTCTCAACTCTAGTCCAGAGTCCTGCAAGCAGGCTCCTGCCAGGGCCTCTTAGTGGCTCCAGTGATCTTGTGCAAGTTCCTCCTTATCAACTGAAAACATGTTATGGCCAAGGGTAGTTGAGAGGGAAGGCATAAAGCAAGCCTTGAAGCAAGGCTGAGGGCGAATACCAGGCTCCCAGCCTTCTCTTCTCTCACGGGTGAGGGAAGAGCTGTGCTTAGCTTGAGGCTGGCCCCCTTCCAACCACCTCCAAAGTTGGGGAGCATTTAAATTAGTGGCTTATGGTTGTCTGTGGACCGACTGGAACACAATGTCTAGGTCATAGAAAAACACCAACATAAACAAGCACAAGAAATGGCCATGTCCTGACCTGTGACAGTTTTATAGGGAGGGAAAGCAGAGAAGATGGCAGAGAATGTGACACTGGGGTGAGGTGCTGACAAGGAACAAATGTTTCACTGTTCAGGGAAAGGTGAAGGGGACAGACCTCACAAATCGAAAAAGAAAATATAACCTCTCCTGTATGATGAGTGCAATCTGTTTTCTTATTAGATAACTGCAAACCTTGCAAAAGGGTTTACTTTTTAGTCCTCTTCTTAGAAGCAGGCTCAGAAGATGAAGGAAGAATCATGCTCTATGTTGTAGTTTAGATAGTTAGTGGTAAAGCTGTATTTCAACAAATAATGTCTAGGTGACTTGAAAGTATAGGGTGGATGGGAGCTCAGTCAATAAAGAGGCAACAGGAAGATAGAGGAGAAAATGAGACAGAAGTGGCCTTTCTCTTGGTTTCATCCATACTGGGAATCAGGCCAGTCTCCATAGTGCCTCTAAAAGTACATTTAGGGACTGGAGAGATGGCCTACTGGTTAAGTGCACCGACTGCTCTTGTAGAGGACCTGGGTTTGATCCCCAGCACCCACATGGCGGCTGAAAACCGTTTTTAAGTTCAGTCCCAGGGGAATCTGACACCCTCATCTGACCTCCGCTGCATTGCATGACATGGGTGCACCAACCTACATGCAGACAGTACATTCATGTACATAGGAAAATAAATAAAATTAAAAAAAACTACATTTGGCTTGTTTACAAAAGGTATCAGCAGAGCAGCTAAACTTTAAGGCCTATAGTATGCCAAGCTTTGCCTCTGCATTTCCCATCCCTTTCCTTCTCCAGTGCTTATTCTGTACTTATTACAGTAGGCACTATGTTGAGCACCTAATATGCATCGCCTCACCTACCTTTCATAGCATTTCTATTATTAATAACTCCATTTTGTAGATGAGCCCTGCTGAGGCCACAGAGGTAGCACATGAGTAAGTCCAGATTTGTTGTTTGGTCTGGTAAAATCCAAGTTCCAAAGAAAGGCTGGGACCAGACAATGTAGTAAGCATTAGAGCCAGTGGGAAATTCCGGCACAAAATGGAAAATGAAGAATAGTCATTAAAGTATCATCAACGACTGAGCTTCGTCTTCATCCATAGGCTGGCAAGAGTTTCTACGCTCATGCGGGAAAACAGGAAAGTCGATTTAAGGCCTAGATGGAAAAACTAAGATTGGCAGAAAAAGCTTCCACCTTCTGTGGGTCAGACCCAGATTGCTTGGAGGTAAGAGACTGCCTAAAGAAATTTCTGGAAGCCTGGAAGAGGAGCCAGAATTTGTGGAAGACAAGGGAAACAGTGTGTCTAGAAGAGAGCTCGTCCTCCAGGGGGTCGGAACCAGCCGGTGCAGTAGATCCCTCTCACTAACTGCTCCCTCCTATGACTGGTGGCGATGTTTTCATATGATTGGCAAATTTATGACGTTCAGCCACTAGGAAGGTTATGTGTTCACTAGTACCTCACAGAGGGGAAGCAGGAAAACAGTGCACAGAGCAGAGTAGTCCTTTAGCTAAAACATGAGGCTGCTGGGGAGAGGGAGGTGAAGCAAGAGACCACTTCCAATCAATTTAATGTTATGAACTCTTCTTTGATGTCTGTCTCCTAGCAAACCCATGTGTTTAAGCCTTATATGCCAGTTGAAACTGAGAGTTTGGACTTGCTAAAATGGGACACAAAACACAGTAGGTGTGCCAGGGAGTGGACAGGTTTAGAGGAGGACAAGAATTCATCCTAAAGGGCTGGTGTAGAGGAGGTATTACTTTTGAGGTAGCACTTAATCGAAAGCTAGAAGAGTGGGTGAAACTGCAAAAGACAGAGACAGTGTTGTGAAGATGATAGAGATGCCACACATACAATTATGAGCTGGAGCTGGGAGTTGGGGCTGGGGCCCTGGTTCTGCATGGCAACCGTGGGGAGATGGGTTGTCCAAACAGCACAGTGTGGTTACAGAGAAGCAGAAGGAGTCTGGGGGCAGAGATCCTACGCACTTGGAAGGAGACTTTCAATTTGATTCTTCAGATCCTAGGCCACACGAGCCAAGGAAAGCTTTTGAGGAAAGGACGGGAAGGATAATAGAACTTTATCAAAGAAACGAAACCTCTAGCAACTCTTCTTAAAGAAACAAAGAACACTATATATATCTGGGAAGGTAGTTCAAGTGATAAAATACTTGCTAGTATGTATGAGGCACTGAGTTTGATGCCTGGCACTGAACAAAATTAAAAATGATAATTTATGAATTACCTAGCAAAAATAAATTCAAAATGATCATAGGAAAAAAATGCCATAAGCTGCAAGAGGCCACAGATAGCCAACGAAATTAAATCAGGAAAATTAGGCTTGAATAGAATTTGGATATTAACAAAGAAACAAAAACTATGGAAAAAGCAAATTATTTTTTGTTCATTATTTTTTCTTTCTTCTTTTTCTTTTTTCTTTATTCTTTACTTCTATTCATTATTTTTTATTTTATGTGTATGGATGTATTGCTTGCATGTAGGTAGGTCCACCTGTGTCATGCAAGAGGGTGTCAGGCCCCCTGGGACTGAAGTTACAGATGGTTGTTAGCTGCCACGTGGGTGCTGGGTATCAAACTCAGGTCCTCTGTAAGAGTAGCCAGTGCTCTTAACCACTGAGCTGTCTCTCCGGACCTGGAAAAAATTATTGAGGTGAAGAATATACAAAGTGATATAAAAATACTGTATGGTTTAAAAATCAAACCTGATCAAGCAGGAGAGAAAAAAAATACAAAAATTGGAAATGGGTGATTTGATATTATCACAGGGAGCAAAAGAGAGAGGAGGAGGAATTAAAGGACTTATGGGATACCATAAAGTGAACCAGTATACACATCATAGAAATTCAAGAAGAAAAGAGAGAGGAAGGGACAGAAAGATTATGTGAAGATGCAGTTGCCAAAATTTGCCAAATATGGATAGGAATGTATGCATCCAGATTCACAAAGTTTAAATAAGATTAATTTTAAAAGTCTACATTTAGATACAGTATGATTAAATTGTCTTTTTGTATAGATAGATGTTTTCAAATTTTATTATTTGACATTTTCTCTTTTGTGTGTGTGTGTGCGTGTGTGTGTGTGTGTGTGTGTGTGTGTGTGTGTGTGTATGTGTGTGTGTTTTGAGACAGGGTCTCCCTGCAGCCCCAGCTGGCCTGGAACTCACTTTGTAGACCATGCTGGCCTTGAACTCACAGAGATCCACCTGCCTCTGCCTCCCAAGTGCTGGGATTAAAGGCGTGCACCACCAAGCCTGGATTTGACATTTTCATACATATGTATAATGCATTCTGATCGCACGTCTTCCCCTTTTCCACTACCACTAACACCTGCAGCAAGTCCTCCTCCCACTTTCAAATGTTTTCTTGTTTTCAAAATTAAAGACAAATAGAGAATTTGAGAGCAGTAAGAGAAAACTGATTAATCACATATAAAAACTGAAAGAAAAAAAATCTAACTCAAATTCAAAAGCCAGCAAAATTGTCCTTTCAAAATGGCTGAGCCTACCCTGGTGGCACACCCCTTTAAGTCCAGCACTCTGGAGGCATAGACAGGTGGATCTCTGTGCGTTCAAGGGTAGCCTGGTCTACACTATGAGTTCTAGGCCAGCCAAGACTACATAGTGAGACCTGCCTTGAAAAAAAAAAAAGAAAAAGAAAAAAAGAGTGGTAGAGCAGACTAGTTAACAAAACAAGCTAATGACAGAGCAGACTAGTTAACAAAACAAGCTAATGTCAGAGCAGACTAGTTAACAAAATGAGTGAATGACAAGGACTCTACCCAACAAACACACAGAAGGATATTGTCTCTTCTAGGCCAGATTTACAAGAAATGCTAAAGAGCATTCTCGAAGTTAAAAACAAAAGGTGACTCATCAGTAAAATGAAAACATATAAAGCTGTCAAACTACATAAAGATAAATATGGAGATGAGTGCAGCATACTGTCATAGTGTAATGATAGCATATAAATAATCTTTAATTAGAGTTTGAACATTAAAGGACAGATATATGAAGAAAATATAAATAGAACAATGTACTCATGAGTACACAATACAGACGATATAAATTCTGACAGAGATAATATAGAAATATGCTAGGAGAGGAAAAGATGGAAGGAAAGAACTATAAAACAGACATGAATAAAATAGAAATACTTAGTTTTTTGCTATCAATTGTTGTGTTAAATGTAAATGCATTTAACTCCCTAATCAAGAAATTTGTAATAATTTAATAGGTTAAAAAATCAAGAGCTAGCTGGGCTTGGTGGTGCAGGTGGATCTCTGTGAGTTCAAGGCCAGCCTGGTCTACATAGTGAGTTCCGGGACAGCTGGGGCTGCAGGGGGACCCTGTCTCAAAAAGACCAAAAAAATCAAGACCTAACAATATACTATCTCTAAGAAACTCATCTTATGATTTAAAGATAAAGCAGATGGAATAAGTTTTTTTTCATGAAAATAGTAAACAAGAAAGCAGGATTGATATGATCTTATTGGTTAAAATAAGCTATAAGTAAAACATGGTCTCAAGAGACAAATGAAATCATATAACAATAAAGAGTTCATTCTCCAATAACACATAATTATATTTGCACTTAATATAAAAGGAAATTGAAATATAGGAACCCAACACGGACTGACTTATGGGAGAAATAGCAACATGTTAGAGTAGATTTCAACAAGCCACTTTCAATAATGGATAGGACATCTACACAGAAGTTTGAAAAGTAAATTCTATTTATTTATTCTTTTTATCGTGTGTATGAGTGTATCGCCTGCATGTATATAAGTGCACCTGTGTTATACAATGCCCACAGAGGTCAGACAAGAGCATCAGATCACCTGGACCTAGAGTTAGGCACGGTTGTTAGCTGCAATGCGGGTGTAGGGAACTGAACCTGAGTCTGCTGCAACAGCAACCAATGTTCTTAACAACTTAGCCGTCTCTCCAGCACCCCCCTGCAAAAATGTATCTTGAACAGGATTATAGAACAAATGAACTTAACAGACATGTTCAGAACATCTCACTCAGTGAGAGAATGTACATTCCTCTCCAGTAAACATGGACCCATCACCAGGATACATTAAATGGTAGGTCACAAGATAATTGTTGATAAGTTTAAGAAGACTGCAGGGGCTGGAGAGATGTCTCAACAGTTAAGAGCACCGACTGCTCTTGCAGAGGACCCAGATTCGATCCCCAGCACCCACATGGTGGCTAAGAACCGTCTTTAAGTCCAGTTCCAGGGGAATCCGACACCCTCTTCTGACCTCCACAGCATTGCACGACACGGGTGTGCCAACCTACATGCCGACAGTACACTCATACACATAAAAAATAATAAATAAAAAATATTAAAAAAAAAGACTGCAGTGGCACCAAATATCCTTTTTGAAATCACAGTGGAATGAAACTAAGGATTGATAGCAGAAGGAAAACTAGAAAATTCACAGTTATGTGGAAATTAATCTGATACTCTTCAAAAAATGTATGTATGATGGCTGGGGGTGGCGTGTGGCACATGTGCCACAGTTCACATGTGGAGGTCATAGGACAACTTTCTGAAGTCACCTTTATGGGGGTTCTGGGTATTGAGCTCAGATCATCAAGGCTTGCATCATCAGGTAGTAAGTGCCTTTACCTGCTGAGACATCTGCCTGGCCTCAGCTCATACTTTTGAATAACCAGTCAGTGGCTCAAAAAAAGAAAACTCCAAAGAAAAACTAGGAAAACATCATGAAACATTGGAAAAAGAAAACACGGCATGCCAAATGTATAGGGCTCGGTAAAAGCAGTACTAAAACAGTAGTTTCTCTCTCTCTTTCTCTCTCTCTCTCTCTCTCTCTCTCTCTCTCTCTCTCTCTTCCTTTTTGATGCTACTGGGGATCAAACTCAGGACTTCTCACATGCTATGTAAGCTTTCTACTAATGAGCTATATCCCCCGCCCTTTTTGTATTTTTTTGTTACTACTATTTTGAGACAGGGTTTCAGTAAGTTGACTAGCCTTTGTGTTGAGGTCACTCTGTAGCCCAGGCAGGCTTTGAGCTTGTGGTCCTCCTGCCTCAACCTCCCAAGTAGCTGGGATTACAGGCCTGTGCCACAAGGCCGGACTCAACAGAGGGCTGGGGATGTACCTAATGGCATATATTTACCTAGCATATAGCAGATCTCGGATTTAATCTGCAGCACCACACAAACACAGAAAAAAGATTATTAGAAAAACAATAGCAAACAAATCGATAAAACTACGTTTTTTTAAAAAAAGAGATAAATAATTAATAATCTTTTATCTAGTCCCAGTAAAAGAGAACAAAGACTCAAATAAAATTATAAATGAAAGAAAGGACATTACAAATAATTTTATGGGATAATAAAAAGAAGAGACTACTATGAAGTTATTTGCCAAAAGTTGTACAACCTAAAAATTGGATAGAAACAGCCAAACTATCAAGACTGAACTATGAAGAAAAAGAAAAATTGAACAGATACCAGAAATAATTAAGGAGATTGAATCACTAATGACAAATCTCTCAAAACAGAAAAACCCAGGAAGCAAAAGGCTTCATTGGAGAGCTCCACCAAACATTTAAAGAATTAACACCAATCCTCAAACTTTTCCAAAAAGTGGAGGGGAAATTTACAAACTTATGTTACCAGGCCAACCTTATCCTGACACTGCAGTTATATTACAGTAATAGAAGACAAGAAAATTACAGGGTAATAATCCAAAATACCCTCAATAAAATAGAAGCAAACTGAATGCAATAGCACAGTAGAAGGATTTTTATTATGATCCTAGGTATGCAAGAATAAAAAGATATTATGATCTTTGTTTTAAGGAACAGACCCAGAGATGAGATGGCACCAGGGGCCAGGATGTCTCCTTGCCATATGTGGAGGCGGGACAGCCGTCAGACATTCCATCCCAGTCCCAAAGAGGCACTGACAGCAGCTCTTCTATGAAGCAGTTGACAACTTTGTTTACAGGGCATTTGTTGAAAAGTCGTTCTGGTGTAAGGCAGTGCTGAAGCAATGATAGGAGGAGCAGGGGCAGCTGGAAAGGCAAATAGCATGACAAGTGGCTCCCATCCCCTTGCATTAGCTTCATTTCCTCACCCCCGTGACATGTAGAGTCAAAGTCACAGGGAGACACTCCCTGACAGGCCATTTCTCTGGGTAATGGTGATGGACACCTTTTTCCATATAGACACGCACCTTTTTCCATATAGACACGCAAGGCCCCTAGGCATCTAGAGACCTAGGCTGTTCCAAATGTTCATAAAAGGAAGCGTGGCTCGAAGGCTCAGAGGAAGGCACATATAGGAACACACACGCACACACACATGGCATTTTGACCTGGCTGCTTTGATGCATCCATTTATACACAAGGAACATTGTGTCCTGACTACTTTGATGAGATGGCTTTCAACACAAAGAGATTTTTATAAGGGCTAAAATTAAACCATTAAACTTTCAGTTTAAAAAATGAGCGTTATTATTCAGTGCTACTTGAAAAGGACATTTCCATCTTGCCAGTTAACCCCACTCCATTGCTGACCTTCATCCTGATGGAGACAAGTAGAGGAATTTGGGATTGAGATGGGCTATTTGGGGCCTTTTGAAGAGCTCATGACCTGACAATAAAATCACAAGCATCTGGTGACCATGCCATGTTGCCTGCCCAATAGTCTGGAAAGCATTCTCAGTGCCTTGATGCGATGTGCTGTAGCACGGTCATGCAAGGATATACTGGTCACATAAGCATGTGTTTACAGAGAAGAATAGAAAAAATCTGGGCTACAGAGGCACACATGGACACGCATATCACACAGACCCACAGCCCTGTGCCATCTGGTCGACTGGTGGAGTAACTCTGTCTTGTGGGGACTGTGAAGACCCAGCCGCTGCTGGAGTCAAGCTGAGAGGTGGCTACAGAAGTTGAAGTTGTGAAGCAAAGGCAGAAATGCATCCTTTGCAGCCTCCCATACTGTTCGAGTGGTTGCTCCTAGGGCTAATTGTGCTAGGCATCCTGGCTATAGGAAAGAGAGCAGGTGCTGCAGCCAGGGAGGGGCCCGGCTACTAATCCCTCTGTGGCTCTTACCCAGAGCTGAATCATACATGTGGTCAGCATCACAAACAGGAGTGAAAGGGTACATGTCTGCTGAAGTGGCTTTGCCTGTCTTTTGCAGAGCCCTGAGGCTGTCTCCCCTCAGGCACTGGCCTTATAAGGAAAGAAAGCGGCCTGTTGAGGTGGCTGGCCTGGCTCTGAGCTCAGCTCTGAAGGATTCCACCTGCTGGGGCAAGAGCAGCAGGAGACAGGAGGGCGGCGGTTCCCACTTGGCAACGGCAATGACACAGTGGTCCAGGCCTGTATCTAAGCAGGGACACAGAGGATGGGGGTGAAATGGGCATTCTTCCCTTAGTCAGGCCAGGCAGACCAGCTTCTATGGGAAGGGGGCTTGTTCCTGCTGGAGCCCAAGTCCCTCCCACAGCCCCTGTCTTCCACAGGAACTCAGCATCCACAGGTAGGCTGGCTCTGCCACTGGGGGATGGGTCTGATAGGGGAGCACTGTGTCTCCCCTCACTTCCGCATCCCCCAGCACACTTGTCCAACTAGAAACTTCTTTCATTCTCAGGGGAGTATCTCACAGCCCCCAACTCCTCCTTGCTCTCGGTATTTTTCAGTTTTCGGTCAACCACTGGATTTCTGTGTTTCATCTTCCCAGAGGTCTCGGCAGCCCCTTCTATCCAGCCATCTGCCGCTGGCCGAGAACCCTGCCAGGCCAGGTACTCACAGAACTGTTTCACTGTCTGAAACCCGAGGGACAGTTCTGAGGCTCTGGGTGGGGCACTCAAGGCTATGTCCCCAGTGCTGCAGCCGGAGTGGGAGAGGCAGAGCCAGAGGGCTTCATAGGAGAGCATAGACCCAAAGTTCAGAGGGGTTGGCTCTCAGGCCTGCATGCTGCCCCCACTGCCAATTACCAGGGCCATGTCTGGGGTCATTTCCTGTATGTCTTGATCAATGAACCTCCACACAAAAAAAGAAAGAAAAGAGAAGACCTCCCTCTGTCCCCAGGTGGATTTGGCTTTCTCTACTTGTATTTCGATTCTCACTACCAGGAAGTTCATCATAATGTCTTACCCAACATATCCATGTGATGATTAACAGCACATTTGCAAAGTATTCCTCAACACCACACCCCACTCCAATACAAATTAAGTTTAGCTCTTCCTGTGAGGCCTTGAGGAGAGAAGATACTTAAGGCTCTCAGGTAAACACAGAATAGAAAATGAGATCTCTGTGGAGGCCCCTAGATAAGGTGGTAGCTTTAAAGTAAGTGCTGGATGGTTTGACATAACATACTATGATATTGCAAGGAGAATAACAATAGTCATTATAATGACCATGCCAGGTTTCATAGTCTAGTGGATACTGGCACAGGAGCTAGAGGCCAACTTTGACTTTTAACCCATACTGCCACTCAGTACATGAATTTTTCATGCCTCAGTTTTCTCCTCTGAGAAGTGGGGATGACCTAAATCAGAATGGCTATCACCAAGAAATCAAGCAAGATGACTCACTGGGTAAAGGTGCTTTGATGACTTGAGTTTAATCCCTGAAACCCACATTGTGGATAGAGGGAACTGACTCCCAGGACTGGAGAGATGGCTCACTGGTTAAGAGACCCCACTGCTCTTGCAGAGGACGTGGGATTGATTCCCAGCACCCACATGGCACGTAAGAACCATCTTTAACTCGGGCGTGGTGGCACACAGGCCTTTAATCCTAGCACTTGGGAGGCAGAGGCAGGTGGATCTCTGTGAGTTCAAGGCCAGCCTGGTCTGCAGAGTGAGTTCCAGGCCAGCTGGTACTACAGGGAGACCCTGTCTCCAAATGACCTAATGTATCTATATCTATTTTTAAAAGCTGAAGAGAGATATCTTGCATGGCTGGATAATGTTGCTTTTAGAAGCTGCGAGTCTGGTATGGGATACCTCCTTATAAGTTGTTTCTCAGGAAAGTCCCAGAAGTCCTCCAAATAATATAGGCAATTGCCATTCCTCCTGGTTGTCCATCAAAACTAGAGGTTAAAACCCTAATATTGAAAACATCACATAATTTTGTGTTTAACAAAAGACAGAGAGAGAACTCAGGCAAAAGGGGGAAAGGAGGAAGGTGGAGGGGACTGGGACTGGGACTGGGACTCACACCTTCTGGATATTAAACAAATTATAGCTCTTTAATAAGAAACAGCCAGGAATGCATTCTTCGCAATTAGCAGGTAATGGGGATCTTGCTAAGCTCTCTGGAAATATTTTCCATGCTCGTGGTTGTGAGTAAAGAGGCTGCTGGTGTGGCCGGGCAGGGTGGTGCACGCCTTTAATCCTAGCACTTGGGAGGCAGAGGCAGGCGGATCTTTGTGAGTTCAAGGCCAGCCTGGTCTATAGAGTGAGTTCCAGGACAGCTGGGGCTACAGGGAGACCCCGTCTTGAAAAGTCAAAAAAA
>VZQC01010425.1:1502313-1639999 GCA_009823505.1 Rhizomys pruinosus
TTTAATGGAACAACCAGGAAATGTGGGACACTATGAAAAGACCAACTTCCGCCTCATAGGAGTAGAGGAAGGAAAAGAATCCCAAGACAACACCAGATCTTCAACAGGATAATAGGCGAAAATTTCCCCAAACTGAAAAAAGAACATCCCATACAAATACAAGAAGCACATAGAACACCAAATATACAGGACCAGAAAAGAAACTCCCCATGCCATATCATTGTTAAACCACTAGATGCTCAAAACAAAGACAAAATACTGAAAGCCACAAGAGAAAAACAAATTACATATAAGGGAAAACCCATCAGAACTACAGCTGACTTCTCAGTCCAAACTATGAAAGCTAGATGAACATGGACCAAAGTATTCCCTGTGCTAAACGACTTTAGATGCCAACCCAGACTACTATATCCAGCAGAAATGTCATTTATAGTTGAAGTAGAAAGAAAAATCTTTCATGACATGAACAAGATGAATGAATACATGTCTAAGAAACTAACACTTCAGAAAATCCTCAAAGCAATCCAAAGAACAGAGGAAAGGAGCAACTACCCCCTAAGCAATTAAAGAGAGAAATCAACAACAGCATAACAGAGTAAATACAAACCTAGATCAAGAATGCAAACAAAAAATAAGATGAAAGGAAGCAACACACATCTCTCAATAATAGCCTTAAATACTAATGGTCTAAACTCCCCAATAAAAAGACATAGACTAAGAGAATGGATTAGGAAACAGAATCCTTCTATATGCTGTCTACATGAAACCCATCTCACTCTCAAAGACAGACACCACCTTAGAGTGAAAGGATGGGAAAAATTATTCCAAGTGAATGGTACCAAGAAAAAAGCGGGAGTGGCTATTCTAATATCAGACAAAATAGATATCAAAGTAAAATTAATCAGAAGAGACAAAGAGGGCCATTACATCCTTGTCAATGGAACAATTAACTGTGACGACTTCACAATCCTTAACGTCTATGCACCAAACTCTGGTGCACCTAACTTTATAAACACTACTCTGCAGAACCTCAAGACACAGATTAATCCTAACACTAATTATGGAAGATTTCATCACCCCACTGAGCCCCTTGGATAGATCAACTGGACAAAAAAATAAACAGCAGAACTGAACAATACAATACACCAAATGGACCTCACAGACATCAACAGAATATTCCACCCAAACACCAGAGAATATACTTTCTACTCAGCACCTAATGAAACATTCTCCAAAATCGACCACATGCTGGGGCACAAAAAAAATCTCAACAAATACAAAAGGATTAAAATTATTCCATGTTGGTTTTTTTTTTCAATGCAGGCACTTAGAGCTATAAATTTCCCTCTTAGGACTGCTTTTTAAATACCCCAGAGGTTTTGTTGTGTTGCATTGCTGTTTTTGTTTAATTTCAGGAATACTTTTATTTCTTTCTTTTTCAAACTGTATTCATTTATTTTTTATGTGCATGAATGTACTGTCTGCATGTAGATCTGTGCACCCGTAAGAAGGTGAACTGTCTGCATGTAGGTCTGTGCACCTGTAAGAGGGCATCGGATTCCCCTGGGACTGGAGTCAAAGACGGTTCTTAGTTGCCATGTGGGTGCTGGGGATCGAACCCAGGTCCTCTGCAAGAGCAGTCGGCGCTCTTACCCACTAGGCCATCTCTCCAGCCCCTTATTTCTTTATTAATTTCTCCTTTTGACCCATTCATTGTTCGGGAGTGTGTTGTTTAATCTCTATGAGTTCCTATAGTTACTAGGGCTTCTTCTGGTTTTGATATTAAGCTTTATAACATTGTTGTCTGAAGGAATACATGGAATTTTTTTTCAATTTTTTTCATATTTGTTGAGGTTTGTTCTGTGCCCCAGTATGTGGCTGATTTTGGAGAAAGTTCCATGGGGTGCTGAATGGAAAGTATATTCTTTGGTATTTGGATGGAATACTTGATAGATGTCTGTTAGGTTCATTTGGTGTATCGTATTGTTCAGTTCAGATGTTTCTCTGTTTATTCTTTGTACAGTTGATCTGTCTAATGGACATAGTGAGGTATTGAAGTCCCCTACTACTATTGTGTTGGAGTTAATCTGTGCATTAAAGTCCTGTAGAATTGTGCTTATCAGGTTTGGTGCACCAGAGTTTGGTGCATATAAATTTATGATGGTACGGCTGGGCATGGTAGTGCATGCCTGTAATCCCAGCACTCAGGAGGCAGAGGCAGGCAGATCTCTGTGAGTTCAAGGCCAGCTTGGTCTACATAGTGAGTTCCAGGACAGCTGGGACTACAGGGAGACTCTGTCTCAAAATCAACAAAAAAAATGTATGATTGTGATATCTTCTTGGTTAATTGTTCCTTTGATAAGAATGAAGTGACCCTCTTCATCTCTTCTGATAAGTTTTAGTTTGAAGTCTATTTTTTTGAGACAGGGTCTCTCCATAGCCCCAGCTGGTCTGGAACTCACTCTGTAGACCAGGCTGGCCTTGAACTCACAGAGATCCTCCTGCTAGAATTAAAAGCATGCTCCACCACGCCCGGCTTAAAGATGCCATGTGGTTGCTGGGAATTGAACCCGGGTCTTCTGCAAGAGCAGTCAGCTCTTTTAACCTCTGAGCCCTGAAGTCTATTTTATCTGATATTAGAATAACAACTCTTGCATGTTTCTTAGTGTCATTCGCTTGAAATATTTTTTTCCATCCTTTCACTTAAGACAGTACCTGTCCTTGCAGACAACTAAAAGATGGATTTTTCATAATACTTTTATTGATGTTTTGTGTATTTCAGACATTTTTTAGTTCAACTTGGGCACATTCCACTTTCCCTTTCCCCCACCCCACCCCAGATCATCCATTCTGCCATACATGCCCTGCATCTTTCTCTCAGTCTTTTTGAAGTTTTTCTCTGTAAAGGTCCATTGTTTTGGGCAGAATTTAACTATATCAGTCTGTTCTTTGACCCAGCCCCTATGTTGTTGTGGTTCCCTCCCCGTTGTATTGCTCCAACATATGCCTATATAAACATCATACATGTACCAGAGTTATGTCCTCTAGGAATAAACTGTATGTTAACTCCGATATATGTTTAGGAGTTCACATTTTTCCATTTAATTTTATATTACTCTAAAATATGAATATATACCTTCAACCCATATACATTAATTACCATGTCTGAAAGTAAGTGGTAAGTTAAATCTAGGGCTCATTAAGAGATTAACATTATAACATCACAGTTGCTTTCAGATAGAAAGAGATAGAACAATAACATTGCTCAGCTTGTCTTTTGATTGGGAAATTTGGTGCTAGCATCCACAAATGAGGGAAACCATTCCCCATTTGCTTCTTTGGGACTGTGTTACTTCACTTAGCATGATGGCTTTGAGTTCCATCTATTTACCTGCAAAGTTCATGATGTCATCTTTCTTTACCGCTGTATAGAACTCCATTGTGTAGATGTACCACATTTTTGTTATCCACTCGTAGGTTGAGGGGCACCTGGTTGCTTCCAGCTTCTTGCTGTTGTGAAGAGGGCTGCAATAAACATGTATCTTTGCAGTAGCATGAGTCTTGTGGGTATATACCCAGAAGTGGTATGGCTAGGTCAGGTGGTAGGCTCATTTTTAGTTTTTAAGGGTTCTCCACACTGCTTTCCAAAGTGGTTGTATGAGTTTACATTCCCACCAGCAGTGGATGGAATTTTGTTTTTTAATCCATTCTACTTGTCTATGCCCCTTGATTGGAGAGTTCAGTTCATTGATATTCAGTTATTATTGAGAGATATATACTGGTTCCCATCATTTTGTTTTCTGGGGCATTCTTGTTCTAGGTTTGTATTTCCACAATAGTAGTATCTCCATTAAGTATTTTCTGTTGCTACTTGGGTATAGTTGCTCCTACCTTCCACTCTTTTTATTACTTTAAGTATTCTCTGAAGGGCTGGCTTTCTGGACATGAATTCTTTCAGCCTATTTATGTCATGACAATTTTCTTTTCTCCTTCAACTATAATAGACATTCTTGCTGGGCACAGTATTTTGGGTTGATATCTATAGTCATTTAGAACAGGGAATACTTTGGTCCTAGCTCTTCTGGCTTTCATCATCTGCATTGAAAAATCAGCTGTAATTCTGATGGGTTTCCCTTTTATATGTGACTTGTTTTTCTTTTGCAGCTTTCAGTATTCTCTCTTTGTTTTGAGCATCTGGTGTTTTAACCATGATATGGCATAGGGAATTTCTTTTCTGGTTCTGTCTATTTGGTGTTCTATGTGCTTCTTATATTTGTATGGGTATGTCTTTCCTTAATTTTGGAAAATTTTCTTCTACAATCCCACTGGTCAATAGTGTTATCCTGGGATTCTTCTCCTTCCTCTATACTTATGATGCATAGGTTTGGTCTTTCGTGGTGTCCCATAGTTCTTGGTTATTCCATTCTTGTGGGTTTTTAAAAATTTTTTAAATAATCTTTGCTCATGTGATCCAGTTCTTCCATTTTGCTTCTAGTCTTGATATTGTTTGCTATTTCATCCATTCTGTTATGAGGCTTTCTCCCATCCTTTCCAAATGGTTTATCAAGTGTTCCACTTCCTTTTTCATTTCAGCCTGAGTTTTCTTCAGTTTATCATTGCACAGTTTATCATTATATTCTTTTAGTTTATCCCTATCTTCTTTTAGTTCTTTGATTTGTTTATATGTGTTCTTTAAATTCTTTGATCATGTTTATGATAGTTCTCTTAAGATCATCCTGAGTTACATCTAGGGGGTGCTCATTATAGGAGTCTTCTATAGGACTGGTAGTATTTGGCAGGGTCTTATTATTTGGGTTGTTCATGTTATTGTTTTTCATTTTTTGGATTTCTTTTATTTGTGATGCTAGTATGAAGCTCAAGTGTTTCTTTGTTGAATTTAAGACTGGCTTTGCTTGTATTCTTCAAGATGTCTTTGTTGTCTTCTTATTAGGTATGCAAGGGTGCTTGGTGTAGGCTTCAAGTTCTCACTTCTGACTTTGTACTGGAGAGACCAACTACCCCTCAGCCAGCCAGTCAGGAGTTCCTCCAGAGGACCAAGACAGGCAACAATCAGGCAGGCTTGAACTCCGTACCACATGGGGCTCACTCACCAGTTCCCTAGGGCTGGCTGCAAACATCTGGATCTGGGTCCAGGGGCAGAGGAGTCTATCCTGGAGCTGAGGGAGGGGCCCCAGGTATTCCCCATCTGGTGGTTGAGGAGTCCATAATAACACCTGGGGACTCTCACCACTGAGCTGATGTGGGGTCTGCCTAAGGCTCTCCAGGGCTGGTTACCAACATCTGGATCTGAGTCCAGGGGCAGGGAAGCCTAGCTGAAAGAAGGGCCCCAGGTGTTCCCTATATCTTGAGCAGGGCATCTGGAATGTTGCCACCACTGCTGCCTGCACCTCCTCTCAAGACGTTTAAAAATATTCTTTTTAAAAAATATTATTAATTTTTACTTTTGTGTGTGCATATTATGGGTGTGAGTGAAGCATGTGGAGGCCAGAGGATAATTTTGTGGAGTTGGTTCCCTCCTTCCACTTTTTTGTCTTTTTGAGACAGGGTCTCCCTTTAGTCCCAGCTGGCCTGGAGCTCACTATATAGATCAGGCTGGCCTTGAACTCACAGAGATCCACCTGCCTCTGCCTCCCAAGTGCTAGGATTAAAGTGTGTGCCACCACGCCTGACTCTTCTCCCACTTTTATGTGTGTTCCAGGGATCCAACCCAGGTTTGCAGGTTCATGTGGCAAGAACCTTTTCCAGCTGAGCCACTTTGTCAGCCCTGGAACCATCAAGTTTTAAAGGTCCAGTGGTAAATGAATTAGGAAAATAGGAATTGATAGCAATTTTTTCCCTTGTAGAGTTCCAAAGTTTATTCTGAAACCCACCTCTGATATAGTTTAGCAAAATACCCAATGAAAGTCCAAGGAATATATCAAATCAACCTGAAAGGCTTGCATCTGTGAGAATACAATTGTGTTTACTGCCAATAGCCTCTTCAACACTAGGATATATACACTTTTAGATTAGTACATCTAATTTGCTCCTTCAACTTGAGGATGGAGAGCATCACAGGCAGAATAAATACAAGAAGTAATAATCATGCTAATGGTTTGGGTTTTGATGGCTAACAGAAAAGATGGAGTCAGCCATTTCTAGGTTTATGTAACCTCACAGAACCTTCATAGCAACCCTAGGATATAACACTGTTAGCATCTCTATTCTGCGAATGTGGCAACCAAGCCTCAAAGAGGTCCACAGAGTTGAGATCACATATATAAAACATGGGCAGCACATGAAATTTGAGTGGCCTCACTGACTCAATAAATCACACATGTTTCTTCAATAAATGATATCAGAAAATCAACCACATGTAAAGAACGTAACATGTTATATATAGTATTCTCTATTATATTATTATATTAATATATTCTATATAACATATACACTATAATATATGTGTATAGTAATAAAGATTTAGTGATCAGAGGAAACAGGAAATTTTATAGTTCAACAAATAACCCAACTCAAAAATAGACAAATGACTTAAATAGGAAGTTCTCTGAAGAAAATACACAGTGAAGAAATAGATGAAAAGATGTTCTCTATAAATCATCATTAAAGAGATGCAACTCAAAGCCATAATGAGATACAACTTCACACCCACTATGATGGGGATAAACAGGGAATGTGAAATAATAGGAGTCTTATACATGCTGGGAAGAATGTAAAATGCTGCAGACACTGTGGACAAGGCCAATGTGGTTCTTTAAAATGCTAAGCACAGAATTACTTGTAATCCAGAAATTCTACTTCTAGATTAAAAGAATTAAAGATAGTCCTCAAATAGATACTCGGTCACAAATGGTTGTAGTAGTACTAATCACAAAGGAGAACTGGTTGAAATAAATCAAGTGTCTACCAATGAGTGAACGAATGAAAATATTCTGCTATAACAATACAGTGTTATTCAGCCACACAAGGCAATGACATAACTCTACATGATATTACATGGGTGAAGCACATGAAGCTCACTGAAAGAGCCAAGCAGTGACTCATGGAATCCTATTCATTTACATGAAATATCTGGAATGAGCATATCCTAGAGAGAGAAAGTGCATGGAAGACTGTCAGAGAAAGGGGTCTGGACACCGAATAGGCACTGGTGTTTTCGTTTTCATTTTGATGTTGAAAATCTTTTGATATAAAAAAGGAAAGAACAAGTTCTGAAAGTAAAGAGATGTAGTAGTTAGAAGACATTGTGAATGCAGTGAATGCCAGGGAGTGTTGTAATGTCAAAAGATTACATGTTGTGATGGTTAATCCTGGTTGTCAACTTGACTGGACTAAGGAACAAATAAAAGTAAAAGGATCTTCAGATTGGACTACCTCAACCCAGATGGCCTACCCCAAATGTGGGCATTACCTTCTGCTGGCAGGCAGTATAAAAGGCCATGGCAGAGGGAGCTGGTCCCTTTTTTCCTGCGGCTTGCCTCTCTCTCACTGGTGAGTTTGTCTTGCTGCTGTGATCAACCCTACGGATCCCAGCGTGTACTGAGACTGGCAGATCTCCTGGAATACATCTGGCCTTCAGCACCAGATTGGGACTACTGAAACATCCAGCCTTGCAGACTGAGCAGTTCCCTGGATTCTCAGCCTCTCCAGTGCGGTGCAGCTACTGGTGGACTCCTTGAACTCTGTCACGTGAGCAAATCAATAAATTGTATATAGCTATATATTCGTCCTGTTGCTTCTGTTTCTTTAGAGAACCCTGACTAATACAGATTTTGGTACCAGGAGTGGTTCTAGAGAAACAGAATTGAAAGGATGAATTTCTTTAGTGGGCTTGGTAGCCTCTGGAGCCAGCTCTCCAACCCAATGAAGCCTAGAGTTACTGAAGGCTCTCCTGGTGGCATGAAGAGGAATGATAATCCTTGGTGCAGACTATTTGATCTAATTATGAAGATAGATCCATTTGACTCACCTAACTCACCTCTTGTGAGAAGCAAGGAATTTAGTGACTCTATATATAAAACGTTCGAGAAATTGCAGAAAAATCAGGAAAATAATGATGTTGCCTTGTTGCTCCTAGCATGTCTGGATAAACTGTTAGACGAAAATATGGAGCTCGGTGATAAAAATGACCAGCTCCGGATTCGAAACAACAGTTTAAAGGTTTCCAAGTGTGCTCTGGAAGAGAATCTTCTCTCCAGCAGCCAAAGAGCTAAAGCAGCAGAAAATCAAGCTGGAGCCCTTATTATACGGTTGGCTGATTTACAACGCAAATTTAATTCCCAGCCACGAAAAGTGTCAGCAGTTAAAGTGAGAGCACTGGTGGGGAAAGGGTGGAACCCTGAAACTTGGGATGGAGATGTGTGGGAGAACTATGATGATGAGGATTTTGAACCCTCGGATTCTGAGGGATTTTCTTTATCTGAGGAATTAACCTCCCCACCCTCAGCAGAGAATCCACACCCTGCAGATCCCTCCTCCCCACCCTTGCCTGAGGAAATTAATCCCCCCCTCCCAGTGGGAGCTGATGTCCCTCAGGGCCCAACAATTGTTGCCTCTAGACCTATAACCAGATTGAAGTCTAAGCAAGCCCCTCAAGGTGAGATAGAAAGTGTGGTCCACGAGGAGGTGCGATATACTACTAAAGAAATTAATGAGTTTGCTGATTCATTCCGGCAGAAGCCTAAGGAATATGTGTGGGAATGGATTTTAAGGGTGTGGGATAATGGTGGAAGGAATATAAAATTGGATCATACTGAGTTTATCGATATGAGCCCACTGAGTAGAGATTCTAGGTTTAACATGGAAGCTCGAGCAGTTAAAAAAGGTGTTAAAAGTTTATTTGAATGGTTGGCTGATGTATTTATTAAAACATGGCCTACTAACAGCGAGTTAGAGATGCCTGATATTCCTTGGCTTAGTATTGATGAAGGGATTGTGAGGGTCAGGCAGATGGGCATGCTCGAGTGGATTCGAAGTGTAAAACCACATTCTCCACAATATGAGGACCCAGAGGACATGCCACTCACTGAATTTATAAGATGGAAAGTACTGAGAGAGACACCAGAACATTTGAAGAGCTTTGTTTTTGCTCTATTTCTTATGCCAGATCTTACAGTTAGAGAAGTTGTGGCTCGTTTGCATAAATTAAATGTACACGTAGTAGGTCTAACAGGACCTCAGGGTAGGCGTCAGGTGGCAGCACTGAATCGCAGAAGGCCAGATGAGCGTAGTTACAGTAATTATCATAATGGGTGGCAAAGGCAAAACAATACCTATAATGGCATGACCCGAAATGATCTTTGGAACTGGCTAATTAATCATGGTGTTCCCAGGAACCAAATACATAAGAAGCCTACTAAGTTTTTATTTGATCTGTATAAGCAGAAAAGCTCTAGAACGAATGACAGGAAGTCAACATTTGATTTTAGGAGTAGCGAATCCCGCCCAGTTGACCGGTTTCCAGACTTGAGACAGTTCACAGACCCAGAACCCCTTGAATGAAGGGGTGGCCGGGTTCCAGTGAGGAAGGACCTTGTCACAATACCAAAGAGTTATGCTGTTTGCCTTCCTCCTGTCCTTCCCCAGAGGGACCTGAGGCCTTTTACTAGGGTAACTGTACACTGGGGAAAAGGAAATAATCAGACTTTTCGAGGCCTATTGGATACTGGTTCTGAGTTGACACTGATCCCAGGAGACCCTAAAAAGCATTGTGGCCCTCCGGTTAAAGTAGGGGCCTATGGAGGTCAGGTGATAAATGGAGTTTTGGCTGAAGTCCGACTCACGGTGGGCCCAGTGGGTCCCAGAACGCATCCCGTAGTTATTTCCCCAGTCCCAGAATGTATAATTGGGATAGATATAATTAGAAATTGGCAGAATCCCCACATTGGTTCCCTGATCTGTGGAGTGAGGGCTATTATGGTTGGAAAGGCCAAATGGAAACCATTGGTGTTGCCTCTACCAGGGAAAATAGTGAACCAAAAACAGTATCGTATCCCTGGAGGGATTGCGGAGATTAATGCCACTATCAAGGATTTGAAAGATGCAGGGGTGGTGATTCCTACCACATCTCCATTTAACTCTCCAATTTGGCCTGTGCAAAAGACAGATGGATCATGGAGAATGACAGTTGACTATCGAAAACTCAACCAAGTAGTGACACCAATTGCAGCCGCTGTACCAGATGTGGTGTCCTTACTCGAGCAGATTAATATGTCTCCTGGTACCTGGTATGCAGCTATTGATCTGGCCAATGCTTTTTTCTCAATACCGGTTCATAAGGACCACCAGAAGCAATTTGCTTTCAGCTGGCAAGGCCAACAGTATACCTTTACTGTCTTACCTCAGGGGTATGTTAACTCTCCAGCGTTGTGCCATAACTTAGTTAGAAGGGATCTTGATCGCCTGACTCTTCCACAAAATATCACACTGGTCCACTATATTGATGATGTTATGTTGATTGGACCCAGTGAACAGGAGGTAGCAGCTAGCCTAGACTTGTTGGTAAAGCATATGCGCATGAGAGGATGGGAAATAAATCCAACTAAAATTCAAGGGCCATCTACCTCGGTGAAGTTTCTAGGAGTTCAGTGGTGTGGAGCATGCAGAGACATTCCTTCTAAGGTAAAGAATAAGTTGTTGCACCTGGCCCCTCCCTCCACCAAGAAAGAAGCACAACGTCTGGTGGGTCTTTTTGGATTCTGGAGGCAGCACATTCCTCATCTGGGTGTGTTACTACGACCCATATATCAGGTGACTCGTAAGGCAGCAAACTTTGAGTGGGGCTTGGAACAGGAAAAGGCTCTTCAACAGGTCCAGGCTGCAGTGCAGGCTGCTCTGCCCCTAGGGCCATATGATCCAGCAGACCCAATGGTGCTTGAGGTATCAGTGGCAGATAGAGATGCTGTCTGGAGTCTGTGGCAGGCTCCCATAGGGGAATCACAGCGGAGGCCCTTGGGATTTTGGAGCAAGGCTCTACCTTCATCTGCAAACAACTATTCTCCTTTTGAGAGACAGCTCTTAGCCTGCTATTGGGCCTTAGTGGAAACTGAACGTTTGACAATGGGCCACCAAGTCACCATGCGACCTGAGCTGCCCATCATGAGCTGGGTGTTATCTGACCCACCAGACCATAAAGTAGGACGTGCACAGCAACAGTCCATTGTCAAATGGAAGTGGTACATACGGGACAGGGCCCGGGCAGGCCCTGAGGGCACAAGCAAGCTACATGAAGAAGTTGCCCAAATGCCTATGGTTCCCACTCCTGTTACAATGTCTCCTGGGCTTAAGCATGCACCTATGGCTTCATGGGGTTTGCCCTATGATCAGTTGACTGAGGAAGAGAAGACTAGGGCCTGGTTTACTGATGGTTCTGCACGCTATGCAGGCACCACCCAGAGGTGGACAGCTGCAGCATTACAGCCAATTTCTGAAACAACCCTAAAGGACACTGGTGAAGGAAAGTCTTCACAGTGGGCAGAACTTCGGGCAGTGCACATGGTTGTGCATTTTGCCTGGAAGGAGAAATGGCCAGAGGTTCGATTATATACTGATTCATGGGCTGTAGCCAATGGTTTGGCTGGATGGTCAGGGACTTGGAAGGAGCATGACTGGAAAATTGGTGAGAAAGACATTTGGGGAAGAAGTATGTGGATAGAGCTCTCTGAATGGTCAAAGGATGTGAAGATACTTGTGTCTCATGTAAATGCTCATCAAAAGGTGATCTCAGCAGAGGATGAGTTTAATAATCAAGTAGATCGGATGACTCGTTCTGTGGATTGTCAGCCTCTTTCTCCAGCTATCCCTGTTGTTGCTCAATGGGCCCATGAACAAAGTGGTCATGGTGGCAGAGATGGAGGTTATGCATGGGCTCAACAGCATGGACTCCCACTCACTAAGGCTGATCTGGCTACAGCTGCTGCCGAGTGCCAGATTTGCCAACAGCAGAGACCAACATTGAGCCCCCGATATGGTGCTATTCCCCGGGGTGACCAGCCAGCAACCTGGTGGCAGGTTGACTACATTGGACCACTTCCATCATGGAGGGGACAGCGTTTTGTTCTTACAGGAATAGATACTTATTCTGGTTATGGATTTGCCTTTCCTGCACGTAATGCTTCTGCCAAAACTACCATCCAGGGACTTACGGAATGCCTTATCCACCGTCATGGTATTCCTCACAGCATTGCTTCTGACCAAGGAACTCACTTCACAGCCAAAGAAGTGCGACTGTGGGCCCATGGTCATGGTATCCACTGGTCTTACCATGTTCCCCACCACCCAGAAGCAGCTGGCTTGATAGAACGATGGAATGGCCTCTTGAAGACACAGTTACAGTGCCAATTAGGTAGCAATACCCTGGAGGGCTGGGGCAAGGTTCTCCAGCAAGCAGTATATGCTTTGAATCAGCGTCCACTATATGGTACTGTTTCTCCTATAGCCAGAATTCATGGGTCCAGGAACCAAGGGGTGGAAGTGGGAATGATTCCACTCACTATCACCCCTAGTGACCCAGTAGGAAAATTTTTGCTTCCTGTACCCACGACCTTGCGTTCTGCTGGTCTAGACGTTTTGGCTCCAATGGGGGGAGTGCTTTTGCCAGGAGATACAGCAAACGTTCTATTGAACTGGAAGCTAAGACTTCCCCCTGGCCACTTCGGGCTTCTACTGCCTTTAAGCCAACAGGCTAAGGAAGGAATAACAGTAGTAGGAGGAGTGATTGATCCAGACTACCAGGGGGAAATTGGACTTTTTCTCCACAATGGGGGCAAGGAAGATTATGTCTGGAAGGCAGGAGATGCTGTAGGGCGCCTTCTGGTGCTACCATGTCCTATGATTAAGGTCAATGGGAAACTCCAACAACCCAAACCAGACAGGACAATAAATGGCCCAGACCCTTCAGGGATGAAGGTATGGGTCACTCCTCCAGGGAAAGAGCCAAGACCTGCAGAGGTGCTTGCTGATGGTGGAGGAAATACAGAATGGGTAGTAGAAGAAGGTAGTCATAAATATCAGCTGAGGCCACGGGACCAGTTGCAGAAACGTGGATTATAATAGATATTAACTTTTGTCCTATTTGGTTACGAATGTGCTTGTTCATATATATACATATACTAAGCAGATACTTGTGTTGTTCCCTTTTGAATGTGCAACTGAGATAAGTGTTAAGTGTTGTCATATTTAGGTTATTAGATACTGAAGGACTAAGTGTTCCTCAAGGACATTACCACCTACTCTAAGATATAATGCTTTGCTATTGCACATGAGACACTTATAACATGTTAGGTGGAATTAGGACCTTGCCATTGTTCACAATTGACATTTAAGCATAACATAAGGAAAGGCTATTTATTGGGTGTCAAGTTGATAAGGGGTGGACTTGTGATGGTTAGTCCTGGGTGTCAACTTGACTGGACTAAGGACCAAATAAGAGAAAAAGGATCTTTGGATTGGACTACCTCAACCCGGATGGCCCAAATGTGGGCATTACCTTCTGCTGGCAGGCAGTATTAAAGGCCATGGCAGAGGGAGCTGGTCCCTTTTTTCCTGTGGCTTGCCTCTCTCTCACTGGTGAGTTTGTCTTGCTGCTGTGATCAACCCTACAGATCCCAGCATGTACTTAAACCGGCAGATCTCCTGGAATCCATTGGGCTTTCAGCATCAGATTGGGACAGACATCCAGCCTTGTGGACTGAGCAGTTCCCTGGATTCTCAGCCTCTCCAGTGCAGTGCAGCTACTGTTGGACTCCTTGAACTCTGTCACGTGAGCAAATCAATAAATTGTATATAGCTTTATATTCATCCTGTTGCTTCTGTTTCTTTAGAGAACCCTGACTAATACACATGTGTATTATCAAGTGACTGGAATCTGAAGCACTTTAATATAGGGCAAGGACACTAGCAAGATGGCAGCCAGGAGAAAGGTGTAATGAATGATGGCCATTCAGAGAGAGTAAGGTCCAGATTTTTCTAAACCTTCAAGGATGATTTCAAAGTAGATACCTATTGGAGCTGTGTCGCCAGATGGGTGAAGTTTAAGGAGACCTTGAAATTAAATAACCTCTTAGTCACAGAATTATTGGCAGCCAATGACTGCCAGGTGAGGAAGAGTTGATTCTTAAAGGGATGGACTCTGGGTAGGCCAACTACACCTCAGTGGGTGTACGTGCACTTCGAGACACTAACTTGACATGATAGGCATTAACATAAATGACAGAATGTAAGAATTACAATAGGGGACTATGGAAAGGTGCTGATGGAAAACAGGTTTAAAGATGATTAAGAAGTTCTGTATTTATAGCCGGGCATGGTGGTGCACACCTTTTATCCTAGCACTCAGTAGGCAGAGGCAGGCTGATCTTTGTGAGTTCAAGGCCAGCCTGGTCTACAGAGTGAGTTCCAGGACAGCTGGGGCTACAGAGACCCTGTCTCAAAAAGACCAAAAAATGTTCTGTATGAAACAAAAATTTGCAAAAATATTTCGTAACCCGTGGGATTGAGATATGGTTCAGTTGGTAAAGGCTGTATGCACAAGGGCCTGTATTTGATCAGAAGCACTGAGTGTGACGATGCTCACTTGTAATCCTAGCACTAAGGAGGTAGAGGGAGAATAACAGGAAGTTCAAGGTCATCCTTGGCAACAGAATTCCAGGCAAGCCTGTCTTAAAAAATGTAATATGTCAGGGCTGGAGAGATGGCTTAGCGGTTAAGAGCACTGACTGCTCTTGCAGAGGACCCGGGTTCGATCCCCAGCACCCACATGGCGGCTGAGAACCGTCTTTAACTCCAGTTCCAGGGGAATCTGACATGCTCTTCTGACCTCTGCAGCATTGCATGACATGGGTGCAGACAGTACACTCATACACATACAAAAAATCAATAAATAAATAAAAATTTTTTAAATGTAATATGTCAAAAATCATGTCTTGCCAGGCGTGGTGGCACATGCCTTTAATCCTAGCACTTCGGAGGCAGAGGCAGGTGGATCTTTGTGTGTTCAAGGCCAGCCTTGTCTACATAGTGAGTTCCAGGACAGCTGGAGTTACAGGGAGACCCTGTCTCAAAATGACAAAAAAAATTGTGTATTAAAAATTTAGTAACCTCTGGGCAGACTGAAAACATTATGCAGTCAACAGCACACATAGCTAAGTAATGCATGCAAGCTTCTGATCCTTCCTTTATGTCTGGGGAAACAGAATTCTTGAAAGGTTAAGCAACTTGTCTAGAGACACACAACTAAAAATTGACCAAGCTGACATTGGCAGGGCCTCTGAGTTCAAGGACAGTCCTACCTCCTTCTCTGGCAGATCCTGCCTGGCATATGGCAGGCAAATTGATGTGAATGGAAAGGAGGGATGTGGGGAGCAGGGAAGGCCACATTGTGGAGTCCCCAAATGCCCACTTGGGAATGAGATGGTGGGAAGTCGAGGAAATGATGGGTTTTGAGCCAGAGAGACTTATGACAACATTTCACATTAGACAGCTCAAGTGGAATCAGTGTAGGTAGAAATGCGCAGAAGAGAAAAAGGAAGAGGGGCCGTCTGAAACGGAGGCAGAAAGGAAGGCATCGAAGCCAGGGAGCCTCGCACACTGAGAACAGAGGCTGGAGACGAGAAGCTGTGGAGGAAGGACAAAGAGGACTTGGCCGGATCCTCAGCAGAGCCTACCTCTTCAGAGACCCTACTGCCCTCTCTGAATCACTGCTCCCCTCTCAGCCCTTGATCCCTGCCCAGCAGCCTGGCTGAAGTGATTCTGAAAATGCCCACCTGCTGCCAACAGGGCCATTCCAATTGCTCACTAGTGCCTCTGGCAAGAACTCTTCCACCTCCATCTCTGCATAGTTAAATTCTTCCCTCCTTGAGGTCTTAGCTCAATACTTAGCTCCTCAGAGACTTTCTTGCTGACCACCTTACCCAAGTAGCTGTCCACAAAGGAACAATTTCACTCTGCTTAATCTTCCTTCATAGCCCTTGGCACAGCTGAAGTCAGCTTCTGCATTTGTTGTTTATTATTTACCTTCGTACACTCACTCCCACATGCAAAAAATAACTACTAGATAAAGGCAAGAACCTTGGGTTTGTGGTGGCTTTGTGGGTTGACGGATGGGCAGCTGAATGAACACGCTGGTGGATAGATTAGTGGGTAGATGAATGCATAGACAGATTGGTAGGTGGATGGATGTGGAAATGGATGGATGGATGGATGGATGAATGGATGGATGGATGGATGGATGGATGAGTGGGTGGATGGATGTATGGATGGATGGGTGGATGGGTGGATGGATAGATGGATTGATGGATGGATGGGTGGATGGGTGGATGGATGGGCGGGTGGATGGATGGATGGATGGATGGATGGATGGATGGATGGATGGATGGATGGGTGGGTGGATGGGTGGATGGGTGGGTGGGTGGATGGGTGGATGGATGCATGGGTGGGTGGTTGGGTAGCAGGATGGATGTGCATAGGAAAGGTTGGACAGATGAGTTGGTGGAAGGAAATTCCGGTCAGTGCTGCCTGCCCATTTCCTACGGTAATGATTGCCAAAGCACTTGCAGTTTAAAACACACTGACTATACTGGTGCCTTTCTCTGTTCCTCCATCTAGAATGCTTGCTAAAGAAAAGTAGATTCTGCAAAACTATTTTCTGGAGGCTGGAGAGATGTCTCAGTGGTGAGGAGCACTGCCTGCTCTTGGAAAGGACCCAGGTTTGATTCCCAGCATCCACATGTCAGCTAACAACCATCTGTAACTCCAGTTCCAGGGGATCCAACACCCTCTTCTGACCTCTGCAGGCTTTGCATGACATGGGTGCAAGCAATATACTCACGTACATAAAAATAAAAATATAAAAAGTATTTTAATTCACTTATGTGTATGAGCAATTTTTCTGCATGTATTTAAGTGTACCTGTGGGTGAAATGCCCATGGGGGCTAGCAGAGGGAGGTGGATTCCCTGGAACTGATGTTGATAATGGTTAGTTGATGTGTGGATGCTGGGGACTGAACCCAGGTCCTCTGCAAGAGCAGCCATTGCTCTTAAATGCTGAGCCATCTCTCCAGTCCAGGGATAGGATTCTTACCTATTTCAGCCCCTATTTGGCCTGGTGCTTACAATAGGGGCTGACACATAATAAACAGTAAATAATTGTTGGAGCAATTATTGACCCCCATGAGAAAGGGCCCCCCCTTATTTCAAGAAGCTTGGGAGAGCTGGAAGAATGCAGGCATAAGGCTGGTATCACTGGGAAGGGAAAGGAGTCCAGGGAACCCTCAGAAGCCAGGGAGGGAGCAGCAGAGGGTGGGCTTCCTTCCAGCAGCTTCCTGTCTCCTGTTGCCCACATTCCCATGTGGAGTACCACTGCCCTCTGGTGGACTCTACCAAGAACAGGAAGATCCAGTTTGAATTGGGGGCTAGTTCTCAGCTAGCACCCCTCGGGGCACCATGGGCATGGGAGTCAGGGGATTTCTCTGCCCCTGCCCCAAGGAGGAGCAAACAACGTGGCCTAGGTGTGTGATGCTGGGTGGGGCAACAGTGTGCGGTGGCACAGAATTGGGGGGGGGCTATGACTGGTTCTGGGAACTGATGTCATTTGCTTTATAAAAGCAGGCTGCAGCAAGTAATAAATTGAATTATCCATTAACATCATTACGGAATTCCTGGCCATCATTTTTTAGTTTTTGCATGCATACAGGCCAGGGCAGGCCTGCATTTCATTTGGGTGGCCACTGGGTTGGAAAGAGGTCCCAGTGCAGACCACCAATCTGGATAGCTGGTGTGGTGAGTGGACACAGGCTGAAGATAGGCCAACAGCCATCGGCCTGGAATTCCTGTCCAGGGGTCAGCAGTCTCTGGGCAGGTGGTAAATCACGGCCAAGAGTGGAAACATGTCTCATCGTCCCAGGCTAAGGGCCCGAGGTGGAAGTACCTCTCAGGCCGGGCTACGGAGGTAGCCGACTGGTCTCTGTGCCGAGAGGCCAGCTCCCTACAGCGGCTGCAGGTGGGTGCTGTGTTCCCCTTCCCTTAGCAGGTGCCACATGGGCCATGTGGCACCTGCTCGGTACAAAGAATGTTTCCTACAAGCAAGGCCTGGCTGGCTCCATACTGCAGCTTCCCCTCCACCCATCAGCCCAGTTCTCAGGGGCTTGCTTAGTACCAATAGTGAGTTACTTAGCTGCTTCCAGCACTGGGGGCAGCTGCAAGCCCAGCCCAACAGCATCTCCTCCTTTTTGAACCCGTGGTTGGCAATCTGTGTCTGCCCTAATGCCTGTGCCACCCATCTAGTCACCTTCCCACCATACAAGCACACACCACTGAATGCCTTGCTGTGAACATAGACCAACCCCGGGGCCCAAGACGAGTATTGTGTCTAGACATGACTCTGCAGATCAGCCGCATCATTTTGGAACAATGATTCTAGGGTAGAGGTTGTAACTTCCTGGGCCTGCATGTCCACCCATTGGGTGTTTAGCTTATTAGGCTTAACTTAAATGTTATGGGAGTATTAAGAAATGGTCAGATAGCCATGAACATCAAAGGCTGGAATAGATGCTCCCGAAGCACAGAGTTGAAGTGTTGCTTACAGTACTGGAGTGCAAGAAGGCTGTGACATGCCTCAAGTAGAAAACACATTGTTTTATAAGCTTTGTTTAAAGCATAGAGCACAAGCTCTTAGCTGTGAATTTTATGCTAATGAATTAACAATGTGCTGAATAAGGATATGGTGTTTTTATAACAAAGTACAAGCAAAGTTATATGGGGATGGCTTTATACAGTAGAAGCAGGAAGTGAGAAATTATTGATAAAAGCTACAAAATTTTAGTCACATAAAATGGGCAAACCCTGAGAACGTAACGTGCAACATGGTAGCCATAATGAAGAATTTCATAGGGTATGTTTGAGTCATTATAAGAGGGTCAATTTTAAATGCTTTCACCAAAAAGAAAGAAAATGGTAACAAAGTTATATAGTGACTGATTGATTGAGTGATTAATGAAGATTTTGTGACCAGAGACCTCAGAACTTACCTCTGTAATTCTTTAAGGAATAATAGTCTGATACTTGATAATGTAATATTTAAGGAAACTATATTAACTTAATCTTAATTAGCTTAAATGACAGCTGTGTATATAGTCTCAATGGTGCTGTTTGATTTGGAAACATGCTCAATAAAACTGGTTAAATTATAAAAAAAATAATTAAAGTTACATGTCTTCAGGGAAAAAAAGAGAAATGGGCAGATATCATGTAAGTATGTGAATTTCTAGATTCCTTGGAAGAAAGCAAAGCTGTGGCTATCTCATTCTCAAGCCATATTCCGTGGGCATTATGGGTGGGAAGTAAGGGGATAGTGTCTGTCCCCTCTTCAGGGGACATGCAGTCCGCAACAGCTGAGTCATTTCCCAGCACGCTGTGCTGGCCCGTGCTACCCGTCTGTATCCTATAGCAATTTCAGTTTGAGAATCACGTCGTTTTCTTGGAAGGAAATGCATGGTATTAGTAAAGTGAGGCATGGCTATCAAGGAAGATCTTGGAAGGAGGGGCTCTGGGGAGGGGTTGGAAGGACAAATACAGCTTGGGCTGATGGGAGGGTGCCTGGGACAGGCATTCTTTCCTCCTCCTCTTCCAAAGTCCTTTTGTCCTCACTTCGGTTCACAGCACAAGCTGTGTAACACAGGAGGATGTGTGGTATTACCATGAAGACAAATCAGCACCAGGTGACAGAATGTCGCTCCTTTTGCAGTGAGCAGTTGAGTACTTATAAACTCTGATGTGGTAGGATCATCTCCATCTAAGGATGAGAGACCCCAGGCTCTGAGAGTAGGTAAGCCATGCACGAGGCTAGAATGGGGTAATGGTTTTGAATTCCCCAGTTCCTGGCCTATACGGAATGTGCAAGAAGAGCCTGAGAGGGAGTTTAGCACCCTGCTTTCGATTCACTTGAATGGGAACTTGTGTCATCGGCATTAGCCTGCTGGACTCAGATGGGAGGATAGAGATTGATAATGTGAGAGCCAGTGGCCTGGGCCTCACCCGAGATCTTGTCAGAAATGCCAGTTCTCAGGCTCAGTGCTTTATGAGATCACAAGCCCTAAGGAGATGCTGATGCTTAGAACATGTGAGACCCACTGGAAGGAGTTCTGAGCACACATGGGTACAGGGTACGAGACAGCCTGGTTAGCCAGCTGCACAGCAACCAGCTGGGCCACGCCGCATGACCACCTGAGACAATGGCGTCCGGCTGCAGAGAGAGGCAGTGGGGATGGCGAATTGGAGCCAGAGCTCGGGCCTTACTCATTACCCCAGCCTCTTCTGGTGCAGCAGGGTCTGCCCGGGAGGGTTCCTGAACCCTGGCATCTGTTACAGGGCATCAGAGGCCACCGCTAGGATGCTGGAAATGTGTTTGGCCCTTCCAGGAGCTTGCCTCATCCTCTTTATCTGTCTCATTAGACCCTTTGGAGCTCATGTGGACCCTGATCTTCTGGGCCATTATTAGTTGTCCCCCCCGGGTGGGGTGGTGAACCGTTGTGCACGATGCTCATGTGTACAACCATAGGCTAGGGCTGCACACAAGTAGGTGATGAGTGGATTGTCACAGGCACCCCATTCCACTTTGGCTTCGGTTGGTGGTCCAGGCCAGAGTAGTCCCACCTGCACATCCATGGAGACAAGTTTTTGTAGAAAGCATGACTCAGAGATCCTGTTGGAGACCTGAAGATGTCAGGCTTTGGACAGACCTTGTGACTTTCATGCCCAGGCTAATGATCTTGTAGGCATGCAAATGCTGAGGGTATTACAATGCTTACATGGTAGTGTGCTGGGTAACAAGCATGTCAGGTACAGACTGCATAGAGTTCATCCCATCAGATTCTGTTCCCTACTGACATCAGAGCTCCCTCTGATTGCATTAGCATACTCTATTATGATGTTGGCTCAACAGCCCGGCACCCAGATCTCTTTTAGGGTGTCCTGTATGTGCTACAAGGCCCCCAGACTCCAGGTGCTGTCTCTACTAGTTAAGCTCTGCCTGGGCTGTGTAGGATTGTCATGCTTTGTCACAAACCTGGCTCTGTGAATGTGCAGGTGGGACTACTCTGGCCTATACCACCAACTTCAGCCAAAGTAGGATGGGTGCCTGTGACAACCCATTCATCCAACACGTATCTCTGAGCCAGTCTTCTCCTCCCTGGGACGGGTCAGGACACTTGAGGTCATGCTGCAGTCTGGTGTTTCAATCCAGGACCCTGGGCTGGTCATGGGTTGGAATTTGCAGTTTCGGCTCAAGTTTTGGCCTCTCCAAATTCTGCAATGCTCTCATCCCAATCACCTTCCCAAGACAAGAGTCAAATCCCTCCCATTTCTACCGTGGTCTCACCCTAAGTCCCAACACCAACAAACTGGGACTCAGGATGGGGCAAGGTAAATGCTCACTCCCTGTCACTTGTGAGTATGAGTTGTAACCATGGTCACCGGGTCCTAGCCCACTGGCTCAGCCAAAAAGACAAACAAAAAACAGAAACCAGCCACATAACCAGTGTATATCTCCAATCATTCTTTATTATTCTGCACAGGGACCTGTTGTGGCCTGCCCCTCACCTCTCCCGTCTTATCAGAGTGCAGTACCACAGGCCCTGCAGACCATGCTTCCACCCAGAGATTATGATGCACTCAGGAAGGACTAGTTGTGTGTGCATGCAGCTATGCGTGTGTATACATAGGCATATATATATATATATATATATATATACACATATATATTCTGACTATACAGTATTTATAGGTACAGAGTAATCAGGCTTAACATTGCAATGGTAGCTGCAACCTTCCCCAATCCCATGTACTCAGTCCAAATACAAAGAAAGCATCCATTGACTTCTGACTGGCTGCTGGATTTCCATCTGAAAAGATAGCCACTGGATGGGATGGATCAGGCTGGGTTCAAGGCCCAGGTAATCAAGGTAATTCCTTCACTGTGCCTTGTCTAGGGTACGTGCTCTAGGAAGGGGCTCACACATCGTGATCTTAGGCTACATCATGAGCTAAAGGCATGAAGATACAGCTACACATATTGCTGCTACCATGTGCTTTGACTTGGCCTGTGTGCAGAATGCAGTGTGGGGGATAAGAGTGGATGGAGAAGGGACGGCTAACCCTGTCCTCCTGCCATGCATATGTAGAGCAGCATTAAGATGCAAGAGCATAAGGAGCTGAACCACCTGGCCCTGGCTCTGCCCATGGGGGCCTCTGCCAGGGTGAGGCTCACAGCTTTGTCTTAGGGCCAGGTTCCTGCCTGGCCCTATCGTGGGGGAAGCTCCTTTGCCTGTACATATGGTCACAAGGGGCAAAGGCTTCCCATTACCCCAGGCAGCCACAGTTATACTGTGAGCTCAAGGCAGGGGAGGATGTTTCATTGGTTTCTTAAGACTTGAGAAAGGAAGGTTGTCCAACCTCATGACCCAAGCTATCCCAATTCGTCTTGTCACCTACTAATGACTCATCAGGCCACTCTCAATCTGCCTCATGAAAGTCGGCTTCGTATTGACATCGAGATAAAACAGCTTATGGTGGTTGATGCTGCTCCAGATCTCTATCTGGAAAAGCCAGTTCAGAGCCAATGTTTTACCCCCAAAGACAGGACCAGAATCTCCAGTCCAAGCTCAAAAGAACCCTAGAGCAAAGAAGATCATCCAGTCCCTTTGTGTGACAGACAATGGGGACTATAGCGCACTCCGCCCTTCCTTCTACCCCTTGTGGGTAGGTAGCTGATGAAGCTCTGGATGGAGTAGGGGCTTCTTGGTCAGGGGAGGGCAGCAGCAGGCTTCCCCCATGAACAAGACTCTCTTCCCTTGGGAGAGTAAAATGCAGTGGGGGGGGGAGGTGAGGGTAAATGGAGAAGGGCCACCCACACCCTCTTCTCCCATGTATATGCAGAGCGGCAGCGGGGTGGACGAGGACAAGCAGCTGGGCCTCGCTCTGCCCCTGGGGAACTCTGTATTATTTCTACTCGCTCCCTTGGTAACAGAGGCCTGGGGAATGGCAGTCTGAGGCTCACAGCTTTGTCTCAGGGCCAGCTGCCTGCAGTGTAGGGAAAGAGTCCCGGATCTTTGCCACTTCCATGGCACACAAGTGCCCAAAGACTTTGTTGTACCAGTCAGGAGAACGGCCCCTGAGGAGACAAAAGAAGCCGAACATAAGCAATGGGGTTTCCATCGGGGCCTTCAGCAGGGACAAGAGAAAAAGGAACACTTTCCCACACTGGAGATCACTGCCATGGGGTGGAGGCAGGGGAGGGGCTCAGGCCCAAAGGGGTGAGGTGGGCATCCCAGGTCTGGTACCTGAGGTCAGCACGGCAGATGTGAGTGAGACGAGAGCGGCCCAAGCCACAGGGCTCCATTAGGTACTGGGAAGTGAGCATGAAGGCCCTCACTCCAGACTCCGGCACGGGTTGCTCGGGATCCAGAGACTGGGAGACAAGCAGGCATCCCCCACGAGGCAGGTCTGAGCGCCACATCCTGGAGCATGGATGGGGAAGAACTCATGTTCAGCTGCTGGCTCCTGCCCCACGAATTCTGCTCCCCGAAGAAGCACAGCAGGGCAGCAGCAGGTGCAGCTCACCTGAGCACCACGAAATCCCGGCAAGGATGGGGTGCCATGCTATCGGTGACATAATGGTATAGCTCCACTCCCGGCATGAGGGCTTCCAGCACCTGGGCTCGCAGCAGGTCCTCATCCCACAGGGCCCGCTCCCGTAAGACACGATGCAACACCACAGCTGGAGGTGCTGCCACCTCTGTGGATGCCTTCCACATCCGCAGGGGGTGTCCATCTGGTGCCTGTAAGCCACGAGGGTAGCCATGGGAATACTATCAAGGGGAGATCACTCCCAGTTCACAGCAGTGCAAGCCTCAGACTGCAAAGTGTGGGGTTCTCTCCCTAGAGCTGGTGATGAGGGACGGTAGCAAGTCTCCTCTGCTGACTGGAGCCAGACTTAGACACCCTGGCATGTGTCCCTGTCCTCTCTGTCCTTCCTACATGCCTACTCCTCAGCCAGCTCTGGAGCACAAAGCAACGATGTGAGCACAGTGTGTAGAATTTCTGGTTGTGGCAAGAGAAGGCGCTGATTGTTCTTAATGGACTTGCCAAAGCGCAGGAGAAACACATGTACCAGGGCAAAGGTGGCCACTGCTGAAGCCGTTTTCCATGTACCAAGCTCCACGTCAGTTAAGGTAGTTTGGTCAGGACCATTCTATATATGTGATACATACGGCTCACAATGCAACTCAGGATTGACATCTCAGAAACAAGAAGTCTGATGGTACAGGGGCACTGACAGGGGCTACCTCCAGCCCAGGCCCTAACAGAAGGGGTATGATATGTAAGCTAAAGTTGGTCAGGGAGAGGTCTCACGTGGGGACAGATCAGTCCAGGCAGCACAACAGCATTAACAGAGGCACACAGAGGGGAATGTGAAAGAGCTCTGTCTGTCCGGGATCCAAGGAGACCACCGTGGCAGTGGATCTGAAGTGAAACTGTGGAAGACAACTCAGGAAGGTGGCCCAGGAGAGATGCTTTGGTCTCATCTGCTTCCTGACTCCTTCAGATACTTGTCTAGCTGGCTGGCATTCTCCAAGTACCAGGCCCAGGCCCAGACCCAGTGAAGCTGATAAGAGTAGCTCTATGGGACTGGCCCAGTGCCTTCTCCAAGCCCATAGCAAGATGAAGAGTATGGGGCTTACCTTTCTGCAAGCTAGCTCTGTGCGCTGGGGACCTGGCACACTGGTCCAGCCTTTGAAGCGCTCCGCAGCATCCCGCAGCAGCTCTTGTACGCTCTCCTCCATGTAGAGGCTCAGACTCACCCCAGCGGCCTGTGCCTGACGCAACTCAGCCAGGGCTGGACCCGGAGGGCTGAGCTCAGCTGCACTGTACGAGCCACACAGTTGCACCACCATGTCCTGGGGCACCTGGGGGGCATACATACACTAACTAGGGGTTGTGGGGAGAAGGGGATACCCAGCTGTGAGTGTGAAGTGACTATGGAGAGGCATGGCTTTCACATTACATTGAGGTGGACAAGATACTAAGAGAGAAAGGCCACAAATTGGAACTTGAGGAATATGTGTCAAGCTGAGATCCTTCTCCGACTTGAGGCTCAAAGTTCAGGCCTGATGTTTCTGATAATTAGACACCACAGCTTGACCTGACCCACCTGGAAAAGTTTCTTGCAGTCACTGATCATGTGTGACAGGCCTTGGGTGGCAGCCATGTTCTCACTCAGGTCCCTAGGGCCTGGCCGGCCAACCAGGCTGCGTTTGCCCTTGATCCTGGAGGGAGATGGCGAGACAACAAGATGCCACAGGGCACAAGACAAGATGGCTGACATGTGCTTCCTAGCTCGCAGAAAGCCAGCTTACTAGTCCTGACCATAAATCCTTCCACTGTCTTTTAGAAAGGGGATGCTCCACAGTGCCCGAGGCTGAGCTACTAGGGTGAGGCTGAAGCAGTGGCAGCTCACAGAGGCCAAGGGTCCTATGGGGCCAAACTCCCCTGGATTGGCCCTGGCATGCACTCCCAGGTTCACCTGGGTGAGGTGCTGTCCTTCTTGGAGATGTTGAGGTGGAAGATGGAGGGAGCCAAGCACACTGCCAGGTTGCCGGCTGTCATCTGGTTCTCCTCAGCAGAGGCGATGTCGCTTAGGAAGTAGAGCAGGGTCTGCAGCACTTCTCGGTTCTCATCAGGGAGCAGCAAGGTGGCGGCTTGTGTTGCAGCCAACCACTGTTCCTTTGGGAGGACTGCAGGAAAGGAAGGGCAGAGGGGCCTCCTTTACTTCTCCAGAGGCACCAGCAGCAAGCTTCCTGCTTCCCAGAATGCACTGGAGGAAGTCTCCACAGGGAAGAGCTAGCTAGGCTGTGGGAAGTCCCTGAGGTTAGATCTAGCTCTGCTCTTAATATGTGGGACAGCCTTCGGAAAGTCTCCCCCAGCATATAGTAGGTGTTAGGGAGTAGTAGAATGTAGTCCCTCTCCAAGTGCCTTTCCAAGTCCAGAGGTCCCTGAGCTCATGGAGCCAGCCACCACATTCATCCCCAAGAAGCTCTAGGGATCAGGCAGGCTGAATGTGGGGCAGGCTCATAGGGAAAGGTGCAGGTAACTTACGCTGGTAGATTTGCAGGAAAGTGGTGGTGAGCTTGCTGGTAAAGATGGGTTCAGGCAAGTCCCGGAAATACTGCTTCAGTAGGTCAGCCACATCATAGGCTGACTGACCCTCGTAGCAGACATTGTCAGGGGAGTTCTCATTCATTTGGCGCAGGCTCTGGATCCTGGACTTAACCCCAGACTTGCGGAAGATGCCCACCTGGCCCATTGAGAAGAGGGACGATGACATGTAGGGGAGGAGAGAGACTGACGGTAGCCCAGGACTAGGGTACCAGGAGCATAGGTCAGGCCACCTTAGAGAGGTGGGGTTGGGCAAGTCCAAAGGGAAAGTGTTTTTACATCCTGGAGCCAAAGACAAAGATGGCTGTCAAGGAGAGGAGGAGGTAAAGGTGCCCTTAGGCTAAGGCAGGCTCTGAGACCTGGAGTCTACAGAGCCTGAGACACAAAGAAGCTGCCCCAAAGGTGAGAAGAAGCCTCTAGGCTTAAGGAAGGGAAAGAAAAGGGAAAGGCCCATTCCTACTGGACCTTGCAGGGAGAGGAAATGTCTCTGATGAGCAGTCCAACCCAAGAGGAAGGTCAGAGCAGTTGTCTTGAGCCTTCCACCCCTCAGCATCTCCACGCCACAGGCTTCCCAGGGAAGGCTCACCTGGTCCAGACATTGGCTCCGCAGGTAGCGCATGGCTTGCTGAATGCTCTGGGGCAGAGGCTGGCCCGTGCGCTGTACATGGACGAGGGGTGGCACTCCAAATACATGTTGTCCCCGGTAGTCCGGGGTCTTGTTCCTTTTCATGAACTTAGGCATTGACCTATTTGGGGGTTGACAAGCAATCAAGAAAAGCGAACCTGGTTTGGAAGCTCTCTATAGTCTCAGGGGGTTAGAAGTGATGAGGGGAGTAAGACACGTACCATGTCCCCACTCAACACTCTGTGTGCACCTGATTTGGCCTCAGCCTGTGGAAGTCACAGGGACAGAAGGGGCCCTTACTGACAAGTCATGTAGTCAGTAGGAGACCATGAACTTTAGGGGAAGAGCTATGAGGGAGGAGAAATTTATCTAGCAGGTCAGAGAGAGCCACCAAGATGTGTTAACTCAACAGGCTCCTAGGGGACAGGAAGGTGTTGTCCCAGAGAAATGTCAGAAAGGCACTGCAGGTTGAGAGAACAACATAAACAAAGGTGCTTGAAAGTAGCTGATTAAGAGCAAGGAGAGCACCCCCCCCCACACCCCCCCCCCCCCCCACAGAACACTGAACGCAATACAGCCACACCGCCCCCCCACCCCCCCACCCCCCCACCCCCCCCACCCCACCCCGAGCTCAGAGCATCAAAAGATCACAATGGAAAGCAATTCGGACAATAGGAAGCAACCAGGTTGTTTATTTACTTTGAAATATGACACTCAATGTGTACTTCAGGAGAGTCATGCTGACGGCAGCATGAAAGCCAGTCAGAGAAGGGACAGCTAGCCAGAGGATCTGGGGTTCCCCAGACCATATCCACTCTCACATGACCTCTCTAGCCTCCTAGCCTAGCACCACTTTACTGGGCAGTGCGCTCAGCCTGTCTGTCCCACCCATGTGCTAGGCTGCTCGGACCCCAAACCTAACAAAGTCCACAGGACCTGTCCCACATGGCTCAGGGGGTATACTCACCATACCCAGCCCTGTTTGTGTGGCACAGTGTACTTCTCCATGAAGCCAGTGAGCCGCAGCAGTGAGCCCTTGTGAAGCAGGTTGATTTGGCCTGCAAACTGCCGGTTGATCTCCAGAGACTCTGAGTTGAGGCTGGGTCGGTGGGAGTTCTGAAAGCTGTGCCAACGGGGTTTCCTAACACAGGTAAGAGGGGCAAAGAGGGCCAGAGATACAGGCTTGCTAACCCTTAGAAAAGCCTGTGCCCGGGGCTGGAGAGATGGCCTAGTGGTTGAGAGCACCGACTTCTCTTGCAGAGGACCCGGGTTCGATCCCCAGCATCCACACGGTGGCTGAGAACCGTCTGTAACTCCAATTCCAGGAGAACTGCAGCTCCTGGGGAATCCGTCACCCTCTTCTGACCTCCGCGGCACTGCACGACACGGGTGCACAGACCTACATGCAGACAGTACATTCATACGTATAAAAATAAATAAATAAAAATTTAAAAAAAGAAAAAAAAAGAAAAGCCTGTGCCCTTCTGGTCTTTCCAAAGAAAGAAACTACTGGGAGATGGGAATACTTCATGTACTGCTGTAGGGTCTCCGGATGGAAAAAGCTTAGTTTTAGCTCTTAGGTGACCCATCGGCCAAGGAGCTCTCACGGAGAGTGGCACCAAGCTCACATGCATTTAATACCAAAAAGCAGTGCCAGCCCTCTGCCCACTCTAAGGCTACTGTGGTAAGAAATCCTCAGTGGCAAGGCTGAGGAGATGAGGACATCTCTAACATCAGCCATTTCCTCGAGGACGCTAGGGCCAGATCCTGTACCTAAAATTCTAAACTCGAGTCTTGATGCGTTTCTACCTCTGTTGGGGCTGGCTGTCTTTCTACCTCTCTCTCGGAGCTGGATGTCTAGAAATTATTCTCCACTTCCCAAGACCCATCCCCTGGCCCTGACGACTAGGAAATCAGAGTGGGGAGAAGGCAGAGAGAGGCCAAGCAGTGACCTCACCCCTCCCTAGGCCAAACTCCTACCTGCAAGGTCTGGTAAGTGAGGCCCCAACTCCTGAATCGCGCCGTCCACTAGGTGCTGATGCCTGGAGTCCTGCTAGAGAATCTGCAGCTTCGGCCTCATTCATGGAGTTGCCACTACTGTCAAGTTCACTGGAAGAAGCCACAGTGTCAGAAACCAAGTGTCCTTCTTCCACAGACAAGCTGGAGGCAGACGCGGGTTCCCCAGCTGAGTTCGCCTCTTGCTCATTGTCCTGGGCCTGGGCCAAAGCCTTAGTCTCAGACTGTGCCAATGGTTTGGCTTCAGCTGGGGCCTGAGCTAGGACTACAGGTGGGACTTTGGCCTGGGCCTGGGTAGGGGACTCTCTGTGGACTAGAGCCTCTGCCTGGACTAGGTCTTCAGCCTGGCCTTCCACCTCAGCGGTGGCTATTTCCACTAATGAAGGAGCTTCCTCTTCTTCCTCCTCTTCTTCCTCCTTATCTTCAGGCCTCAGGTCTGGGTACATGGTCTGAGACCAGAGCTCTACCCGTTGCTGCAGCCCCCACACATGCTGCAGAATATCATCTAGGTGGGCACAGCTGCCTCCACCCTCCTTATCTTCAGCCTTCACCTCAGCCTGTACAGGCTCAGCTGGGTACAACTCAGGCAAGTTGTCATAAGTGCTGGCATGGCTGCCTGTGGAGCCACAGGAACCCCGGCGTCCTTCATAGCCCCAGCGCCTACCTGGTTGCCAGTCTGCCAGGTGATGTCCATCCTCTGGACATAAGCTTTCAATGGACAAAGAACGAGGAAATGTGCCTGGCTTATGGTCCCCAGGCACATGCACCAGGCAGTCATGCTGGTGTATGGGCTGAGGACGCCCCAACGTGGTCACAGGCCAAACTTCCCAGGCCTTCTGAATCTCACCATCTCTGCCCCTGGTTGAGGCGCTGGTCCTGCTCTTGGCCCTGTAAAATCCAGCAGAGAGGAAGCCACGGCAACTGCGGAAAGATGAAGCTTTGGTGGCCTTCTCTGAGGTGGCCAGGTTTGGCTCAGGCTGTATTTGTCGGCTGTCAGTCTTTTCCTTTCTCCTTAGAGATTCAAGGTGCTTGAGGAAGCTATGGGAATGGTGCTTCTTGACTTTGTCTTGGGAACCGTCCTGCCCCTGAGTGGGGCTAAGGAAGGGCCGGTCACTTGGGCTGGGGACACAACCTAGCAAGGGCAGGTCTGCTGGCTCTGGTGCAAGGCTCACGGTGATGGCAGGTAAGGAGGGGGCAGTTAGCTCACTCAGGACACTTTCACAGCTTGATGTCCCCAGCAGGCTAGGGCTCAGTGGGGCCAGCAGGGCAGAAGAGCCCATGGGAGACCCACACTTGCTTTTCTGCTTGAAGGCCCAGTGGTTGCTGATGGTACACTGCTCTTCCTCTTCTGAGTCTTCATTCTGGGGAGGCACCAGAGAGAGGGGTTACAGAGGCCCAACTTCCAAGTCCCAGCTTATGCTTTACTCTGCCTCCAAATGCAAGGGGCTTTGAGGAGAAGAGTCTTGCTTTCTGGCAGAGAACATGATCTAGGAATAGGAAGGTGGCCCTGGGAGTGCTTCAGGAAGCCAGTAACTCCAGATGTAGCCCAGATATATGATGACAGTCATCTAATCTATCTACTTTTCCATTTTACAGATAGGAAAAGTAACACAAACCAGAAGTCCTTTCCCCCAGGTCATTGACTGACATGCTTGTGTCAGTGACAGCGACTCCTAAATGTCTAGGCTGTAGTCTTAGCTTAGAATTACAGAATATAAGAGCTGAAGGGGGTGGCTAGAGAGATATAGCTCAGTGATTCAGAGCGCTGGCTGCTCTTGCAGAAGACCCAGGTTCATGGTGTCTAACAACCATGTGTAACTCTACTTCCAGGGGATCTGACGCCTCCTCCTCCTCCTCCTCCTCCTCCTCCTCCTCCTCCTCCTCCTCCTCCTTCTTCTTTTGTATTTTTGAGACAGGGTCTCCCTTTAAGTCCCAGCTGGCCTGGAGCTCACCCTGTAGACCAGGCTGGCCTTGAACTCACAGAGATCCGCCTGCCTCTGCCTCCGGAATGCTAGGATTAAAGGTGTGCGCCACCGCGCCCAGCTCTGAAACCTTCTGACCTTGGTGGGCATGATATGGGTACACTTACATACATGAAGGCAATACACTCATACACATAAAATTTTAAAAAATAAAATGATAAAAAGGAGCTGAAGGGAATTTTAGATTTTCTAATTTGTTTCTTCCTTGGCAAAGTGAGGAAATGGAAACCCTGATAGGGGATGAAGCTTGCCCAGAGGGCACTCAGCAGTCAGTGGCAGAAATAAGACCAGGTGCCACGGGTCTCCCAGTTCCCAGACCAGCCATATTCAACTGCAGGCCCCTGGTGGGGAAAACCCCAGAAGAAACCAACCAAACATGTTCCTAGGAAACAATGGGGCCATGAGGCTTGATTTCTGAGTTGAGGCGCAGACCAAGAGTCCTCATGGCTTCTGTAACTCCAGAATGGCAAAGTTGGAAAGGTCTTTCGTGGCTATTACTTCATCCTCCGAATGCACTGCAGTTATGGGAAAAATGAGGCCAAGGATCGAGGGAGTAAGACCTTATAGAGGTGAGGCTGTGTGGATCTTGACTCTTAAGACTGTGCCGACCACGATCTTTCCACCACATTATTCTGTCTCTTCCCCTATTAATGGAATTTTAGCTATCACAAACCAAGTAGGGGAGGAAAATGGACTTTGAGAGGAAGGCCACTACCAGGTCAAATTATTGGCAAAAGCAAAAGGAAGAGGTGGTTTGAGTAGGGGGCAGGGTGATGCATGAGCCAGGGTACTTGTTCTCATACTCTCCTGTAGGTGAAGTTCACCAAAACCTTCAGCAGTCTCATAGGTCCAGCGTTATAGGAGAGTCCTACATTCCCACTCCCAGGCTGGGGTAAGGCTCTGGACACTCTGGATTCCTGAGATATGCGAGCTAGTTCGCATGTGCATGTCATGGATTTTCCCCAGGTACCATGAGATCACAGACCTCACCCCTTGCCAGATTCACCTGCTTGCATTGAAAATGAACCTCAAACTTCATCGAAGCACAACTGTTCAAGGTCATCAGCCTCCTGCAACACAAAGTAAATGTTCACCCAAGGATCCCAACCCCTAAAGCCTCATGCTGCCTACCGCGATACTTTCAAAATGTTATTCACCATTTCCCATGGCCAAGCAATCAAAGCTTTTCCAAGGTTTTCTTGTCTATAGTGGCTCAAGTATGATGTTAGGAAGATTATGGCCCCTGCCCTCCAGGAGCTTATAAATATAGAAATAAACCACTACAGAATGGGATAGGTTGAGAAACAGAGGATGCACAAAGCACAGCAGACAGTCTGAGATAGGGGATTTTCAGAAAGAGACAGGATACAATCAGAGAAACCTTCCTGGAAGACAGAAATGGGATTTCGAGGGTAAAACAACAACAACGACAACAACAACACACACAGGGAAAACTATTTTGGGCTTCCACAGGAACCTGTGACAAGGTAAAGAAGGACACAGTCAGTCAGCAAAGACACTAGTGGGAAAGGGTGTGATTAAAGCTATGGTAGGTCACAAAACAGATGGCAAAGGGCCTCGGTGCCATGCTGAAAAAGCTTTGTAGCTGTGCATGTAGTCAGTGATAGATCTGAAGAACAGGAACACCTGCTTGGAGCTCTAAAAAGCTGATTCTGGTGATTATGGGGAGGATGTATTTGGGAGGGAGGAGGGGTGAATACGGAGGCTAAAGCCAGTTAGGTTACTTTAATAGACCCAAGGAGAAATCATGGTTTAGCCTCAGGAAATGGCAGAACTGGTTTAAGTAGAAAGACTGAATCTAAGGCATGCTTTGAAGAATTCTTTTTTGAATCAAGACCAGATCTGAGCTTTTTAGCTAGAAAGATGGGGGGGAGAGGAGAGTGCCACAGACAAAGGAACCAGAACGAGCAACATGACGACAGAAGTGGGGCCTCATTCAACTCTGCTCCTCATAATATGGGGTACATTGTCTTTTTTCACAAAGAAGCCCCAAAATGGGCACATGGCTTCCTAAGCTTGGCCCCCAGCCCCTACCTGCACAGGGCCCCCAGAGAGTCCTCGTCCAGAAAATTGTGGTCCTTCTTCACAGAGCCAATATCCAGAGGAAACACACCTTCTGTGTGGTGGAGAGAAGCAAAGATGAATACAGCTGAGGATCGCAAATATCCCAGCCACCCTTGAAGTGCCATTGAGTTGGGGGTGGAGGGAAAACAAGGAAGAAAGGAAGCAAGAAGGCGAGGGCCACAGTAGAAGGCAAAAAGCCAGGAGGAAAGCTGGGGTGGTAGGGTTTGGATTGTAAGTGTCCGCCCAAGGCTCAGGTATCGAAGGCGTAGTCTCTAGTTGCTACTCCTGTTGGAAGGTGGTGGAGCCTTTACGCGGTAAGGCCCAGGAGAAGAGGTTGAGCCCTGGGGATTTGCCCTTGAACGGACATCAGAACCTCGCCCTCATCCCTGCTCCACCACCTTCTTAGCCCACCATGAAGTGATGAGCTATCCTCTTCCATATGCTTCCACAATACTGTTCTGCCTAGCCTCAGGCCCAAAGCAATGGGGCCAAGCAAGCATGGATGGAAACCATACGGCCCAATCAATCTTCCTTTGAGGTTGTTTATCTCAGGTAGTCTGTCATGGAAACAGAAAGTTGATGAGCCCTAGAGCACTCAGGGAGGTCAGGCTTGGCAGCTGAGAGAAAAGCCAGAGAGTGGCTAGGAGGGCTGAGCTGAAATGAAAACCCAGGTGAAATAGGTCCAGGTGCAGACAGCAGGCCTCATACTCTCCGTGGTCGTCAAGAGCCAACCTGGGTTCTTCTTTCTCATTTCAATCCTGGTCTTCTCAAACAGGGAACCTCTTCCTTGGCCCAAGGTAAATGATGGGAAGTAGGGAGGGCGTAAAGATAGCAAGCAGCCAAACAATGCATGTGCAGAGCAGTGGAAGCTTCTCCCTGGGACTTAGGGCAGGCAGAGGGAAAAAGCAGCCCTGTAGAGAAGCAGATACTCATTCAACTGATACCCCACTTCATGCCAGGCATTGTGCAAGGTACTGAGTTGGCAGTCGTGAATAACACAAAACTGGTCCCTGCCTGCAGGGAGTTTCCATTCTCACAGGAAGCAGGCAATAAATAATACACAAGATCCAAATAACACAAATGCCGTGAAAAACCTGAGCCAGGCTGACAGGATAAATAGAGGCTGGTGAAGGTGTGGCCAGTAGTCAGCACAAGCCTTTCTGACTTGATTTCTGAGCCGAGGCGTGAACTCTGTCTGAGCAGGAGCTGGCTACACAGAGAAACGAGCTTTGGCAAAAAGTGACACAAATATCAAGGCTCTAAAGGTCAGAGCACAGTGGGAGCAAGAGGTAGAGAGGAACCCCAAGTGTAAGGTGGCTCGTGCCAGCCACTTATGCCACTCATCAAAGCACATGAGTGGCATGGTCGGATCCCACCTGCTGTGCTTGAGAGGTCCATGAAGGAAAAGCAGAAGCATGTGGGCAGGAAGGAGCCTGGCACACTAGTCACTAGTCAGAGGAGAGCAGTGGTGGTGAATCTCAGTAGATGTAGCTGGCAGTGGGGCTTTAATAAATGGATCCATTCTGGAAGAAAGAACTTGCAGGAGGTTTAGACATAGGAGCAAAGGAAGAAAACAGTTCCGGATGATTTCTGGATATCTGAACTTGAGAGGACGGCAGTGCCTTTAGGAGTTCTTTTGGGGATGGTAAATCTCAGAGGCACCTGTTGAACTGAAGCTTAAAAATGAGGACTGGGGAGCTGCAGAGATGGCCTAGCGGTTGAGGGCACCGACTGCTCTTGCAGAGGACCCAGGTTCAATTCCCAGCACCCACAAGGCAGCTAAGAACCATCTTTAACTCCAGTTCCAGGGGAATCCGACACCCTCTTCTGACCTCCAGGGCATTGCACGACACGGGTGCACAAACCTACATGCAGACAGTACATTCATACACAAAATAAATAAATAAATAAATAAATAAATAAATAAATAAATGAATAAATAATGAGGACTGGACAGACCTGTTTGGAAGCTGTCACAGTACAGATGGAAGTGAATGAGGATCTCATGGCAAAGAAATGTGGGGAAAGTAGAGGGTGCAGGCTGAGCCCTGGGACACCCTAACATTTACACACCAGTAAGAGGAAGTAGAGTCAGTAAAGAGCAGCAGCCAGAGAGGCAGCTGCAGGTGGGGGTGTTTCAGAAGCCCAGGGAAGAAGCGGCTACTTGCAGTGAGTGCTGTTGAGAGTTGAAATCACATGAGGGCTGGGAACACCCATTAAGGTCAGGGGCGAGCTTGACAGGGTGAGGTGAGGGCAGAGCCAGGGTGCAGTACTGGTGTGTGAAGTGGGGAAGAAAAAAACAAGCATGAAGAACTAAAGGAACAAAAGTCAGGAAAATGAAGTAAAACAGAAGTGAAGCCATCACCCTGGGCAGCAAAGTAAGGTTGAAACTGGGCCATGGGGTGTACAACTCCAGGAGACATATTCACATTGTCCTCAGGGGTGGTACAAAGCAGCACACTAGGCAGGATAAGGTCCTTTAGAACACAAGTTGCACAAGAGGTGAAAGCTGATGAGTGCCATCTAATAGTAGGAGTTAAGAGTAGTAATTGCTGCGGGGCGGGAGAGATGGCTCAGCAGTTAAGAGCACTGACTGACTGACTGACTGCTCTTGCAGAGGACCCGGGTTCAATTCCCAGCACCCACATGGTGGCTGAGAACCGTCTTTAACTCCAGTTCCAGGGGAATCTGAAGCCCTCCATCTTTAACTCCAGTTCCAGGGGAATCCGATGCCCTCTTCTGACCTCCACGGCATTGCACGACATGGGTGCACCAACCTACATGTAGACAGTACATTCATACACATTAAAAATTATAAATAAAGCCAATGTGGTGGCACACGCCTTTAATCCTAGCACTCGGGAGGCAGAGGCAGGTGGATCTTTGTGAGTTCAAGGCCAGCCTGCTGTACAGAGTTCCAGGATAGCTGAGGCAATAGGGAGACCCTGCCTTAAAAAGACCAAAAAAAAAAAATTATAAATAAATTTAAAAATTTTTTTTAAAGAGTTGTAATTGCAGGAGTAAAGTCCCTGAACAAATTGAGCAGGACCAGGAAATACAGTAATTTTTGTGTGCCCGCACAGAAGACCTGTTCTACCCATTTTGCAGAAGAAAGGCTGCAGGAGATAGTAAGCTTTAGACTGCAGTAGGAAGAGCAATTGAGTGTCTTTACCTTCAAAAAGCTGAGCATACTGAGGGAATCCTTTTTCCCGGAGCCATTCACATGCTTTTTTGGCTTCAGCTTCTAAAACAGAACAGAGGAGATGAAACAGGTAGAGAAATGGGATTCGCAGAGTGGTGGGTGAACGCTGCCTCACATCCAGTAGGCAAGCATTGCCTAGTTCTGGTGACCTAGGAATGGCAAGGGAGGCAGAGAGTGGTGCATTTCTTCCAGCTCACAGCCAGCTAGGGCACCCTCTACTCCCTGGTGACTTCCTGTGTCAGCCACAGCTTTCTTGAGCCTCATCCCCTGCCTATCCCAAATGTCTTCCACTCTCCCACCCCATGTAAAAGGCTAGCACCAACTTCCAGAATCATCAACCTTCCAGGCCGTACGCAGAGCATCATAGTCAAGCTAGGAGATATGAAATGTCCACCAATACTTCCTACTTTCTTCCTCACCATTGTTCCTCTTACCGCCTGTGCTGGATAGCTTTAGTGTCAACTTGACACACCTGGGTTGAGGGATCCTCAATTGGGGAATTGGCACCATTGGACTGGCCTATGGCCACATCTGTGGAGCATTGTCTTGATTGTTGAGCAATGTGGGAGGGCCCAGCCCACTATGGGTGGTGCCACCCTGGGCAGGTTGTTGCATACTGTATAAGAGGTCAGGCTGGGCATGGGCCAGGGGAGCAAGCCAGTGAACAGCATTCCTCCATGGCCTGTGCCTCCAGGTTCCTGCCTTGGGCTCCCTAAGTGATGAACTGTGACCCAGGAGATGTAAGCTGAATAAACCCTTTCCTCCCCAAGTTGGTGTCGGTCAGAGTGTTTTGTCACAGCAATGGAAGACGAACTAGAACACCATCCAGCCAGCTGATGGGCAGAAGGTGCTACTGTCCTCCTTGTACGGCTACACAAACAGAAAGGAAGTCAGTCAAGGCAGGCATACTGCATGCCTGTGATCCCAACAGTTAAGAGGTAAATGATTGTGACTTCAGAGCCAGCCTGGGCTTGAGACTCTGTGAGGATAGAAAGATCCAGAAAGAAAGGAGGAGGGGAAGGAAGGGGAGGGGAAGAGAAGGGAGGGAAGAAGAGGGGAAGGGGATAGGACAGAACAAGAAAGGAGAGGGAAGGAAGGGGAGGGGAGGGAAGGAGGGGAGGAGGGGAAGAGGAGAGGACAGAAGAAAGGGAGGGGAAGAGAAGGGAGGGAAGGGGAATGGAGGGAGGAAAGGAGACTTGCCTACAATCTCACAGTAGATGAAGTGGTACTGTTGGGGCTAGATTGCAAGTTTAGTCTTGACTACTCCAATTTGGGCTTCCAGCCCTTAGAACAAACAGCATCTTCCCTAGTTATTTCCCCAAGTACTCATCAAGGTCCAGTCCTCCTTCCACAGAGGGTTTCCCAGGACAGACCCACCTCTCCTCATTGGCTTGGCCTGTTTATGGAACAACTGTGGGCTGAGCCTTGGGCTGCCACAGTGCTGACCTGTGGGAGTCGTGGAGGGCAACTGTGGGCTAAGCCTTCCTCTTTTACTCTGAAGTGCCTGGCACAGAGCTATGCATGGTTGCCAGGATCTGTGGAAATGTGCAGCCAGACTAAAGCCAAAGAAGATGCCTCCTGGCCACCAGAAAGGCTGCATGCTGACAACAAGGTCGTGGAACACCCCAGCAGCTATGTGCCCTCCATACAGGCACTGCCAAGGTACTGTCCAGGTGCGTGCTGTAACCATGGACGCTGGCATCGCGGGGTTGACAGCGGAAAGCCACTGTTCTCAGCAGACCTGTTCTGACCATGGAGGCTTGCCCATTTCCTCCATTTCCTGAGTGCCTGTGGTGGCCTTGCTGACTAGAGAACTACAAGGACCTGGTGGGGTTTTTCCAAGTCAGGAAGAGCTCTCTCATCCTAGCTCTCACCCACAAGGAAATTGAAGAAGAGATCCTGGCAGTCAGGACTGATAAGACAAAGGACTCACAAAATGCCCTTTCAGAAATGTAAGCAGATAAGGAAGAGCAGGAGAAGGTAGAAGGCTGTCAAAAACAGTACTAAGCTCAACAAGGGTCATGCACTATTGAGAATTGGGGGGGGGAGGATAAGATCTGGCAAGCCTTGAGTACTGACAGGCTTGGTGAGGGCAACCAAGGGTCAGGCAGGGGTGAGAATCTGTCCTCAGCATCTACCCCAGCATGTCTCTACATACAGCCACTACCAAGTCTGCTCATGCCCTGAGCCCTGAGGATCAACATAGGACTGTGCACCAATAGATACATGCAAGGTCCCTGTGTATACCCACATATGCGCATGAGTGTCCTCCTAGGGCGACTTCCTAACTTCTAAAAGCAGTTCCTCTGTGAGGTCTCTTGTCAGAATTCTGCTAGCAGTACCTCAGATTGCCTGGCAGGGGGCAATACAGGCCTGAGAAAAGATCATCTCTCCAGGCCAGTGTTTCAGAGCCAAGCGGTGAGGCCAGTGGCTGAGGGAGGATCTGAGCGTGTGGTTTGGCTACTTAGACAACTGAGCAAGCTGGCTACCACAGTCACTTCCTTGTTCTGTGTTCCCTCCACAGCCCCAGCAGAAAACAGTTCCAGGATCTTAGCGTCCCTTGTGGTAGCCAGGTTTGCTTTCCTGTCATTAGGACAAAAAGAATGTGTTAAAGGATAGACTTTTCCACAGAGGTGGGTACTGGAGGGAGCCATGACCTTTAAAGGGTCAGAAGTCTGGTAAGGTCACTCAAAGCAAGGAAGTTAATCCCCTGCATACCAAAAACACATTTATTTATTTGTTTGTTTATTGTGTGTGTGTATGTGTTGTGTGTAGTATGTGTATATACTATATACTAAAGTCAGAAAACAGTTTTCTCCTTCTACTATGTAAGTCCCAGGATCAAAATCAGATCATCAGTCTTGGTAGCAAATGCCTTTACCTACACTAAGCCATCTCACCCACCCAACATCAGTACTTTTTTAAAGCTATAGTATGGGGGCACATTTACACACACACACACACACATACTAAAAAAAATAAGCTGGGTGTGGTAGTGCACACCTTTAATCTCAGCACTCAGGAGGCAGAGGCAGGTGGATCTCTGCAGGTTCAAGGCCAGCCTGGTCTACAGAATGAGTTCTAGGATAGCTGGAGCTACAGAGAGACCCTGTCTCAAAAAGACCAAAAAAAATTTTTTTTGATAAAAAGCTATTCTATGGAACACAGTGAGGCCCAAAAGACTTTCCCAAGGTCACCCACAGTGAAGTGTCACAGCTAAAACTACGTTGACCATGTGTTTCCATGTTCTGGGCTCTTTCTATGACATTACACTACCAGCCCTCAGATGCCACACAATTAAGAAACCAATTCTATTCATATGAAGGATGCTTTGTACTCATGGATCATCACTTATAGCTAAAAAATGAAAAGAAAAAAAAACTGAGAGAAAGATGCAGGACAGTTATGGCAAAATGCATGATCTGGAATGGGGTGGGGGTAGGGGGGAAGGGAAAGGGAAATATGCCTGATCTGAATTGGAAAATGATGTATGAAATGTACAAAGCACCAATAAAAAAATAAATAAAAAAATAAAAATGCAAGTACGACGTAAAAAAAAAAAAAGAAAAAAAAAGGCAAATGGTTTCCCTCATTTCTGAATGTTAATACCATATCCCCAGTAGGCAGGCAAACTGAGCAACTTTATTATTATATTTCATTGTATCTGAAAGCAACTGTGCTATGTGAATCTCCTACTGGGCTCTAGAATTGTTCTACCACTTGTAATTACCATATACGAACGGAAGATATGTATTCATATTCTATTCATATTCTTTTTACCTGCATACAACTTTACTGTTAAAATGTGAATCTCTAAACGTGTTTAGGAATTAACCTATAGTTTATTTTCAGAATTTGTAATTTTGATTTATGTGTGGAGTGCATATATGCATATTTTGGAATAATATAAAATTAAAGGGAAAAAAAGAGAGAAAACATTAATAAACAAAACTGACCAAAACAGAAAAAAAAAAAAGAAAAGAAACCAATTCTAGGCCTCAAATTTTTTTCCTGCTCTTTCCTGTCCAGTGAAATCACAAGCCTGTGTTCAAATCCTCATACTGGTACTCACTAGAGCTCTTCGACCCTCTCTACTACTTCCATCTCTTCCTTTGTAAAATGGGGTCATGACACCCCATTCTTACAGCTACCCGGAGCATTACATGAAACAGTGGAGGAAAAACATTTGGCACATCATGCCAAGTGCTAAGTAAGTGGGTCCCTTCCCAATTCTGATTCTGAAGGCTCCAAAGAAACAGAGGGAACCTGAGGAAAGAGGTGGAGCCAAGATTTGTTTCTGGGTTTGAGCAATGGTTGCGACCTTCGATCTCAGAATTGGGGCCAAATGGCTGATGGAAGTAAGGTTAGGAAGCAGAGATTTCAAAGGAACTACAGATGCTGCAAGCAAGGGAAAGGAGCGCAGAAGTTTGGGGTAGGTCTCAGGACTGAATTCCCCAGCAGCCCTCGCTTGGCAGCAGGAATCCAGGGAATGTAATGGGTTATTACCCGGCAGGATGTCAGGGACACTGGCTTCTGACAATGCACCATCTCAGGAAGGCCTGCAGGCTCTGGGGCTCCCTCTCAGATGGAGCAGTCAGGGACGTATGTCTTGGTGATTAAGGGGTGAACTAAAGTACTTTGCCTCACCCCTCTAACCCCTCCCAGCCTGTCAGGCTAGGCTAGGAGTGACCCCACCCCCACCTATAGCAACATCAACTCACTTGAGGCTGGAACCAGGGAAGCCCGGACTGAGGATTGGCTTATGTGCCCAGCAGGAAGAGTGACACTGGGCAGGCTGAGGCGAGTGAGGTAGGAATGTCTGTAGCCTCTGGCCCTAACCTCTGTGTCCAGATGTGCAGATTCCAGGGCATGGCTGCCAGCAGTTTCAACAGCTCTATTGTGCAGGTGGTGCTCTGGCCAAAGCCAGGACAGGTCCGTAACAGCATTCAGCTGGCATGAAGTGGATTCCATTTAGATTAAAGCCCAGACTGTCTCCCTGGGGAGAGGTCCAGCTAATGCGAGCTTCAGATTCAGGGAAGAGAGAACTAGAAAGCCCCAGAGACAAATCAGGCCTCAGAGCCATAGCCATGGGTCTCCAGCACGGAGTGTCTCTCTGTATATTACAGAGCAGCAGCAGGACTTTAGAGGTCAAGGACAGTGTATGCATCATTTAAACAGGCCACATACCATAGATTTCTTAGAACAGAGCATTTTTATGTGGAGGAGGGAGCAAGGCAAAAATCAGGAGTCCTGACAAATGCCTTATGAACAAGGGAAGACTTTATATACCCAGAAAAAAAGGCAGCAACATCCACAGAGTCCATGCAATGGTGCCCGAAGATGGCATCTAAACTGAAGAAAAAAACGTGTTGCCAATCAAGCCAGGTTCCCAGATTGCTGCCTAAATCATCTTAGGTATCTTGTCTCCTTTTTCTTTATTTTTTTTATTGATGCTTTGTGTATTTCATACATCATTTTCCAATTCAGCTCGGGCATATTTCCCTTTCCCTTCCCCCCACCCCACCCCACCCCATCCCAGATCATGCATTCTGCCATAACTGTCCTGCATCTTTCTCTCAGTTTTTTTTTCCATTTTTTAGCAATAAGTGATAATTTATGAGTACAAGCATCCCTCATGTAAAAGCAATTTGGAGGGGCTGGAGAGCTAGCCTAGCGGTTAAGAGTGCCGACTGCTCTTGCAGAGGACCCGGGTTCAATCCCCAGCACCCACATGGCGGCTGAAAACCATCTTTAACTCCAGTTCCAGGGGAATCCGACGCCCTCTTCTGACCTCCGCGGCATTGCACGACACGGGTGCACCAACCTACATGCAGACAGTACATTCATACACATATGAAAATAAATAAAAAATTATAAAAAAAAAAGCAATTTGGAAGCAGTTGTGTCCAAACCCACACAGCCCTTTGGTCCCACCATCCAGCAGGGGGTCTTGTATGTTCAATCAAGTTGATCAAATGAGTGTCCAGGCTATATTGCTGTAGTTTCACCATTCACCCCAATCACAGCCCTTACATTCTACCACGCCCCCTCCTTCTTAACCCCCTGGTTACGTTTCTATAATGGGGATTACAGACTCTCCTGCTGCCTGCCTTAGTTGCCACCCAGGTATGATTGAGCCTTTGCTGAGGGTTGTGGTCCTCTTCCTCCTCTTTCTCCTCCTTCTTCTCCTCCTCTTTCTGTTGGTTCTGTGCTGGAGATAGAAGCCAGGGCCTCATTTGTACAGGCTACTCAAGTACTCTACAGCTGAGCCATTTACCCCCAGTTCTCCTTTGCTGGATTTGAAAGTGGCACGCAAAAGTTACTACTGCAGAGGGCTAGTTTGTTTAAGGATTACTTGAACTTTGTAAACTTTAGACTTCAAGGTTCTGTTTTCGTTATAGAAGGATGAGGAAAGACAAGATATAAGGTGATAGGCAATTGTGTTGTAGAGGGTAAGGCCTCACCAAGCCAGGTGTGCAAACCTTATTTCCAGGCCGGGCATCCCGTCTTCATATCATTATTAGTCAGCTTGAATAGTTGTGCCTATGACCCTTTAGTGCTCTGTGAAAAAGCTGCTCAGGCTCCAGGTTCATCCTGGTCCTTCTCAATTAAAAAGTCCACCAGGGCTGGAGAGGTGGCTTGGTGCTTAAGAACACTGGCTGCTCTTTCAGACGACCTGAGTTCAGTTCCCAGTACCCACATGGCACCTAACAATCATAGGAAACTCCAGTTCCAAGGGATCCGATGCCCTCTTCCAGCCTCCTTAGGCATTAGACACAGGTGATGCACTGATGCACATACATGCAGGCAGAACACTGGTACACATAAAATAAAAATAATCAATCAAAAACCTGAGTGCCATGTAAGACATTGGCCCCAAGGAAAGGAATAATCAGACAGACATCACAAGGACCAACATGAAAGTGTCTCTTGTTAGTTACTACTCTTGGGTATGCCATCCCATTTCTCCCTCACCTACTCTGGGTGCACATCAGCTCCTCCTCGGAAGCTTTGAATATCTGGGGATACAGTTGTTTCTTTGCTTCTAAGAAAGAATTCTATGGATTCTAGAATATAGAATCCTATAGAACTCTATAGAATCTAGAGGATTCTAAAGTGCAAGCAAGATAAAGAACCACTGTCCTAACAGTCTTGAGCAGCCAAATACCCCCACACAGGTACAGAGAACCCTAGAATGGTTTCAGATGCCAGAGTCAAGCGTGTTCTAACCTCTGGCCCACATTTTCTCCAGGCTGTGAGAGAAAGGACAGGAGAGTACAATTGACACTCATATAAATGCCTCTTATGGAGGCAGGGGAAGGAAAGTCTATGGGTATTTGTGAAGGTCACTTACTCAAACCATTGGCTTATTGTTCCATGAAGCAACTTTCAAAGAATGGCTTGGTCTCCTTTACCTTACTTATCAGCTTCATGTTTGATGCAGCATCTTCTGCATGGCTCACATCATAGGATGAATGAGCAGGGTCTGGTATCAACACTGGTCTCTTCCACTATGAGTGAGCACAGGAGGAAAAGCAGTATCCTGAGGGGTACTAGAAGATGTGGGATTCCACTGTCTATGGGACGATGCAAATTTTGAGGGTAGGCTCTGTCGAGCCAAGTGGAGCCCCTGAGGTAAGGCTAGAAGCCAGGCAGCTGGATCACCTACCACTGCAGACACTGCCTCTCTAGCTAGGAAATTCTAAGCCCTGGCTAAAGGCTGCTCAGTTTATTTCCCTTGGCTAATCCAAAGACCATTTCCTCTTCCCACTCCCGACCCCTAGAAGAGGAGCTTTTGCAAGGAAGACAGAATGGCTTTTGACGAGGGGACTTTATAACTCAGAAGCTACCATCCTTAGCATTGGCTCCAACTGCTTATGGCCAGCTCCTCTCATGCCCGTCATAAAGACACGTTTTACCCACCTTGCCTTCAAGCCTAGCAAAGGGTTGTGACTCTCAGAAGTGTGGTTTCATTTCAATTTGGATAAAGGTGCCTTCTAGGTGGACAGAAGTCCTGGCAGAGATGCTGTGACAGGTGATTCTACCTTTCTGGTACAGAGAGGAGGAGGCCTTCATGGGGCCACCAGGCATTCCAGGGCCACCAAGACCTCTCTTCCTGACCATGAGGTAGCCATTCAGAAGGAGGGGATGTAATTCCCTGGCCACTGGAAGGCCTAAAGCATTCAGAGCCAGAGCCTCTCTCTGCTCCTGCTGCTCTTAGCTGCAATTGCCACTCTAACTCAATTCTGGCAGGGGAGGGAAGAACAGGGAGGAAGGGAGACAAGACCAAAATAGCTCCCATCCCACATTCCAAACCTCACTGGAGGGGCACCGAAGCAAGGGCCGCTGTATTGCAGCCAGCCTAGTTTGGCAGTACTAGACACTGGCTAGCCTCCTGCTTGGTAGGTCGCAGGGCAGACTGGGGGCCCTGCTGCACCTGTTCAGATGACAGCCTCAGTCTCAGCCGGAACTACAGCTGGATGCCAAGCTCCTGGGCCCATGTGAGCGACGCATTTGAAGTCTTCCTGTCACAAATGAGGGACCTCCAAAGCAGACATCCTAGGAAGGCCCTGTGAGACTGGGTGGCAGGTAGCAAGCTCTCAAGCCACTGAGTTTTTGGCTAGGTGGTCTGCCCTCTGATGTACTCTTCCCCTGAATAAATTCCCTTCCTGGAAACATCTGACCGTGTCTGGAGACATTTTTTGGTCATCCCAAATAGGTATGTGTGTGTGTTTGGGGGGGGGGTCCTGAAGCTTTAGTTACACTCTTGTCTAGGGCCTCAGATACTTCTGGTAGCCACCTCTGCCTTTGGGGATGTCCTGGTGGTAAGGTAAAGAATAAATGCCTTGGTCAATGCAGGTCCTTTGACTTTATGGGTCTGCCAGAGCTAAGTGGCAGTTCTAGCATGGAATTCTGTCAATATGAAACCCATCACAACTGCGGTCTTCCCCTCCCCCCCCCAAAGTGATGGCTTGAGTCCTGTAGGCAGCTGTAAATGAGGAGAATCAAAAGAGCTCTAAGGTTAAGTCAGAGTCCTGGTCCACTGGGACTACTTGAGATCTGGGTCTAGAGGCATCCAGGCCTATGGCATCCTAGGCTAGCAAGTGACAGTGGGGCCAAAGCAGACAGCTGACAATCCTCCCCAGTCCAGGGCTTCCCTGTGACAGTGAAGGTCAAGGCTGCCACCTGCTCTGCAGCAGTTGCTCCATTAGTTCTCTTGCCCCCAGGGGCTCCAGCCCCCAAGTCAGTCCCAGGTGTTCGGACAAGGTCATGGAGACAAGGAAAGACAGGTGTTTTAATAAGCTATGTGCTATTTCACTCTAGACTCCAAGCCTAGAGGCAAAAGATGCCAGTCAAACCAGTCTAAGGCAGATGTTAGACCAGCAGTAACTGCTCTCCACCACATTATGGGCCCGAATGTTGGGGCTGAAGGTCAGGCAAACCACCCTCTAGCCTTAGCTCCCCTATTAACTTGCCTGTAACCTTAGGCAAACAAACCACTCCATCTGCCTGAACCTCAGTTTCTCATCTGCTACTGGCCATTCTCCAAAGCCTAGAGTCAGAGTTGAGCCATACGTAATGGAACGGCTGGTTCAGGAGAAAGAGATGTCTTGGCTTATGGGGGAAGATGCATTTAGTCTTGCGTCCCCCAGGAGAGAATTCGAGGGAGGAGCTCTCCTGATGTTCTTGCTTCAAAAAACACCAAACACCTCGTCTTCCTCTTTCCTCCCATGTGTTGTCACCAGCTGTGGTTTCCATGCCCAGAGCACTTCAGCCCTCTGTGCTCTGAGCCCCCATCTCTCCTGTCAACAGGCCATCCCTCCAGCTTCTTCTCCTAAGATCCCCACTCTAACCTGGTCTCTAAATTAACCTGGCACCCTATATTAGCTCCTTATTATCCCACAGCCTATAGTAGAAATTGCCTGCTTCCCAAAAAGATGCCCAAGTCTCTATCCAAACTAGACATAATTTGACATGAAGATGCGAGCGTCTATTGATTCTTCACGATGCCAGTCCAAGCATCAGTATCTAAAGACTCTCCACTCTGAACATACCACTAGTTTTCATCAGCATGTGACTTTGTCTCCTCCATTTGACAGGTAGCTCCATAGAGCTCCCCAGAGCATTGTGATAAGGGCTACTGAATGTTCTGACAACACCAAGACAGGAAGTTCTGCTTCCCAACTAAACATTTGTGCCTCTGGCTCCAGCCCTTGCATCTAGTACCACCACAGAAACAACTCTGCTTCTACCTGACGCTCACACATTCTTGTGTGTGTGTGTGTGTGTGTGTGTGTGTGTGTGTGTGTGTGTACTGCTAGGCAGAGAACCTTGCCCCAGGGCAGAAAGCAAAGAGCCAGAAACACAAGGGTACAAGAATAGAAACTGCACTCTGCCTGAGGGTGGGAGCATTCTGCCCTGAGGGAGGTCTCTCACTCACTCTCTACTATGGGCACTGAAGTTCACCTGAGAAGTTCAGGAGCACTCACTACCTCTTGATTCCCTTTCTTGGCCTACAAAATTTTGATGTTCTCTTACTTTGACCCTGTGTCACCACCTCTTCATCTTTCTCCCCTTGCCTATTTCCTTTTCCTTTTACTGAAGCTAAATATAAAGTCCCAGGCAGGAAATGCCTCGAAGAAGCCTGGCCCCACCCTAGGATCCAGAAAAAAAAATTGTCTCTGACAGAAAGGAAATAGGCCAAAAGAAGCAAGCAGATACAACTTTACCCCTGAGCCTTCCAGCCAGCCAGAGGAAGGACAGGGATGCTATCTATGCACATGGCTAGGGGCAATGGTGGCAATGTGGGTGCTCGGGCCATGGTACAACCAAGGGAAGAAGACCTGGGTAAGGTATACACACACCGACGTTGTTCGGTAAGCTGGGAAAAGGGATAGGTGAGCAACCTGAAAACACGGCTTTTAGTCTTGACTGTCCTTCTTGTTAACTGTGACTGGGTTCATTAGTGACATTGTGTATGATACCAAATGTAATTATTAACAACAATGAATAACAGACAGTAAGAATTACTGCAGAGTTCCTATGATTTGGGCCAAGGACTTGTACAGATGGTATTCTGTGAGTTGCTTCATTTCCCTATGCCTTCTTGTCCTCATCTCTAAAATAGGGATGTAATCATAGAACCAATATGAGGGTTTGGCAAACATAAAATGACATAACAAGTCCACCTACTCTGATCATTATTATGTCCCAGGCACTTTGTTACGTACATTTATTTATTTATTTATTTATTTATTTATTTATTTATTTATTTATTTTGGTCTTTTCGAGACAGGGTCTCCCTGTAGCCCCAGCTGTCCTGGAACTCACTCTGTAGATCATGCTGGCCTTGAACTCACAAAGATCCATCTGCCTCTGCCTCCCAAGTGCTAGAATTAAAGGCATGCGCCACCACACCCAGCCGTTACATACTTTTAAAATGGATTCTATCATGAAGTGTTTACAACAGCCCTGTGTAGTAGTGCTCCATTAGCATCTCTACTTTTCAGATGAGGTCACCCTGAAGTCACCCTGGGCCCAGAGATATACAGCAACTTGCGCAAGGCCAGCAGGTAAGAAGTATTATGCCAAGACACAAATCCATGCAATCTGGCTCCTGGGTCAGAACTACCAAGTGAAAATTATCCTCATTAAATAGAGAGAAATTGCCTGGGCTAGGGCCTGGTACACAACTCACTCTCTCTCTCTCTCTCTCTCTCTCTCTCTCTCTCTCACACACACACACACACACACACACACACACACACACACACGGGGAAAAAAAACCCACCAATCATGTTTTTGCAGCATGAACCCTGAGCCTAAAGCATGTTCTCACCCATGTGGAAAACCCTGGGTCATCTCACATCCCATGTGGTAGTTGCAACAACCCTGTCTAAAACGTGCAGTGCCTACCGCACAAACAGGAAACTGAGGCTGTGAAAGGTCAGGTGGCTTCTACTGGAGTACAGATGGGGCCAGAAGCCTGCCTAAATGCCGGATTCAGTCCTGCTTAGGGTTCTCCTTTCAGCCTCCCTTGCCTCTCTCCTCATGAGCTGTGGGTGAATTCAAGGAATGATGTGCAAGCACCTACTTGATACCAGGCCCTATGTTGGGCACCAAGGTCTGAAAACACAACAAGAGCTGAACTTTCCGGGTATATTTGGCCAGATACCCTACCCAGCCTATCCTACTCAGGAAGGCAGAGGCTGAGACAGTATCCTTTGAGGCACCCCCTGGAGCTTATTTTGGAGACAAGATAACAGGGAATGAACTCCAAAGCAAAGGAGCTGGCAGCTAGTACAGCCTGAGGAAGGAAGCTTGCAGCCCCCAAAGAGGCTGAGATGGGAACATGGGGGGTCGGGGGAGGCTAGATGTTCTGGACAACTCCCCCACCCACATACTCCCGATGCAAGCGTGGACTACAGGAGCTGGAGGGATCACAAGTGTAAATGCACCGCATCTTCTGCCTGCCCCTACCCACCCACACTTTCTAAATAATGCAACCCGTTGTCAAGACAGCACATTAAAATGTCTCTTCTTCCCTGATGACACCCAGCACCCTGATCCCCACCCTCGATGCTAGAAGGTACTAATCAAGGAGGCCTAGTGCTGAAGCCAGAACCACCCCGTAAATCCCTTTTGCCTGCCCCCCGCCTCCCTGCTCCAGTGAGGCTCTACTTGAGAGCCTCAATAGCCACTGCTGGAGGTTTTCCATCCTTCTACCTTGTAGACAAGGGATTTGAGGACTGGCTGCCCAGAAGCGATGAGTTGCCCCTGGGTGTGATGAGCACTTGGAAGGAGAAGAAAAAAAAAAAAAAAAAAAACAACAACAACAAAAAAACTATGCCCTTGTATCCAGGTCTGGCATCTAGAGAGAGGGTCAGCCATTAAGGTTATGGGAGGTACAGTCAGAGTGGCTGGGTCCTGCTCCTTGTTCCATCACTCGTCAGTTGTGTGACCTTGTGCATGTTCTTTAACTTCTTATTCAGTTTCTGTATATTTAAGACAGGGAAAGGAATAGCAGTAAGTGCCTTACAGAATTGTCATAGGGACTATTTTAAAATGAGTCAAGGATATAGAAGTGCTCAATATTATTGCTGCTGTCATCATTACAGCCTGTCACGGTGTCACTAATGACATCGAAGATGGCTAGAGGAAGGAGCCAGGTAATGGTCAGACAGAGCTTTTATAGACAACGTGAAATCTGGTGACAGGAAAGGCAAGACCTGCAGCTCAGAGATGGTAGGTTAGAGCCCTGTATATCCCCAGGTCAGTAAAAAAGAGCAAGCTAACTAGGCTGCATAGAGCACTACCTAGCATCAGTCAGATAAGGATTTATATTGTCGGACTAAAGGCTCACCAACCCAATGGGGTGGGTACATATGTCCTTATAGCTGACAAAATGCAGAGTCAGAGAGCTGAAGCCACCCAAGGCTTTGCATAGGACTGTCCAAACAGACATCTCATACTTTTTAAAACACCCTCCTGCTCTGTAGCCATGAGTATCACTCCCAAGGACTTTTACTTCTGCTGCACTCTGGCCCCTTTTTCCACACACTTCCTTTCCCTTCCCTTCCCTTCCCTTTCTTTCTTTTAGACAGCTTTCTACTAAACTGACATTGAACTTGCTATGTAGCCAAGGATGATCTTGAACTTCTCATCTTCCTGTCTCCATCCCAAGCGCTGGGATTACACAGGTGTGCATCACCATATCTAGTTTATGTGTTGCTGGAGATTGAACCCAGGACCTTCTCCATCCTAAGCAAGTACACTAGCAACTGAGCTACATCCTTAGCTCCTCTCTGTGCCCATTTGAGAAGGCCCTGCTGGGGTATGGGCTATATGAGTTCTTCCTACAGCATCCTTGGCCCTCACCCAATATGATTTGACTTCAACCTGGAGCAGAATGGTGGGCTGTAAGTACACACCTCATACAGGCCAGCCGAGGCAATCCAGTGGCCTTGGCTGCCAGGTGCAGCTTGAGGAAAACAGGGAGCACTGAGTGTTGGGAGACGGGAATTCCAAATCTTCCTTGTTGGAGACTAATCCTTTCCCCCACCCTGAGCCTCTCCTGGGAGTCACCCAGGATCACACTCGGGGATCATGCGAGCTACTTTACTGGGCTGCTCTGAGAATACAGAGGGTTCTACGGATGTGAAAGAGCCCTGGAAGCTAGGGCCAATTGTTGTCATCATCGTGGCTGGCTGAAGGAAGAAATGGCTGACTGTGTTGGTGTTTCTCTCTGCCTGATTCACTCTCGTAGGCTCCACTGTAGGCAGGGTTCAAACTCATTTCTGGCTTCAGTATTCCCTAAAATATCCCTTCTTCCACCCCCTCTGGCTCCAGAGATGAGGGCAGATGACAGAAAAGCACAGTGCTGGAAGCCCCCTCCATTATAATCAACATCATAACCCATGTGAATACCACCCTTGCCAGGCTTGTCATCGATCAAGGACGAGGACATCAAGACAAAGGCCTTACTTGCTAAGGGTTCCCAATTTTGAGAGCTGGCTAGACAGGAACAACAAATAAGCTGGACACAATTGTATAAGTTAGCTAGGCCCCAAATTCTGGATGCTTGATATCTGCCTGTCGGGATGATCAGAAAGGGATTATTGAGATGTCATCCTGAAAAATTCAGGGTAAAATCAAAGAAGAATAAGGCATACCCACATAGATAAGGGAGCCACAATCATGAGGCTGAGGAGAGGGCCTGAGAGCAACATTCACAGGAGCCCAAGCTGTTCGGCCTGGAGAAAACACAGAGGGACCTGTGGTCTGCCCTTAGACTTCTGAAGGTCAGAGAGAAAAGATAGGATCCAGGTGATGCCAAGGGGAAGAACTGGATTAGAAGCCTCAGGGAGACATAATTAAGCTCAACAGGAGACAAAACTTTCAGTCATCACACAGATGAAAAGCAACAACTTGAAACATACGGTGCTCCCAGGTGCTGAAGATCCAGCAGCAACTACCGCAGCACAGGTGGGGGAGATTCTAGCTCTGGGTGGCTTGGCCCCAGTGTCTTCCAAAAGCCTTTCTTCCTTGCGCTCATCTGTGTGCCTACTTCTAGCAGGGATCGTGGGAGAAAACGCAAAGGTGGCCGGAGCAGGCCAGGCTCTCCTTGATTCCCACAGAGCTCTGGGATCTCAGGAACACCTTGGGCTCTACTCCCCAGGGGGAAAAGTCACTCATTAACTTCTCGCTGAATGGGTCAGAGGGTGACCACCTGAGACAGATGTAAGCATGGGGAGGGGTGAGAGAGCAAACTTCAGAAAAGCCCATGCCCAGAGAGAACTCCAGCTGCAGCATGCAGCAGCTCAGGGTCCAGCCAGCTCGAAATGAGCCAGACCACTGAGAATATTTAGTGACTGGGCCTGGCAGACCTACATTACCCTGTGAATCAGAAAAAAAAGGTGTGAAGTGGAAATACATGCTTGCACAGCTAGAAGGGAGCTGAGAAACCCTGAGTCTCAGTGTGTCCTGCCCAGTTTACAGACATGGAAATTGAGGACCAGAGTATTTTCCTAAAGTCGCTCAGAACCAGAAGCCAAGTTTCTGACTCTAGTAGGCCCACAGAGTTCATTCACTAAATGCTGCTTCCTCTCTTCCCACTGGAACTGCAGAAAAGTGCTTGTGGTCAGAGCTTTCTAAATTGGGTCTGGCCTGACCCTTCCCACCTCCCACTGCTTGCCTAGATACAGGTTCTCAGAGATGACATCTTTTTTTTTTTGGTCTTTTCGAGACAGGGTTTCCCTGTAGCCCCAGCTGTCCTGGAACTCACTCTGTAGACCAGGCTGGCCTTGAACTCACAAAGATTTGCCTGCCTCTGCCTCCCGAGTGCTAGGATTAAAGGCGTGCACCACCTCGCCCGACAGAGATTTTTTTTTTCCTTTTTTTTTCACATAAATTTATTTTTATTTTTTTAACAATCTAGACCCATGTTCCCGCCCATACCCCTTCTTTTTTTTTAAATGCCAATCTTTTTTTGATTTAAATTTTTTATTTAGTTTTGTATGTGTATGAATGTACTGTCTGCATGTAGGTTTGTGCACCCGTGTCGTGCAATGCCGCGGAGGTCAGAAGAGGGTCTCAGATTCCCCTGGAACTGGAGTTCTCCTGGAATTGGAGTTACAGATGGATCTTAGCTGCCATGTGGGGTTCTTATTCTAGCCCAGAGTCCTTCAGCCTTTCAGCTTAACTCCCCCTCCCCCTCCCTCTCCCTCTCTCCTTCTCCCCTCCCTCTTCTTCTCTCTCCCTCTTCTCCCTCTCCCTCTTTCCTTCTCCCCTCCCTCTTCCTCTACCTCTCTCCCTCTTCTCCCTCTCCCTCTCTTCCCCCCTCCCTCTTCTTCTCCCCCTTGTCTCTCCCTCTCCCTCCCTCCCTTCCCCCCTGCACTAGGAGGGACTGAGCACTGAGCCCTGTACATACTAAGTAGGCATTCTACCACTGAGCTCTATATCTCTAGCTATTTTTTCTTTCGAGAAAGGGTCTCCCTAGTTTGCCTGGATAGCTCTTGAACTTACTGTGTAGCCCTCGTAGGCCTTGAACTTATGATCCTTCTGCCTAAGCTTCCTGAGTAGCTGGGATTACAAGCCTGTGCCATCAGACTCATTTCTTGCTCTTTTAGGCTACTGGGAATACCCAATCCCCTTATGACTGTAATGCTCACAAAAAACTCAGGGACACTTAAGCTGAATACATGCTCTTCAAACCGTGGTAATAACTACTTTTGTTTGCCCGAACATAGGACAGAGGGGCAGAATTTTAATTGACTCCAGAAGTTCCTACAACTGGATATTTGTCACTATTCCCCTGGAAGGAGATAAGGTTTTAGGATGGGGTCCCTTTAAGGCGTGGTGTGGACAGCAAGTTAGTTAATGGCCATCCCCTAGAGGTGACTTTCCAAGGTGGTTATTATGTGGCTCAATCATTAACCAGGCAGTGGCAGGACCCCAGGCTTGTTGGAAAGGGGCCACTCCTTTCCCAAGGACAGCCCAAGAACAGGAGGCTGTAGCTGGGCAGGACATTCCTGGGGTCTTTCTCTCTCTGTCTGACAAGGCAGGCTGCAGTGCAGTAGGTTAGCAGAGGCCTCTCCCTGCCCACATGAGGGCGGAGGAGGGCTGGCCCGGAAATGGAGGAAGTCAGCACACCCTTCATGGGGCGGGAGGGAAAAGAGAGACAGTGAGGGGTTTATCATGAATGAGAGAGGAAGCTCCAAGCTGGACTTTGGTGATTAGATGACAGACTGGGAAAGACTCTCATCCTGAATGCATCCTGTTTTGCTTCAAACTGGCCTCAGGGTCCTAAGGCTGGGGAGAGGCCTGGGTAGAGAGCAGCCTCCCAGGAATTCTCCCAGGCCTGCTGACCTCAAACTCTTGGGTGGCCTTGGAACACAGAAGGCAAGTGGGAATTAAATCTCTCATTTGCTACTAGAGGAACAAAGGCACAGAGTTTTTGGAGTTTCTGCAAGAAGCTTTCACAGGTCAGCCAGGGTATCAGAACCCCCAGAGGCAGCTAACATTGGCTATGGGCAATGTGGCATCTGTAAAATGAGGGGCCAGAGCTCCATAATCCCATAGCCTCTCTTCCACAGTTCAGCTCAAATGTCATGGACTCTGTCAGTCACCTTCTCCTCAGTTAAAAGCAATCTCTCCCTGGCCTGTAGTCCAGGGCAAAAGCTCCTTAACAATTGGAAATATGAATAACAGCCAGATATTTGCTGATAGTAAGGGACTGAGTTTTGTGTGAGAATGATACTGTGGATGTTTCATCCTGAGTCCTTACCTTTCAGCAGTATACATTGAAATACCTTTAGATAAATTCATAACATTTATTTGTTTCAAAGTAACAAGAAATGGGATGAATCAGGTAGGCCTGAGGTACTTGAAGCCTAATTACACCAATTGTCTCTCTAAAAATATCTAGAATTCTCCACAATATTTTTTACTGTTTTTTTAATTTTATGTGTATGACTGTATTGTCCTCATATGTGTAATTGTGCTTGTGTAATGCAATGCCTGCAGAGGTCAGAAGAGGGTGTCAGATCCCCTGGAACTGGAGTTATGAACAGTTGTTATGTGCCATGTGGGTTCTGGGAATTGAACCTGGGTCCTCTATAAGAGCAGCCAGTGCTCTTAACCACTGAGCAATCTCTCCAGCCCTCACAATATTTTTAAATTCTCAATAAAGTAGAGTCTTAGTAGGTCATGTGTTACTCAGGCCACTAAAGCTATAAAGTAGATGATGGATTTCCTGGAGGTGGGAGTTCTAACCTTGGGTCCCACAAGAACTAGCAGCAGGCCTGAACTTTATGACTAATCATTTATACAGCAGTTTGTAGTTTGCAAAGCACTTAGCCATGGACCCCCCTCATTTAATCTGGTAAAGTGGAAAACAGGAAGAAACTGAGACAGAGGGGTTGAAAGGGGCAGTGGAACTTGGATGTCGACTGCCATGTGCCTGGCCCCTCAATTCCCTGTTCTTTGCTCTATCACACCCTGGACTCCTAAAGAACTTAACATTCAGTTTTCAAGTTCCTCCACATGGCTGAAGCAAACAGGAACGGCAACTGTTCAGCACGCAAGCGTCCAAAATGGAGGGCTACAACCAGAGGAAACTCAACACACAAACTCAGCACTTCAGACTTGTCACAAGATCCCAGACCAGAGCCTTCAGTCCACTGAGTCATATCTAGTAGGACCCATGTGCATGAGGACAGACACAAATCAAGACCTCGAGTCATATATAACTAAAGCATTGATAAACCCTTAATGCCAACAACTGCATGGTCAGCACAGTTGAGGCTGTACATGGGGGAGAATTTAAAGCTCACCGATAGTTAGGGGCATAGATCAGTACTGGGGTTCTTGCCTAGCATGCACCAGACTGATCGTTCATCCCCACATTCCAGCATCAAAATGAAATGACACCCCCAAAACCAAAATGCATCTTACAGACCTTAAGATATTAAGGAGTTCATACCTCCTATTCCAAACCCTGCTATCTTTGATGCCTCCCAATCCCAAGTAGCTAAGAGCTCCAAGGCTGTAAGGCTGGATCCTACCTACCCAAACTGGGAGCTCAAGGAAAAAGTTATATATTTTTTTAATTCAAGACAAAAAGTAGCTCAGTCTTCCAGCCAAGGACCCCCTTGCTCTCTTTCTCTAAGAGCTTGTCATCCACGGAACCCACATCCTCTAAGGCTGGAATGGGGGCTTCCAGGAGTCTGCTAGCAAAAAAGCACCGGGGGCTACAGCAGCATCTCGGGTCACTGCCATCCCTCCTTCCCTTGTGAGCCTCTTGCTGCTGTCCTTCTATCTGGCTCCAGAGGTCCTGTGCTCCCTTTCCAATGTGTGGTCCCAAGAATAGACTTTTAAAAGTTCAAGATAGATAGAGGGGACAACAGATGGTATGTGCGTGGGGGTGGGGAGTGAATACGAGAAAAGTACAATGACACACATGTATGGAAATGACATAATGACATCCATTATTCTGTACAGAACTAAAGAATAAAGAAATAAGACAGGAGGTTAAAATGTGGGCCTATTAGTACCCCTGTCTTTTGCTCCCCTGCTCTGGCTCAGGAAGTATTGAGGCCATCATCTTTTTTTTATTTATTTATTTCTGTATGTATATGAATGTACTGTCTGCATGCAAGTGTGTGCACCCGTGTCGTGCAATGCCGCAGAGGTCAGAAGAGGGTGCCGGATTCCCCTGGAACTGGAGTTCTCCCGGAATTGGAGTTTCAGACAGTTCTCGGCCGCCATGTGGGTGCTGGGGATCGAACCTGGGTCCTCTGTAAGAGTGGTTGGCGCTCTTAACGACTAGGCCATCTCTCCAGCCCCGAGGCCATCATCTTTACAAGATGCACTGCCACTGCTCTCCATTTGCATGGGGTACACGGCCCCCGTTCCACCTCCTCATGTCATCTTCCTGGCAGCCTCTGGCAAAGGCAGATGGGATCTACAGATGCAGGGAGAGGCTGTCCGCAGTGTGAAAAGAGGGCAAGAGAGCAGGGGACAGCAGCCCCTGGCTAGTATGGTGTTTCTTAGCCCTAACTCTAGAGGTTCAGGAAGCAGAAATATCAAGTCCAGAGTTTAGACCCCAGATGAAAGTTGGCAACTCTGAAGCGAGGACCAGCCTCATATAGCCAGTGAACTGACAGCTATTACTTCAGGATGTCTTCAGTCCTGCTCTCCCAGAGAGGCATCATCTTCTCTATCCACCTAGACCCCACCTGCATACTTCTCTGTGCCTTAGGCAGCCCATGCTGCCATCCCCAGACAGGATCTATCCCTCCTTCATTTCAGGAAAGTGGAAGTGAGAAAAACAACCTCAGACAGCAAGGATACAGATGGCTAGTCAGGGACTGTAACTCTTAGAGTGGGTGGTGCAGCAGGAGTCAGGGTTTGAAAATAGCCTTGGTTGATTCATTACCCTCTCCTCCCAGTACTACTGGGTGCTCTGAAGGAGACCCAAACAAGCTAGGGCATCAGACATGGGGTGAATACTGGATTCAAGTCAGCCCAATCTCTGGGGTCCCCAACCTCAGGGATCTAGTGTCCAGAAGGAAAGCCCTTCCCTCCCCCACTTCAGTCTAGTTGCTGTCTCCCCCATAGCAGTTGTCCGGCTGGCTAAGCTACATAATCACCACAAAACTCGCCAACTGAATAGCTGCTGTGGCCCCAAGTGTCTCAGAGACAAGTTTTCTTTGCCCACCAATCAGGAGACTGCCCCCCCATGCCAAATTAGTGACTGTCAGCATAGAAGAGATTCTGCCCTTCTGATACTAAAACTTAGTTGTCAACTGGGGTGCTGTTGAAAACTCTTTTGAGGCTCACAGAAGCATGACTTGCCTATAGTCACATGAACTCCCGTTTCCTGCCTGGCACTTCGGTGCTGAACTTCAGCAAATGTTTAAGAGACATGGAGAGAACCCCAGACCAACAACCCAGAACTCTCCCAAACTTCCACCAAACCGCTTTTCCTCTGAGCTTTTTGAATCTAAGTTTACGTGGGACTTCATGGCAAACTGAAAGATCGGACTTACCCATTCACTTCCTACCTGGAGCTCAGCACTGACCCCCGCATTTTGAGGACGGAAAGGCAGTGAGGCAGGAGCCGACGGGAAAGTCCACGCGGCTGTGAAGGCTTCCTGGAAATGCCCTCGAAGCAAACCAGCCCCAGCCGAGCCCAGGGCGACGGCCTCGGCGCCAGCCAAGGGCCTGGGACCTCGGGGCAGCACACTACCGGTGCGCTCGGAGCTCCCCCAGTTCCAGCAACTCTGAACCCCAATCTGGGAGCGGAGACAGCTAGGCTGTCTCTTCCCCGCCTCCTGAGTCCACAGCCCAGCTGAACCGCTAGGAGCCGGGGAGGACTGGAGCGCAGAGGTGGGGCACTGGAGCCCAGGATGTCCCCCTGACGTCGCCCCAACTCTTACTTGGAAGCCGCGTCCACTCAGCGGTGATTGGGCGAGAGCGATGGTGGACAGGGCTGCTCGGTCCCTGACACGCACGGAGCCTGGGGTCGGGCGGGGTAAATGGTGCCAGCCAAAAGAGCAGCTGAAGCAGCTGCTTAGCCGTTGTCAATCCGACTCCTCTGGCCCTGCAGGTGGGGAGGGAGGGAACTTGGGGAGTAGAGCCTCAGAGGTGCTCCGCCCACCTATAGGACTCTAGGCCAATGAGGACGCAGTCCGGCCTCCCCAGACTCGCTGAAAGCCGCCCAGCTAGGCTGGGCGGGGCTCTGCTTGCAAACTCCTCCAATCCCCTAGTCACTGCCTTTCCTTCAGGTCACACAGCGACAGACATGAGGACATAAACCCAGGGCCAAGCACTGAGGGTGAGGGAGTGCGCCAGTTGTTCAGGCACAGACGCTCTTACTTATTGCCTTCTGAATATATCTGGTACCCCATGCAGGCTTCAAATATATGCCATATGTACAAGAGGGTTTAAGTGAGTTGTCCAGTATGATTTGGGGGAGTTCAGAAGAAAGAAGGTAAAAAATTCCGTATTTGAGTAGGAAGTTACTGAAATTCCCACCTTGCTCAGGCACCAGCATTTTGCAATCTCCCCGGTACCACCTTCTGAAAACATTTGTTGATGCAATACTATCTCTTAAGAAGCCCCCCCCCATGTCTTTGTTGTGTATCATCTTTTTTCTTAAGTGCTTCTCTCTTCCCTAATGCCTGCATTTGTCTGTGTTACAATCTTTTCCTTCCTTCCTTCCTTCGTTCCTTTTCTTTTTGTCTTCTTTTTTTTCTGAGACAGGATCTCACCATGTAGCACTGGCTGACCTCGAATTCATAGAGATTCACCTGCCTCTTCCTCCTCAGTGCTGGTATTAAAGACACGCACCACCACACTCAGCCTTAAAACCTTTTTTTAATAGACTCCAACTTTGTTTCAAATGCAATCAGATAAAAAAAATATTGACTGAGTGAGCACAATAATGAAGGAAACTGTCAGTCCTAACATGTATCATACACAATCCTGAAATAGTCCAAGGGCTATTTCTCTGAGTCTTTAAAAATCTTCCTCTTTATCTTAGGAGCTTCCAAAAGGCAAGAGTGCTCAGCTTCTTCACAGAAGAACCAGCCCCTCCTCTCAACTTTAACCTGTCCTGCACCAAATGCTATTCAGTAATGGTGCCTGGAAAGGAGAGGGGAGACGATGCCTTTTCAGAAGCATCTTTCTGGGCTGTAACCTAAGGGGCTCTGGAGGTAAGTGGAGCCTACAAGTCCTTGGCTTCCTTTTTTCCACAAATCCCACTCTTGCCTGGGTGTCTTGTAGTGCCCTGGTGCTACCATGGATGCCAGTTTAGTCATCAGACAGGGAAATGAAGAGTGCTAAAAGCTAGCAACATCCTCTCTCTCTCTCTCTCTCTCTCTCTCTCTCTCTCTCTCTCTCTCTCTCTCTCTCTCTCTCCCTATTCTCAGCCTGAAGCACAGGACTTTCTTCATTCTACCACTACCACAGGTAAGCTGTGTCATACAAGAGGAGGTAGTATGTGGACTCTGGGGCCAGGTATTCTGTATACAAAGCCCAACTCTGTAACTGTGTGCCCCCTGATTGCTTATCAGATGTATTGGGCTCATGGAAGCTTGAACAATAGCTGCAACTAAATGCTACATATGGACAAAGCCGGCAAGCGATGGCGGAGGCAAGCGTGTGAGAACTGCGTGTTGGTCCTACTGCTCCCACTCTCTAGCAGCACCACGTGAAACAAGGCATTGTGACACTGCGACCACCAGTCTCTTCACCTATAAAATTGGAGTAATGTATGACAACCAGTGAGCAAATTTGAGACAATGGCTGTGACAGTATCCTGTTGGTTGGTAGCAGGTGGTGGGATGATACCAGTGAAGGAAGTAGAGCTAAGCTTTTTCCCCCGTGGAGATGAGTCTTTATCTTGTAGCCTGTACAGAGAGCGCCTCTGGATCCAGTTACCCAGAACCTTCATCTAAGGCCTTTGGGCCCCAATAATGGCTGGACTCACATGGTCCCAACACCTACCTGTCTGAAACGGCCGTTCATCCAGCAGTTGCACGCAGACCCACGGCCTGGCTCTGCAATGGCTGAAGTGGACATGAGGAAGGTACAGACAGAATTTTCCACTATTCTTTTGCATGGAGGCTCCAGGGAGCAGCCCGATGAATGACTGCAGGGAACTCATCGGGGGAGGGCAAAAGGGAGTATTAAGATCCTTGAGGGGGAAATGAGTTATACACCAACCTGGCACATCTAACACACAACGACAGATGCACTTACACCGGACTGTCCATGCTTATGCACACATTTCTGCAGGCCTCATCCAAGCCCACAGGAAAAATCTGACTCTTAGTGGTCCGAGATGCCACCCAGCCTCATGAAAGGGATCTATTCGTCAGCCTTGCAAAACTTGGAGCAGTCAACTTTCATAAAGCAAAATATTACATAGGGGCACGGCAGAGCATGTGCGCTACAGGGGCAGTCCCAATGGGGCACACAGGAGGCAGCAGTGGCAGTGGTGAGAGGGACTGGAAAGATGCTGGGCACAGATGACTCAGTCTGTATGCTGCCAAGTGGGGATAGGGCACAGACAAGTGCATCCTGAGAACACAGAGACAACCAAAGTTCCATAGCCCCGGGGTACCAGAATATCTGTGCTCACCTGCCACGCCACAGAAGCAGGACAGGAGGGGCTCCATGTGGACCAAGAGCTCTGGGCTGGCATGGAGGGAGTTTGGGGCACCTGATTCGGGTTGTGGTTGAAGAGAGGCCACTGAATCTTCCCCTTCCTCAACAAGGACACAAAAGTGCTCCATGGTTTCCTTGACTACCAGTGCCAAGCACCTGGCACCTGGATTAGGCACAGGAGCCACAGATCCCAAGCCTAGCCCTTTCCCAAACACCCAAGAGATATAGACCCCACAACAAACATCCAGTTAGGTGTTGCCTGCCAGAAGGCCAGCCCCCAGAATTCAAGCAGCAAGTCAGTGGACCACAGCAGTATCATCCACCCTCTCCTCAGCCCTTAAGCCTGCCTTCCAGGGCTAGGTACTGTTTCCTCATCTACTAAAATGGGACCTGGGCCTTACTTTCTGGGGTCTCTTCATTTCAGAGTATTCTCCATCTTCTGGCCTTCTCTGTGTGCTTCTGTAGCAGTGGGGCTTTTTTTATTTTTTTTTAATTTTTTATTTATTTCTGTATGTGTATGAATGTACTGTCTGCATGCAAGTCTGTGCACCCGTGTCGTGCAATGCCGCGGAGGTCAGAAGAGGGTCTCGGATTCCCCCGGAACTGTTCTCCTGGAATTGGAATTTCAGACGGTTCTTGGCCGCCATGTGGGTGCTGGGGATCGAACCCGGGTCCTCTGCAAGAGCGGTCGGCGCTCTTAACTGCTAGGCTATCTCTCCAGCCCCAGCAGTGGGGCTTTTGCAGAGAAAGAAGCTGAGGCTGGGGTGAGAGTCCTTGGAAAAAGAAGAGATGGGACAATAGATCCGGAAAAGCAGAGAAGAGGAGAGAAAGGAAGGGGGAGGGCGACAGCAAAGGCAGGGAAGGGGCTGGGGCCAGGCTGCTTCCCGAAGCTGAGGTGGAGCCTTGGCCCTAGTCCTGCCCTTAGCTTGCCCTGGGGGTATGGGTGTCAGGACTGGGATCCTTTGTGATTCCCTCCAGCACTGCAGCTTGGAAGACAAAACCTGGGGAACAGAAGAGGTGGGGAGAAAGAGGGAACTGTTCCTTCCTTCCTACCCCAGAATCCCTCATCGTTGGTTAAAGCTGCTCTCAGACTTCAGCTGTTGACCTGGGCTCCAGGGAGCTGGGGGCAGGCACTTCTGGGGGAGGGTAGTCAATTGTACGTCCTGCCCAAACTGATCCAGCCTGGCTCTGTGATGTTGGGTCTACAAGACTTAGCTGTCAGTGTAGACGCACGGAGCCTAACTTCTGGCCAAACAACTCTGCCTTGTCCACAAAGGATAGCCCTCAGAGCCCCACAGGGACAAGAGGAAACCCACAGGATGAGGCTTGTTGCCATTGTACAAAGAGGTCTAAGTTCTTAGAGCCATTCCCTCTTCACACTGTGGACCCTTCCCCAATCACAGTGTCTCTCACTGCTACTTACACATACCACCACCACCACCATCAGAATCCTGGATGTCCTTCAGCCAGGGTTGAGTCTTCCTCCAAATCATCATCAACCATGCCTTTTTTGAGGTGCACACACCACCCAGGGGAGCCCTGCAGAGAATGCCTAACCCAGGCAGATGGGCAGCTAGGTCAATGGAGAGAAGGGCAACAAGTGTCAGAAGGGAGTTTATGTCTTTGCATCAACAAATCATTCCAGGAGCATGGGTCCTGCCTCATACCCACTACCGCCACACACACACACACACACACACACACACACACACACACACACACACAGAAACCTGGACTACAGTCCAGGATATGGTAACTATGGCTTACATCCTACTTCTTCCATGATGGAGCTGCGAGACCTGGCAGAGTGCTCTACTGGCTCTGGACCTCACTGTCCCCATAGGTACAGGACAGTGGAAGATTAGTCTGAGGATCTCAGAGGGCTCTGGCTTTCCGTGCTTTAATTTTCATGATAAATCCCAAACAGTTGCCTATTTCCTCCCTACCATTTGTGTTGGGAACAAGAGGGAAATTTAGGGAAAAGTAGCGGGTAGTGTCTGGAAATTTTAAGTCCCCAAAGATACATTTTCAACTTTTTGAAGGATGAAATGCCAGACACCTTGGCCGACTCTCTGAAATCTTTGGTGGCCTTGGCACAGAGCTTTCAGGCAATGGGTGCAGTTAAAAAGGTGCTGTCAGGGTAGCCGGCCACGGTGTGTATCTGATGCATAGAATGAGAGGGTGAGAGGCTGACCGTTTGAAGTAATGGAGTATGTAGTGAGGTATCTTTACGTAGTAAGACCCAGAGATAGAGGACCGAAAAGCAGAGGGAGGGAGGGATGGACAGACGGAGAAGGGAATGTTGAGGGGAAAATATCATCTACGGTCTGTCATATAAAGGGACAGGAAGGCAAGCAAGAGGCTGAACAGATGGACAGAGCTAGAGAAAAAGCAAGTCTTGGAGGAAGTGGTGGTAAAGAATATACTGTTTACAAATGCCTACTGTGTGTCTGTACCCAGATTTGTTTTTGAGTGGAGGTTGACAGCAGAGTCATAAGGGACCAAGTCAGATGTACAGTTTGGATGGGAGGATAGAGCGCCTATGGGACACAGCAAGAGCTGGTTAAGAATTGGAAGAAGCAGACATTGGGTGGAAGTCCTGAAGAACGGACCACCAGCCAGGGGTAGGACTTTAGGCAAATGGACACAAGGCTAACAGATGAAAGCTTGACTGGAACCCAAAGTGGACAGGCAAGGGGAGCGCCTGCTTCTCAAGCCATCGGGAGCCTGGAGCTGAACCTCCCCGCCTAAGTCTGCCCGGCTCTGTTCACCTGGTTTCCTGCGCGGCGAGTCCCACCGGGTGCTCTTCGCACCCCACAGTGTCCACGTTCTGGACCTCTGGAGCCGCCAGGTGGGTCCCAAGCCCCGCGCCTCGGCCATTTGTCGGTGGGCGCCTCGCCGAGCGGCTTCCGAGCCCTGCAACAGTGCGGTCATTGCAGCCGGAGCTTGGGAAGGTTTGCTGGGACTAAGCGCTGCGCAGAGAAGCCAGAGGGAGAAAAGCAGGGAGGGAGGGGCTAGGATAATCAGGCTGTGCCTGCCCCGCCCCCTTGGTGAGGAGAAGAAAGTTCCACGCCCCCACTTTGCTCAGGAACATTCCCTTCTCTGGAGACAACTACCTCACTATTCTGCCACCCCATCCATCTCCTTTGGGCTACCTCTCCTTATTGGCCTCTCGTTTAAGAACTATCTCACTACTACTGCTCCCCTCCTCTTTCCTGATGTGTGAGACAGTGTGTGGGGTGTGTGTGTGGAGGAGAGTTGCTCTCATTAGTTACAGATCAGCGACTCCTATCTGCCTCTCATCTCACCAGCCCAGTGAGTAGTATGGACATTTTGTGCAGTATCCAGATGGAGTAGAGGACTGGTGATAGTTCCAGCCATCTAGGTAGACTGGCAGTCTTCAGCCCATTTTCCCACTAGCTTCTCCTAGTAAGAAAAGCACCCATATCAAGGACACCTTGAAATCCTTCTGGCACCAAAAATCTACAATGGAGACAGTCCTTAGAGACTTCTGTAAGGCTCAGGAGTACAAGTGTTGTGGCCATCCTTAAGTATGTCCAACTGTCTTTACATTGCAGGGCTATTTGAGGACCCAAAGGGTTCCAAACATGGCACCTGGCATGAAACGCAGATTCAGTAAAAGAGGGGAATCTACCTGGCCAAAAAGCCTGGAGTCAAGCCTCACTCTAAGGCATAGAACTTGTGCCACACTGCAGGCAAACTTCCTTTATGTAGTACAGAGATGGTGAGAAGGCCCAGCTAAGCTGCTTTCCATTAAAGTGAAGACAGAAAGCTGCCAGCCCTCAGACTTGGTCATTTCCTCTCCAGATCTCCTGATGACCAGCCAGGGGGCCGAGATTGTCATTTTGGCTGTGAGAAGGTGAGAAGGACAGTACAACCTGAGCCATGCCTCTACTCCGAGACTCAACTTCCTCCTTTGTAAAATGAGGATAATAACCTCATAACACAACAAGAATAATGGACACAGCTTGTAAACAGAGCATTGTTTGTGCCTCTTATCGTTTACAAGCAAATTCCATATCCCCATTGTGTCACAGGTCACAGCTCCACCCTCTACCAGCTCCAGACCTTTAATATAGGAGCATCAACTCTATAGAGGAGTTTGCAGTTGCTGTGTGCTGATTGTCATGAGATCTGTGCCACCTTTCAGAGATCGTCAGAACTGGAAAGGAATGAGAGGGCCACATGTGGAGTTCTGACTCACTCGGGTAGTAGAGGCACACAATAGTCCGGGACAGAGTAAATGGGTATACTCTACATGTGGGAAAAAGGTTTTGTCTGAAGTCACACAGTGAGTCCCTTTCAGGACTGAGCCAAAAATCCGACTGTGCTCCTATTTCCACTGGACCATTCTACATCAAGGACTGTTTTGTCTCTCTCTCTCAAATGATCACACATCACTGGAGAGCCTGATCCAATCTTCCCACCTTCAGGACTACAAGCAATCACACTCTAGACTAGGACAGCGAGCCGCTGGGATGGCCCTTCTGCACCCAGCTTGGTACTGCCAAGTGGGCCTTGGGATTTCTGAGTCTCAGCAGTTCTTTCCCTGTCAACACACGGGCAAGATCTTCCTGAGGAAAAGGAGGCCCCAGTCAACTTCCTCCAAGCCTAGGAGTCTCCTTTTTGCTTTCTGCTTGGACAAGAATATGGGACACAGCCCCTGGGCGGCAGCAGCTTAAAAGGAAGGGCGGCAGTGGCCGTTTCCTATCTTGCTAAGGCACCTCCCTCCTTGTCTGTCCCTCCCCTAGTTCCCGAGTTCTGCTGGTGACACAGGCCAGAACAGTGAAAGGAAAGGGCTCCACAGATTTCTTTGAATCCCAGCACCTTGAGCTATGAAAGACCACAGAAGTCATGATTCCCACAGCTCCCTACCGAAGAGCTGGCAACTTTCGCAGCAGGAGTATCCATCTTATGCAGTCTCTTACAGCTTCATTCTGTACATGCTGTACAATGTATGTGTACGCATGTGAGCTAACAACACTGTTGCTGTAGATGTAAAAAAAAAAAAAAAGGATTTTGTTTTCACACAGGGTCTATATATGGACCCTAGGCTGGTCCTGAACTCAGAGCAATTCTCCTGCCTCAGTCTCCTGAGTGCTGGGATTACAGGTGGGTGCCACTACACCGGTGGGACAAGAAAAGATTTAATAAAAGCCACACTGTACTGAGCACTAGCTCTGTATTCGTCATCATACAGGTGCTTTTAAAGTACTATTTGATGTTTACAAAGACACTAAGATATTTTGTTCTTTATCATCATCATTTGTCCCCATTTTACTGAGGAAGAAACTGGGTGATGACTCCCTAAGTTCACCAAGCTTGTAAGTGGCAGTGGCAGAAGTTGAACCTGAATCTCTGTTTTCGCCCACATCATGGGGAGGCTCACACTTCTGAGTTGCTGTAACTTTCCCATTCGTTTACCCCCTAGGGGAGAAAGGGGAAGAATGCTGAAGATGTAACCTGAAGCTTTGACTCTAAGCAGGGAATGTCTTTGAAGTCTTTGCTCTTATCTTAAACATCCTTTTGAATTTTCCAGTCAACTCCAGTATATATCCCCATTGGTGTTTTCTTCTGTCAGCCTTTAAGGAGGTTTGGCACCAGACAAAGATTTAGTCTCATGGATTCCTATGCCTCCAGACTACGGCCCTGTATCCCAAGAATTCCAGATACCTGGCGCGGGGTAGGCCCTCAGTCACTCAGAATAGCTAACCTTTATGGAGTGCTTATTGTAGGAGCCAACATGGTGAACACTTTTTTTCACGATTTTTTGTGTGCTTGCTTGTTTCTTTGCTTACTTTCGTGTTTTTTGAGATGGGCGGGTCTCACTTTTTAGCCAGAGCTAGGCTGGAATTCACAGAATAGTCCAGGCTAACCTCAAACTCATGGCAACACTCCTGCCTCAATCTCTCAAGTGCTTGGATTACAAGAATGAGCCTTCAGACCTGGTTCTACCTAGGACTTAAGCATCAACTCTGGCGGAATTAAATTAGTCTCATTGCTTCCACCTTCAAATGAAAAAACTGTACTGCCGTGAGTTTGAGTAATTTGCCAAAGGTCACAAGTTGGACAGTTAACTCTGTCTAGTACTCACGATATATAAGGACTCTCTCAGACCATATGAGAACTTCCCTTAGTCTCCTCCTTCCACCACTCCTCGTTTGGGCAAGAGAGCTTTATTGCATTTGGTGGACAGATCCTTAAAGATATAAATATGGCGTACTTTTCCTCAGATCAATGCTAAGCCCTGGGCTAAGCAGCACACAGGGCGCTTCTTCCTCATTCATATCTGGCAACTATTTCAGACCTCTTATTTGTTGACTGATGGCAAAACTCCAGCTTCAGAAATGCTTCTAAGGTGCTGCATAAGCTCACACAGTCAACTCTGGTCTCCCCAGAATACAGGATGCTGCATTAATGCTCTCTGCTCCCCCCCTCCGTGTGTGTGTGTGTGTGTGTGTGTGTGTGTGTGAGTGTGTGTGTGCGCGCGCGCGCGCGCGCGCGTGCACCCTTCTCTCTCCCAGGAGCACTCATCCAATTTCCTTTACTTAAATCACAAATATTTACATGGCTATTCCAATGTCCCTGGACCTATTCGAAGTACTTTGTGCATTTAACTCACAGACTCCTTTTAGAAACACTGTAGGTACTATCATCCCATTTTATAGGTAAAGAAACTGAGGCACAAAGAGATTAAAGAAATTACCCTATTTCTTGCATTTGGAAAAGTCTTCCATATCCTTTGAGTGCCTCCTACAGACAAAGCAAGCTGTTCCCTTTCTTTTTAAAACAGGGTTTTGAGAGGTTTTATTTTTTCTGTATGTGTACATGTGTGAGCCTGTGTGAGTGTAAGTGCAGCGTGTGTGCGCAGGAGCCCACTGAGGCCAGAAGGTGTCAGATCCCCTGGAACTAAAGCTACAGCTGTTGTGAGCCACCATGTAGATAGTGGGAACTACGCCTGGTCCTTTGTAAGAGTAATAAGGACTCTTGGGGGCTGGAGGGATGGCCTAGCGGTTAAGAGCGACGACCGCTCTTGCAGAGGACCCGGGTTCGATCCCCAGCACCCACATGGCGGCTGAGAACCGTCTGTGACTCCGGTTCCAGGAGAACTCCAGTTCCAGGGGAATCCGAGACCGTCTTCTGACCTCCGCGGCATCGCACGACACGGGTGCGCAGACCTGCATGCAGACAATACATTCATACACATAAAAATAAATAAATAAATAAAAATTAAAAAAAAAAAGAGTAATAAGGACTCTTAAGCACTGACCTATCTCTTCAGAAGCCTATCCATTCCTTTTCTTGATGATTCCATGGCCCAGCTACATCAACAATGATTCCATATTGAACTTAGTTATCTATATGTCTTTCTTTCCAATAAGAGTTTGAATCTCTGAGAGCAGAACCTATATTATTTATAGAATGTCCATTGTTCAGGAAGGGGTTTGGCACGGAGTTAGTACTTAAGAGAATATCTGTTAAAGGCTTGAATGCGTGGTGACAGAAGGTCTACCTGGGCAGGTGAGTAACAAGTCTGGAAACAGTCTTGACCAAACCAAATGGTGGCTGAGAGATTTGGGATATTCTTTCCTGATGTTTGGAATGGAGGAACATAAAAATGACTCCATAACCAAGCATTACCCTAAACCTCAATCACAGGTAGTAAGAGGGAAGACAAAAAAGTCCTCCCCTTCCTCCCTCCAATCAGGCATCCATTCCTGCGGCTGTACCAAACCTGGTACCAAACCCCTAAAGCCACTCTGGCTGAGGAGACATCTAGCTAGTCAACAAAGCTCAAGGCTCTGGAACTTCTCTGGAAACTGCACTGCTGGCTAGCTTCTCTGTTTCCCCCTCAAAGGCCCCAAGGTTGCCTCTGCACTTCTGTTCATATGGAAAAGATTGAAAGACTTCCATGTCACTCCAGGGAGTTTGGGTTTATTGTTTTTGGTCTAAAACACTATGCTTTATTGGTGAACTCAGCTTGTCCTTTCCCAGCTGGCCAAATGCATTTGTGGAAAGGTAAAGGGGAGTTTGGGCATAGCTCTCCACTCAAGTCCTGGCTGTGCCATGTGGTAGTTACATAACCTCTGGCAAGTTACTAAACCAAACTTTCTTCACCCAAAAAATGGGAAATTATTTTCTGCCCTGTAAACCTTGAGAGAATGGGTGGGCAAGAATTTTGTGAGTGGAAAATGACCAGACACAGATGGATTCTCGGATGATGAGCCACAACTTTCCACTCAAAGGTGAGCATCAGGCAGTCACCTGTCTCTATCTTGGCAAGTATACTTCTGACCCAATTTTAGACATACTATATCCTCTTCTGCCTTTAGTAAAATGGAAGGAAAATCTTAAGTCATTGTAGCCAAGCCTTAGATGGTTATTGGATTGGCAGCCACAGGCATATGTGTATAGATTTTGTTAGCTCTGGAGACAAGTGGCCTCTAAGGACTGAGGCTCTTAAGAAACTTCGGAGGCAGACATTAGCTTTGACACTTCCTTGTGCCTTACTTGTTAAATCCAGATCATACATCTGGGACTGGAGCTTAGCAGTCAGTGGTAAGACACTCAGCTAGCTCTGAGTTCAGCACTGCGAGAAGAAAAGGGAACAAAAGATGGGTACAATGAACACCTCCCTTCCTGGACTGTCAAGTACATCAAACATAACAATGTCTGCTAGATGTGTTTTTGTTGATAGGAAGTACATCTCTGTCCATACCTCGTTGCTTTCTTCCTGTTCCTTCATCCAGCATACTATTCAGTTCTAATATCCACTTCTTCTTTCTGTCTTTGTCTAGGAGGGAGCACCAATGTCTACCTGCAGGTATTAGTGATCTCTCTCCTCACTCCCTGGTGTTAGTCCATGCATCTTGATGTCTGACTAAACTTAGAAGTCCCTTCTTACTCTGCCCATTACCTGACAGGGTGTAGCACCAACATATAATAACATGTACCCTCATATCTAGCTCAGGGTTCCAGGCCCTGTTCATTTAAGCAAGTAGTTTCTCCATGAAGCTGCATTTGTGTCAAAGTAGTAGCCTGCAGCTAGAGGGTAAAAAGTCTGCCTCATCCTTTAGCCATGAGGTCCTTCTTGACAGCTCATCCCTTCACATGCATGAGAAGACACTGAGAGGTCAGGGTCTGCCCAGCAGGCCAGTCTGCATCTGGCACCCTCAGGAAGCAGCAGATCCACCTCTCCTGCTGCAGATGGAGGTCCTGAGGCCCAAGCAGAGAGTAGCAAGCCACTCATGGCCTTGTACCCAGTATGTGCCTTTGTTCTGTCCATTTGCTTATTTCCCCAGACCCACTCTTCCAGTATTCTCATGCCACCTCAGTGGCTTTAAGGATCTGCTCAGAGAAAGGGATGCCACAGAAGCCCAAACGTTTATTAGAATTTCTTCCATAATTTCCTTTCAGCGTGGTGTCCCCAGGTAACCAAAGTCCTGTAAACAAAAGTTGGCAACTCATAGGTTCTTAGGTAAATAGCCTTGCTGGCAGGGAACCCTGGCCAGATAGAGAGATGTACACAGAAGCTGGAGCAAGGCACGCCTTTAATCCTAGCACTTGGGAGGCAGAGGCAGGTGGATCTTTGTGAGTTCAAGGCCAGCCTGGTCTACAGAGTGAGTTCCAGGACACCTGGGGCTACAGGGAGACCCTGTCTCAAAAAGAACAAAAAAAAAAAAAAAAGAAAGGGTAGAATGCTAGACTGGCCCCCTTTCCCCACCCTGACCCCTGGATTTCCCTTACAGAAGTCAGGCTGTCCAACTTCTGGAACCAAGGAGGAGGGGCCTTGTGGAAATGCAATTAGAAAGTCTGGAGGTGGAATTTAGACCCAGCACAGCTGCATCCCTTAGACGGCGACTTAATGGGGACTGAACAATTGCTCTCATCTCAATATGATAGGGACAGGGAGATGTCCTTGGCTTGCTGCCTTGAAGTCTAGGGTGGCCCAATAGGATATGCCTTCTCCACTGGGGCTGATCACAGTCAGGCACCTCCCTTCTGTCCTGCTCACCTTTTTCCCTGTTCACCCTTTTTCATAGCCTTCTCTGCCCTTAGGTTGGGATGTCTGGTCTGTATTCTAGCTTAAGCAAGGAGGCTGTTCTCTTTGTCCAATTCACTGTTTTGGTTAGTTTTTAAAACAGGGGTCTCACAATGTAGCTCACATTGGCCTCAGACTCTAAATCCTCCTGCCTCCTCCTCCTAAGTGCTGGATCTAGTCCTACTCCACGATGCCCAGGGTCATTGGTGCTCTTGCCCTTGGACCTTCATTGTTTATTGACTTAATATACCCAGCATGCAACAGTGGTACTTACATTTTTTAAATTACATTTATTTATTTGGGGTGGGCACCCATGTGTTGGTCAGAAGACAATTTGGGGCATTGGTTCTCTTCTTCTGCCAGGTGCATTCTGGGAATGAAACTTAGATCATCGAGCTTGGCAGCAAGTGCCTTCGCTGGCCCACCTACGTTTTTGTAGCATTAACTAATGAAGTACCAAGCACTGTTCACAGGCTGTACTTGGATCAACTTATTTAATCCTTTCAAACCTTCTCAGGAAGTGCTCTTACTGCCCTCATTTTATGCATACAGTCACAGGCACAGAGAAGTTGGACAATCAATTGTCTAAGATCACCCAGTGAAGGAGGGCTCAACTAGGACTTAAATACAGGTGATTTGGGCAACTTGAGGGCTTGTTCTGACAGCCAAGCCAGTCTGTGCAATCCTTTTTCGTTGGTGTGCGAGATGTACTAAGGCAAAGCCTACGGTCTTGGGCTACTTCTCCAAACAGTCAGCATTGAAAAAGTGCTGAATTTGCCAAGCAAACAAGGAGCAGTTCACATGCTCAGAGGCTAGAAGAAACCAGGCAACAGCTGTGGTGGGAACTTCGAAGGGGGTGGGCCCCCCACAGTATAGGACTGTCCTGATTTTCTCTATTGCAGCTTTCACTGACCGTCCCTGTCACTGCAAATCTCCCTCATCCTCTGAGCTTAGCCTGCCTTCTTTCTTTTGCACTCTTTCAGCTCCCCCCTCCATCTTTCTCTTCCTTTCTTCCCTCCCCTTGCTCAGCAAGACTCATAATAACATGCTAAACCACAACCCTCCTATTTCTACGATTTCCACTTTTCAGGGGAATTTTGCAGCTGCTCTACCGCCTCTCTTGATTGATCCTCCCTTTTCTCTGGCCACATTCATCTCTATTAGGGCCCCGCCTACCTCCCCCAGCCTAGTTTCCTCAACTTTAACCCTCTCAGCCCATAGGTACTTTACTTGGACATCAGAGCCACTTTCGTCTAGGCAGGTCCTTTCCCTTTTCCGGGTCTCAGTTTCCCCATCTGTTATAGGTTGAAGATCAGTGAAAGAGGTTGAATGACCTGGTATCAGAGGACCTTTCCACCTCTCATTCGCAAAAAGTTTATATCTGCTTCATTTGAACACTAAATTTCCTTGGCCCCATTTTTCTACCCCATTAATACAAATGCACAGGGTTTTGGGTTTTTGTGTGTGTGGTTTTTTTTGACAGACAACTTTGAAAAGATCCATTGAAGCCGCAATCTGAGGAACTGGATGCTAAGGGCTATAGAAAGCAGAAACAAGACTTACAGACATTTCAAAGTGATGAAAGTGCAGGGAGCAACAAAGGCCGAGCCAGTGCCCACTTAATGGAGGAACAATATTTTACAAGCCAAGCCATTTTAGAAAAATGGTCCCCTCAGCTAGGTTTAGCTTTAATGAAAGGTCAAGGGACTGTGTGTCTGAAAATAGGCGGCAGCAAAGCATCAACAGCTCTAGGGGTATACTACAGGAACCAGAGCTGCTGTCCCACATGCCCCAGCACCACCAGCTTCTTGTTCTGCACAAGACACAAGGGAGCCAGGAGCAGTGGAGACAGAGCTCCCGATGGGTCAAGGTTTCTATTTCAAAGGTGCAGAGACAAAATGGAGATAAATGGGGAGTCCCTTGTAGTTCCGAAGATGAAAGTATCTTGGTTGCTTTTACAACAACCCTGTGAGTTAGAGAAGAATTGTTATCCTAGTTCCAGATCAAAGAGGAGACTCAAGCTGATCTGAAGCAAGTGGCTAGCCAGGCCTTAACTGGAAATGTTCAGACTTCAGAGCCAGTGCTCCATTCAAAGCCTCAGGCTTCTGCTTTTTCTTTTTCTTTCTTTCTTTCTTTCTTTCTTTCTTTCTTTCTTTCTTTCTTTCTTTCTTTCTTTCTTTCTTTCTCTTTTCTTTTTCTTTCTTTCTTTCTTTCTTTCTTCCTTCCTTCCTTCCTTCCTTCCTTCCTTCCTTCCTTCCTTCCTTCCTTTCTCTTCCCTTCTCCCTTCCCTTCCCTTCCCTTCCCTTCTCCCTTCCCTTCCCTTCCCTTCTCCCTTCCCTTCCCTTCCCTTCTCCCTTCCCTTCCCTTCCCTTCTCCCTTCCCTTCCCTTCCCTTCTCCCTTCCCTTCCCTTCCCTTCTCCCTTCCCTTCCCTTCCCTTCTCCCTTCCCTTCCCTTCCCTTCTCCCTTCCCTTCCCTTCCCTTCTCCCTTCCCTTCCCTTCCCTTCTCCCTTCCCTTCCCTTCCCTTCTCCCTTCCCTTCCCTTCCCTTCTCCCTTCCCTTCCCTTCCCTTCTCCCTTCCCTTCCCTTCCCTTCTCCCTTCCCTTCCCTTCCCTTCTCCCTTCCCTTCCCTTCCCTTCTCCCTTCCCTTCCCTTCCCTTCTCCCTTCCCTTCCCTTCCCTTCTCCCTTCCCTTCCCTTCCCTTCTCCCTTCCCTTCCCTTCCCTTCTCCCTTCCCTTCCCTTCCCTTCTCCCTTCCCTTCCCTTCCCTTCTCCCTTCCCTTCCCTTCCCTTCTCCCTTCCCTTCCCTTCCCGTTCCCGGGTCTCACATATGCTAGGCAAATGTTCTACCACTCAGCTGCATTCCCAGTCCTTTCTGTACTGTTTATTTTGAGGTAGGGACTTAGACTACTCCTGCCTCGGCCTCTTGAGTACCTAGGATTTTAGGCCCTTGTTACCAGACTCAGCAAATGTTTGCATTTTCTTTTCTAAATATTAAAAAAATGCAGTGTGTGAGTGTGTGTGTATGTGTGTGTGTGTGTCTGTATGTGTGTAAGTCAGAAAACAACTTGCAAGGATAAGTTCTCTCCTTCCTATATGTGGGTTCCCGGGATGGAACTCACTTTTGTCAGCCTTGCTGGCAAACACCTTCATCTGCGGACTTATCTCACTAGCCCAACTTCTACGTTTCCAAGAGCGCTGGCAATAGATGATTTCAGGAAAATTCCCAAATACGTACAGTCACACAGACACACAGACACCCCGGGGGGAGGAAGAGAGAGAGAGAGAGAGAGAGAGAGAGAGAGAGAGAGAGAGAGAGACACTTTGTAACACTGGTTAGCTCCAGAAAGTGAGAGTGAGGGGTTATGGAACTTTAGCTATCTGTTTAATAGCCAGATACCCAGGCTTAAGTTTTGACTCAGAGCATATATTTTACTTTTGATCCATATATAAAAGGAAATAGCTCAAACACAAGGCAGAACATGATTCTTGCGATAAAGCAGATACACAGTATGCAGAGGATTTAAAAGAGGGAGGGAAAAAATTGAGCTGGGCTTCCAAGAATGGCAAAGGTCTGAAGAGACTGAGATGGGGGAAGGGAAGTGGAGCATCCCAGAGTGTGCAAAAGTCAGCCAGCTCACTGACCAGCTGTTGCTGACTTCTGAGACCCATAGGCCTGCCTCGAAGGAATTTTTCCTAAACAATTAGGTGCACAGGGTGTGTAGGATTTCCTGGTTTTTTTTTTTTTCCTTTCCTCATTTTATATTGTGGTACCTGGGCCAGAGCCCAGGGCTTGGGAAACACCTGCTTTGATCCACATGTCCTTCGGTTTGCCCTGGGTAGCTGCAGCTAGGCCAGTTCAGCTAGACATGAACAGAAGGAATTTTAAGGACCATCCAGGGTTCCCCCTCCCCCAACTGCTTTTTGCCATTTTCTGCCAAGACCTAGGATTCAGTATCATACTACCTGATGATCAGATTGATCACACTTTTTGGAAAACCACGGTGAAATCCCTTTCTAATTAAGGATCATAAAAATAGAACATAGGTGCTAAAGGGGCCTTAAAAAACACAGAATTGGGGGCTGGAGAGATGGCCTAGCAGTTAAGAGCACCGACTGCTCTTACAGAGGACCTGGGTTCGATCCCCAGCACCCACATGGCAGCCGAGAACCGTCTGAAACTCCAATTCCAGGAGAACTCCAGCTCCAGGGGAATCTGAGCCCCTCTTCTGACCTCCGAGGCATTGTACGACACGGGTGCACAAACTTGCATGCAGGCAGTACATTCATACACATACAGAAATAAATAAAATTAATAAAAATAAATTAAAAAAAACAAACACAGAATTCAATCCTCTCATTTTAATAGTCGGGGGATCAGGGCCCAGAGAGAACAAGATCTGCTAGAGGCCACAGAGTCTGCTAGCAGAGAAGTCAACACGCCCTGCCTGGTTGTACTTTAGCCCCCGTGATAGTGACGAATGACCCTTCTGTGAACTGGGCCTTTTCAAAGGTGCTTATTGGCAGACATGAGAAGGAAAGCACATCTGGTCTTTGGAAACCTGAGGTGTATGAGGCATTTCTGATCCTTCCATCACTCTACCAGCAGTTCCTCTCTGGCCTGCATGCTGTGGCCTCCCTGGAGTGGGGGTTGGGGATCTGGAATCCTGATTCAGCATCTGCCCTCTCCAACCCAGAGGCCTAGGGTCTCATTCCTTGGGCCTCAAGCTGCTGACTTTGTAGTGTCAAGTCAGACTGCTGGATGGAAGAAAAGCTCTCTCCTTTCAACCACTCTGCTGCCTGGGCTAGTGATGGTGGTAATTTTATCATTGTTTCATAGTTATTATCTGTGTATTGCCAAGGAGTTTATAGAACACTGATTCCCATGATCACAATTAGGTCCTATGGTTTAGGAATTGGGTATTTGGACCTCAACTTTAAAATGGAGAGAAATGTCAGGGGTGATAGTGTACACCAGTAATCTAAATGCTCCAGAGGCTAAGGCACAAAGTTCACCAGTTCAAGGCCAACTTGGACTACACAGTGAGTTTCAGATCACCTTGAGCCACAAACAAAAAACAGAGAACTAAGGCTCCAGAGGTGTCATGCAGCTAAAAAGCAGCAGTCAAAATTCAAACTCAGGGGCTGAAGGGATGGTTCAGCAGTTAAAAACACTGGCTGCTCTTGTGGAAGACCTGAGTTTGGTTGCCAGAATGCACATGGCAGCTAACAACCATCTATAACTCCAGTTCCAGGGGATCCAACACCCTCCTCTGGCCTCCATGGGCATTGCATAACACAGGTGTACTTACATATATGCAGCCAAAACATTCATACACATAACATGAAAATAATAAATAAAATATTAAAAAATTCAAACTCAGAATTATCTGAATTCTTTTGCCATCCTAAGACTTCCTCTTTTTTGTTTGTTTTATGGCAAGTATGGATAGGTGATTTTAGGGCTGGATAGAAATATACAAAAATTATGGGGACATGAAGAGAAAAGGGAATCCCTCACTCTGGTGTCTGAGTGACAGTCATCAGCTGAAAAATCAAGAATTCCCATACAACATAACATTTTTTGTGACAGTTCCCAACATAGAGACAGTATTTCTCTTGTATAGAAGTAATTTTCAAATGAGAATGCTAACATGACAATAAAGTATGCTTAAGGCCAGAACATATATGACCTCCAGGATGACCTTACTCCTTCCCTGAGTGCTTCCTGGGAAACTCACAAACTAGATTATGACCTTGGTTTACAATGAAGCTATCCTAACTTCCTGTATCCCTGAGATCTAGAACTTTACCTTATCAATTAGAATCCTGTCAGGTGCACCCCAGGAACCTATGATCTAACTTAAATTCTGTAACAGACCTTTAAAGACATAACTTCATAAATCACTGAAATTTTTAGATATGATTGTTGTAAAAGCAAAAAAGCATGGCCCTCTCTTGAGAAGCCCATACACACATTAGGTATAGCTTATTCTCTCCTTGAGCTGCTGTATCTCTTTCTAGTAACTCCTATGCTTAAACCCATGTTAAGCTGGGTGTGATGGCGCACACCTTTAATCCTAGCAGTTGGGAGGCAGAGGCAGGCAGATCTTTATGAGTTCAAGGCCAGCCTAGTCTACAGAGTGAGTTCCAGGACAGCTGGGGCTACAGGGAGACCCTGTCTAGAAAGACAAAAAAAAATCTCTTTTAAAGGGGCTGGAGAGATAGCCTAGCAGTTAAGAGCACTGACTGCTCTTGCAGAGGACCCGGGTTCGATCCCCAGCACCCACATGGCGGCTAAGAACCGTCTGTAACTCCAATTCCAGGAGAACTCCAGTTCCGGGGGAATCCAACACCCTCTTCTGACCTCTGCACGAACACGGGTGCCAAACCTATATGCAGCAACATTCCATACACATACAAAATAAATAAATTAAAAAAAAGATTTTAAAAATCTCTTTAAAAACTCCAGCAGGGGTCTGGAGAGATGGCCTAGCAGTAAGAGCCGACTGCTCTTGCAGAAGGACCCGGGGGTCAATCCCCAGCACCCACAAGGGCTGAGAACCGTCTATAACTCCAATTCCAGAAGAACTCCAGTTCCAGGGGAATCCGACACCCTCTTCTGACCTCCAGTGCATTGCACGACACGGGTGCACAAACCTACATGCAGACAGTACATTCATACACATAAAAAAAAAAAACAAAAAACTCCAGCCCTGCTTTATACTAGCATGTCCTGAAATTACTTTTGGAAGCAAGGTCAACACTCCAACTCTGCCTAAGCAGAAGTCCCTAAAAGGATAATAGAACTCCCCCGGCTGCTGCAAACATCAACATGGAGTTGTGTTTCCATTTCCCACCACAGGCATCATTTCACTGGCAAATGAATGGATGGATGGATGGATGGATGATGGATGGATGAGATAAGTCCCAAGCCTTCTCTCCCTGGCTGGCTGTGCATCAGTATGAAGTTACAAAGAGAGATGAGACAAAGTTGCTACCTTTAAGGAGCTCACCACTTCATTCAGTGTTGTGTAGACTTTTGTACCAAAGTTCCTACCACTAGTAGCTGAACATGATGAAATCCCCCCCCCAACAACCCTTAGGAGCTGCAGAAGAATCCTGCACAGCCAGCACTAAGTGAGGAATTTCATAGAAGACTTTACTTTGATTTTTTTTTTAATTCATGGGAAATTTATGTGGTACTCCACAACAGTTCTTTGCATGTTTTAATCTAAAATATTTTCCCCAGATCTTCTAGAACAAGCTGTCATAAGCAGATGGATGCTTGTGAAAGCACCCTCCATAAAGAGGTTTGGTTTACCTAAATTAAATTAGCCCCAGGAGAGATGGTGGTATGATTTTGTGTGATGAAGATCCCATCATACTACAAAACTAAGATTTGGGCTTAGTAAAGAGGCCACATATGTATATGTATTGATGCCTCTCATGACATGTGTGCTTATAGAAACTCTAAAAGTGAGCAGAATTGACTTTCTTGAAGGGCTACATTTATATTCCTTTGAGATCCAAAGGTCATCTGCATTTCTACCCTAGAAGCTAGCTACTACCTAGTAATGTTCTTCAGCCCAAAACCAGAACTAAAAAAGACAGAGGTTCAAGAATCCTATTTTCTTCCTAGAACATGCTTTTGCAATGGCCCTATTAGCAACGATGGTCAGGAAACAAGATGGCACCCACTTCCCAGTGGTAGAGAGTCAAGAGGACAAAGCCAGACAAACTCGCAGAGGCTCCCTGGAGCAGTAAAGCAGCTAACCTAGGAGCAGGTGGGAATGGCAAGGCTCCTCCCTGCTTCTGCTGCCTTTCTAAAGACAAAAATGCTTGTCCTCTGTAGAGCCTGAATGTTGTTCTTTTTTTCATGTCTGTAATTAATTTATATCTGTTCCTTCTTGGTGTTTTTTTTTGGGGGGGGGTCTTTTCAAGACAGAGTCTCCCTGTAGCTCCGGATACCCTGGAGCTCGCTCTGTAGACCAGGCTGGCCTTGAGCTCACAAAGATTCACCTACCTCTACCTCCCAAGTGCTAGGATTAAAGGCATGCGCCACCACACACCCCCCCCCCTTGGTTTTAAGAGAAGATTCTAAGTTACTGCCTATTTTGGTGATCCTCAAACAAAAAGCCAGTTGGACTCTTTCTTTGGCCATAGGTTAAAGGGAGCAGGACATCTCTGGGTGGGCCAGATATGATAAATGTGGTAAGATCAAAGTATGACTGTTTCAGAGGATGGGGTGGGGGCAAGGGCTGGAGATTCTGAACTGACTGTCCTTCCGCTCCTTAAAAATCTCCTTTGGCCTTTTTCTCTTTCCAAACCATGAAGGGCTCTGTGCTTTGTTTTTAATATGGGAGGTCGTTCTCTTCCTCTGTGGAATGTATTCCCTGAAATATCCTGCGCCAGGGACAAATGGACACAGGGTTGGAAGCCTGTGTTCCCAGGAACCCCGTTTCCTATGTTTTCATTTTTCTTCTCAAAAATGCAAACCAAATCAACTCTTCCTGTTTCTGGTTTGGGGATGTGGAAGGTCACACAGCAGGAATCTCTGGTGAACAGGTCAAAAAGGGCCTCAGAAAGCTAAGCCCAGGCTGCCGTGCCATGGGGGGTGGTATTTGAATGGAATCAGACCTGTGAAAAGAATGAGATGAGGAGGGACATTCAGGCTGTGGTAAGGGATCAGCACTGTTCTGGTGCCAGTTTGCTCTGCTTTTCCATGGGAGACCAAAGCCTGGACCTCATGGAGTAATCAGCGGCACAGTGGTTGACCTTCCTGCTCATCCAAAATCTACTTGGGGAGCTCATGGGGACTGTAAGAGATGGTCTTCAAGCCAGGAATATTCTCTGCAGGGACAGACAGACTCTGAGGAGGACATTGTAGGAGAGTGAGGATGTGGGTCTTGTCTGCATTTTGTCTTTCACTGCCTAAATGTTGTCCTGCAGTCACTTAACTTTCCTTGCATTTCAAGTCCCCAAACTTCAATGAGCACCTGGGTCTGTACAAACAATAAGGTCCCTTCTACCTCAGACATTGGAAAATTATAAATACCAGTAGTCATAGAGAAGAAGGAAGATAATAATTTCATGAAACTCCAATAGGTAGAAGCTTTTTAACATGCTATTCTGGCTGAATATAAATAATGTTTGCTGGGCAGAGTGGCAGGTGCTTGGAATCTTAGCACTCAGAAAGCTGGGGTATGGAAATTAACTGTGATTTTTGAGTCCCACCCAGTATACATAATAAGACTCTATCTCATAAGCACACAAGAGGAGGAGGAGGAGGAGGATTTTGAACTGAGGATAGATAACAAAGGATGCTTCATTGTACCTGGAGAGCTGATTAGAGCCCAAGTGGTCAGGCAGCAGGAATGGTATAAAAAGGGAGCCAGTTAGCACCTCACTGGACTCAAGCTATAATATTCAACATTTACTTTTAGGTAGCAAATTTGAGTCTCAAATGAAATCTTCAGGAGACCTCCAGTTTGTACAATAGATCTAATTGAATGGAGCAGGTATGAGATAGCCCTTATCTCTCTCCTCTCATGGCTCCCATGACTCTATGAGGGTCCTAGGGCTCCTCAGTACTTTGTCTGACTGGCATCTATAAGCCCGAGATTAACTCTGTTTTATACTCCTGAAAACAGGAACTCCTGAAAACAGGCTGAGCTCCACAGAGCCTCTGGCCTTAAGAGGAGTGCTTACGACTCTCTACAGTCCTGGGAACCCCTGCTACATCCTAACGAAGACCTTGAAATTGTCATTTCCACTGATCCTGCTCTGCTTTCAGTCTGACTTCTGTCAGGGTTCATTCACAATGGCATCTGGGTGGTGTATGGGGGCCGACATGGAATTAAAGTTCAGGAGACCTTACAGATCAAACTTCTCATTATTCAGACAAAGAAACTAAGGTCCAGAAAAGCAACTAAGTCACCTCCACAGAAGGGGTTAATGCATAGATACAGCTAGATGCTGCTCTCTCAATTTAGGACCAGTGTTTTGGCCTTCATTTTAGTTTGCGATTGAAAGATGTCCTGTCTCAAATGATAATCCATTCCAGATATCCCCAATTAAATAGATGTTTATACTATTCTAAGTTGCTGGAGAAAATATCTGTCAAATGATATGTAACTCATGCCCTGTAAATGTCATTTTGCAAAAAAGAAAATATGGAGTGATCAGGTCTGTGAAGAATTAGTTACAAGAATGATTTGGTCTTTTTCAAATAAATGAAATAGACTGAGTTATGACAATAATGATGATGATGATGATGATGATGATGATGATTTTGATATGCTTGGTATTTTTAGTCTGCTGCACTCCTGAGTCTAGGGAGAATAGCATCTTAAATGAATGTGTTTAAATGAACAAATTTGTTTCTATTTACTACCTTTTAAAGAGGTCTTCCCATACCTCAGAACTAAAGGAAAGGCACTGGGCAGCTGATGGATGGAGTCTGCTAGAAAGGCCAAGCCTTCAGCCAGACTGGAGCCAGTTGGGTTGGGAGCAGGAGCTCTTGTTACGGGCAAACTATTACCCCCCAGGTTGCTGCAGCCACTTTAGTAGAACTCAGAGAGAGGCCCTGAATGGCTTTGGGCAACAAAAGAGCTTTGTACAGTGGAAGCAAGGGAGGGGCCTCAGAGAAAACCTGGTGCAACGGTGGTAGGATGAACGGTCAAGAGCCCCCTCATCTCTGTGGGCTGCTGGGCAGGAGAGATAATGGGTTCCATACAAGTGTGGGGTCTACAAGTTTAGGAGCAACTGAATTTCAGAATAACATAATGAGTTAGTGGTGCTTTAGTGAACACTAATTAGTTTTATAGCTGGGGACAGGGAAAAGAACAAACGGGCCTGAGGTCACAGAACTAGAAAAGGGCAAAGCCAAAATTGGAGTGGAGAGTGTCTGGCTCTCCCCGTCAAGTTATTGGAGGATGATTTGAATTGTGGTTTTCTTTGGAGGAATCCGATTCCTTTTAGGTTCTGGAAGCATATCCATCATAGGGACAATCCATGCATAAGAAACACACGTGAGGCCTTGGAGGAAGTGCAGGACGATGCAGGGACACTGGAAGCCTGCATATAGTGCGAGGCCCCAAGGCCTCCACCTCATCCTGGCCTGCTGGTTCTTTTTTTTTTTTTTTCCGTCCTGCTGTTTCTTATTCCCATACTCTGTGTTTTCCACTGTTGACTATACACTGGCATGAGATGATTTGCTGTAGCATGTTGGCAATTTGAATCTAAATGGCCATTTGTTTCATTTACCATATATTAAGAAAAACATAGCTAGTACCACAAAGTCTAGATGCTACTGTTAAGAAAGACATTAAGTACTGGGGCTGGAGAGATGGCTCAGCGGTTAAGAGCACTGACTGCTCTTGCAGAGGACCCAGGTTCGACCCCCAGCACCCACATGGTGGCTAAGAACCATCTTTGACTCCAGTTCCAGGGGAATCCAACACCCTCTCTGACCTCCGTGGCATTGCACAACATGGGTGCACCAACCTACATGCGGACAGTACACTGATACACATAAAAAATAAATAAATAAATTTAAAAAGAAAGACAGTAAGTACACATGACATAGAATAAAGTAGTGGCAAGAATCCTAACGCTGATTCTTAGATCTGTGAAGCTGTGACAACACTGTACACACGACTTTAGGTCAGTTGGACAGTCTTCTTGCTCTCCAGTAAGGAACTCGTGTACTCCCATGCCAAGATCTCCTGTGCCCATGGGAGCACTGCAGTGAAAGTGGTGGTGTCTCAGAGCAATCTTTGACTAACTCATCCTAATAAGATTATCTATGCAAATTCTACAAGTGCCAGCTTTGGGGCACTGTGTGCCTGCTTCTCTCCACCCCTTCTGCTCTGCTGTGGTAACACTTGGGAGCATGGCACATGCAATGTGCAGGTGGCCAGGGTGAGACTCCTAGAAGGGAAGGTTCTTGCTACTAGCAGAGCTGGCACACTCAAGACTGAGTCCTAAAGCAATGCCGATTCCACAACCCCACATTTCGTGCCCCCCAATTCCTTCTCCAGTGACCTTTCTCCATGTTTCCTTTCCCATCCCCACCTTGTCAGGCAGTTGGTTTTGTTCACACCTTCTAAACTTACTGAGGGCTCACAAAGCTGGCAACATAGGTCACCTCCAAGAGGATTCTTGGCTACTTGAGGAATAGGAACAGGAAGAAGACATTTTGTTTTTGTAAAAGACTTGAATTTTGAAACATGATAACATTTTCTATTCAACGAATCAATAAATAATAAAAGGAACCAAGATTTTTGCTCATTCTATCCAAGAAATACCAGCAAGAGTCACATTTGCTCATTGCTATATGACCCTTTGAGACAGGTTTCAGCTGTCAACTTGACACAAACCTTGAGTCACCTGGGAAGAGGAAACCTCTATTAAAGAAGTGTACAGATAAGATCGGCCTGTGGCCATGTCTGTGTGGAGGCATTTTTCTTGATTATGGACACAGGCAGGCCAGATCACTCTTGGTGGTGCCACCCCTGAGCAGGTGGGCGTGGACTATAGAAGGATAGTAGCTAAGCAAGCCAGGGGAAGCTGGCTGGTTTCACCATGTTCCTCCCTGTTGGTCTCTGATTCAGCTCCTGCCTCAAGCTCCTTCCTGTCTTGAGTTCCTGCCTTGGCTTCCCTTGATGTGGGTTGTAAGCTGTAAGATGAAATAAACTATTTCCTCTCCCCAGCTGCTTTTGGTAATGGTTTTATCACAACCACAGAGAAATGAACTAGAACAGGTTCTCACTACACAAGCTAGGATGGCCCAGAAGCCACCATCCTTCTGCCTCAACTTCTGCCTCTTGAGTACTGGGATAGCAGGTGTGAGGCTCCATGCCCAGTTGAGCGTTTTGTTGTTTTGTATATCACACTCGTGCCCGGGCCATGGCCGTTTTCTCTGTTTTGTGCCATTTTCTTCTATGTACTGCCAGTGGGCACAAGTTTGGAATGCATCATCTTTTATGTTTGTAATGCGATATTTGTTATGATCCATATGAGTCTGTGGAGCAAGCCCCATTGTACTGATGTGGACACCACTATAGAGAAAGAGAGCAATTGGCCTGGTCGCACACAATGAAATTTCTAAGGACATTTGAGGTAGAATTCTGGGTTTTGAATCCAAAGCTTCATGCACTCTACCAACCAAGCTATGTCTCTAACTCCCCAGCGACAGACATTCTAATGAGACAACTTGGCAGCTGAGAGTATATTGGTGTATGGGGAGGTCACTATTTCATAGCTTGAGAGGTTCTTTTACATTTTGCAGCTGGTATCTTTGAAATAGAGAAATTTATCATTCCCCTAGTATGAACAGCACTCAGACTTTGTACTCCCTGACATCTCTAGTGCAGAGCAGGAACTGTGCTCAGCAAGAAGTCCTGGAATGGCGATGGGGGCCAGAGGGGTGGAGAAGCAGATGTATGCTGTGTGTTGGTCAAAGCACTGTTCCTGCTTCAAAATAAGTCATTCTTATCTGCTGTCATAGTAATGCAAATAAATACCTCACCCTGCTAGTTCTTCTTTTTAACAGTCACCACCCAAGAACTCAGGTTCCTAAAGTGGAAAAGTCCACTGGCTCCTCTGACTCCTGGTAAGACTGTGTCCGAGCCAGCTCCAATAGCTTCCCCTCTCGCAGGGCTTTAGAATAGCATATACTTGCTCCTCTCTCTTTTTGTGATTCCTGAGCCTTCAGTGCCACCCAGGAGCAACGCTTGTTCAAGCTTCTCCTGGTGAAAACCTGGACTGAATGGGAATGGCTGAGGCCTTGATGACCTCAGCAAAGCCTTGTCCAGGCCACGAGTTCGGGCTGTGATAGCAAACCCTTTCTTGGCCAGCATCTTATTTTCTCTTCCTCACCAAAGTAGTCATCTCTCTCTAGACAGCTTCATTCTCCTCAGCACAAGGAAGCTGCTTGCAGATTTCTACTTGCTTCCTCACATCCAAGTCCAACACCAGGGGGCAGACGCAGATAGGCCTATCAAGGAAACTTGATACAGAGGAAACAGAAGGAACTGTGTAACCTCAGGACTACACATGTCCCTTCAGTCTAACAAGCTTGGAGGCCTACCTCCTCTTGGGGGACCTCCAGTTATAGTAGGTCCTAGCATGTCATAGACACTGAACGCCAAATATCAAGCCTCCTTCCCCTCCCCTCCACTTACCTACGTCTGTTTCCTGACATCCATCCCATCCCTAGTGCACTTCCCAGTGGGAAGAAGGCATTCGAGAATAAGGGAAGCACATGGATGGCTGCCGCTTGCTGATAGCCCTGGAGGGAAATCCTCCCCTGGCTCCGGGACAAGAGCCAGCCCTCCATCTGAAAAATCAAGAGGCTCTGCCTGTGAAACAGAGCCCCAAAGCAGGACATGCAGAGGCCAGGCCATGGCCGGCGGAGGGAGACAGAGACGATGTCTCTAGTTTGGTGTCTCAGCCACTGGCTCAGGAGGGTAATCAGCTCATTCATAAGATCAGGGAATCTCGTGGTAAGCTATTTGGGAGGCGAGCCTCATTATACGTACCAGCATTCTTCCTTGCAGGCAACAATGGAAAGCACTACAAAGGGAAAAGAGAAAAGTCATGGTGTCACAGAGGTACAACATCAAAACTGACGTGGGGAGCTGGCAAGCTGGCTCAGTGGGTAAAGGTACTTGCTGCCAAACCTGACAACCAAAGTTCAATTCCAGGAACTCTCATGGTGGAAAAAGAGAACTGAATGTCCTGTAATTTCCACATGCATACTACACATCTGTCCATACATACATAAATAAATATTTTAAAACTAAAAGGGATCTTTAAAACCACCAAGTTCAATGTACCCATTTCATGGAAGGATATATTGAGACCTGTACAAGAGGAAGTTGAAGTAAGAAGCCCACAATGCTAGACTCCTGACTTTTATGCTATGCTACTTCCTCCTACTCCAGTGGCAAATTCTTCTAATTCACTTCTCTCTTACAGAATGGAGACTGCCCCAAGTTAGGGACAGACTGCACAGTTCACAGTACGGTTTCGATGCCTGATAAGAAAGATTATCTACCCAGGCATGGTGCCACACACCTTTAATCCTAGCACTTGGGAGGCAGAGGCAGGTGGATCTTTGTGAGTTCAAGGCCAGCCTGGTCTACAGAGCAAGTTCCAGGACAGCTGGGGCTACAGGGAGACCCTGTCTCAAAAAGAACAAAAAAAGAAAAAAAGAAAGATTATCAAAGAATCAGTCACCATATACTTGGCACATACTATGCTTGGGATAGCACAGGCCAGGCTGGAAATAAGGTTTTTTTGCAGAAGCAGCAATATATAGAACAGGAAAGCTCAAGTTCAGGGTGGCCTTTCTTTACTTACTGATTATATATAACTATTACTATCACTGTCAGGTGGCTATCACTCTCTTTAGATTTGGTTTCTTCATGCTTAAGACTAGGAGAGGGGCTGCAGAGATGGCTCAGTGGTTAGGAGCAGTGGCTGTTCTTGCAGAGGATCCAAGTTCAATTCCCAGCCCCCACATGGGGGCTAACAACCATCCTTAACTGTAGTTCCAGGGGAATCTGATGCCCTCTTCTGACCTTCACCAGCATTGCACAACACAGGTGCACTTACACACACACACACACACACACACACACACACACACACACACGCAAAAACGCACACACACAGACACATACACACAAATAAAAATAATAAAAAATTTACAAAAGACTAGAATTTATTCTAGTCAGAGGTTTTAACCTCTGACTTCACAGGCTTGTGAAGAAAAGTATATGAATTTTTTTCAGTATCTTAAAATACTTTGTGAATTCACTCAGCAAATATTTATGAAGCAGAAGTGCCCTACAGAGCACGATGCTACATGCTCAGAGTATAACAGACATCTAGACAGATAAGGTCCTTACAGTGGGTACTGCCTAGGGGCAGGTGGTAATCAATAAACGAACAAAGAATTAAAGACATTTCAGGCCTCACAAGAACCAGGAAGGAAAAACTTTAATAAAATAAATAGATGGCTGTGTGTGGTGGCTGTTTTCAGTCCCACTGCTCAGGAGGCAGAGTCAGGTGGATCTCTGTGAGTTCCAGGATGGTCAGGGCTGCATAGTGAGACCATATCTCAAAAAAAATGGATAGAGAATGGTAGTGTAGTGTGAAGAGGAAGATGGATATAGGGGTCTTTCTGAGGAGCTGAACTTTGAGCAGTGACCCAAATGACAAATACAAGTGGCCAATATGAAGACCTGATGCAGAATATCCCAGGAAGAAACTGAGGACAGAGAGGTAAGAGTGAAGATCTGCAACGTGTTGCAAGTCGGGTCTTGGCTCTGCTGGACATCACAGTAGACAAGCACTGTGGGTACACGTACAATCATAAGATCTGACTTCCCCTTTAAAGGGTCAGTCAGTGCTGTGTGAAGAGCGGACTGTAATGCTACAGGCGACTTGGGGAGATCTGTCAGAAGGCTTTTGCACATTTTCAGGCAACAATGTCAGGGGCTTGGGCTTAGAATTGTAGGGATAGAGCTGTTAAAGAAAGAAAAAAGGAAGGAGAGGTCAATTTCTTCAATACAGCATTGTATTGCTGTCAGTCTTTAAATCAACCAAAAGCAGCTCTGGAGCATGTGTCAGGACAATGGCAGCCATACCAGGCACAGACACTTAGTCACAATTAGTCCTAATCCTAAAGAGATTTGTCTCCACCTTAGATCACCCTAGAATGACTATAAAGGTCACCTCCATCCTTGAAGAAAACACTTGTTCACAGGAGAAATAAAGGATAGGAAGTGTATCCACCTAAGTGTCCACTCACAAGGATTTTCAAGAATGTTAGAGAGACAGAAAATTCTAGACAGGGATAAGTATGATCAGAGGGTATGGATAAGAAAGTCCCCTAAAAAGCTACAAAATGGAACTGTAACTCCCCAAGTCAGTATAATCCTCAGTGGTTGACAGAGGAAGAAGTTTCAAAAGAGAAGGCATGAAGGTATGGAAGAAAAGGAGGAAACAAGGCCCTGCGAGGTCCTCTGGAAACTCTGAAAAGAGGTGATGGCTGTGACAGGCAGCTGCTCTCTTCTAGCTGCATTGTGCTCCTTCTTTCCCATCCTACTACCAGCCCAATTCATCATGGGTATGACAGCATTAAGGCTTGTTTAAGATAGAGGAGGGCCTGGGAGTATAGGCTTAGAAAACCAGCTACTCTCTGGGCTGGAGAGATAGCCTAGCGTTTAAGTGCGCCGACCGCTCTTGAAGAAGACCCGGGTTCGATCCCCAGCACCCACATGGTGGCTGAGAACCGTCTTTAACTCCAGTTTCAGGGGAATCCGACACCCTCTTCTGACCTCTGCGGCATTGCACGACACGGGTGCACAAACCTACATGTAGACAGTACATTCATACACATAGAAAATAAATAATAAAGAATTTAAAAATTAAAAAAAAGAAAACCAGCTACTCTCGTTGTGGATGCTAGCACCAAATCCCTAGTTGCAAAGCAAACTGAGTATCACCAATGTATCTTTCTTTTTTTTTTAATTTTTTTTTTAATTTTTATTTATTTCTGTATGTGTATCAATGTACTGTCAGCATGCAGGTCTGTGCACCCATGCCGTGCAATGCCACGGAGGTCAGAAGAGGGTCTCGGATTCCCCTGCAGCTGGAGTTCTCCTGGAATTGGAGTTTCAGATGGCTCTCGGCCGCCATGTGGGTGCTGGGGATCGAACCCGGGTCCTCTGTAAGAGTGGTCGGCGCTCTTAACCACTAGGCCATCTCTCCAGCCCTATCTTTCTTTTTTATATGAAAGCAGTGGTACAGTTAAATGGTAAATCCCTTAATGGGCTTTAGAATTAACCTACCACTTATGTTCAGACTTTGTAATATTGATATATGGGTAGAGGGTATGTATGCATATTTTACAGTAATATAAAATTAAAGGGAAAATGTGAATTTCTAAACACGTTTTGGAATTAACTTATAGATTATTTTCAGTTGTCATAATTTAGGTATTTGTGTGACGTACATATATGCATATTTTAGAGCAATACAAATTGGAGGGAACAACAACAAAAAGGAATGGTTCAAAGAACTGACTGAAAAAGTAATCTTCTGCCCCAAACAGTAAACCTCTGCAAAGAAAAACTTTAAAAATACTAAGAAAAAGATGCAGAATGCATGAGCTCAGGTGGGATGGGGGGCATGGAAAGGGGAATGACTCTAAACTAGACTGAGAAATGTATGAAATGCACAAAACTTCAATAAATTTTTTTTTAAAAAAAGAAAACCAGCTATTCAGGAGGCTGAGGCAGAAGGATATTAAGTTCTGGATCTCCCTCTGCTGCAGAGTGAGTTCAAGTGAGACCCTGTCTCAAAATAAAAAGTTTAAAACAGATGGCTGCAGATGCTCAGTGGTAGAGCAACATGGGGCTGTTGGTTTGATTGCATTCTATTTCCCTCCCTCCCTCCTTCCCCCTCTCTCTGAGACAGGGTCTCATGTAGTTCACACTGGATTAAAACTCATGATTCTTCTACCTTCACTGACCAATTGCTAGGATCACAGGCCTATGCCACCACACCCACTCCCACTTAACTTTTGCCCTTGATCCTGATGTTTTTCTAGTAGCTGAAAGCCTTACAGGAGAAGATGGAAATGAATTTCTGCTTGCCAGACTTAGGATAGAGTGGAGCTCTTTTTGGGTCCTGGTGTTGAACAACTACCTCCAAGACTGGGGAGTTCTGAAGCCAAGAGCTGAGCCACAAGTGCAATAGTTACAAAAGACAGTCTCTCTAAGATGAGAATAGTGGTGGACACTTGTCATTCTTGTCGTCTAGAGACTGAAGCAGGAGGACTGCAAGTTTGAAGCCAGCCCGGCTACATAGCAAAGCCCTCAGTCAAAGAACAAACACTCTGGAAGACAGCCAGGATTCATAGTAACTTCCCATTTAGCGAGCCATTAATTCATAGTGTACTGATTCATTACTCATTCATTTCCTAGGTTTTCCCTATGCTAGGTACTCAGGGATTGAGACAAATCAGATAGGATCTCTGGGCTTGAATTCACAGCTATGTATAGAATCTGTCACACACAAAAAAATCGTCAAAATCTCCCTGCTATTGTAAAGCACAAAAGTTTGTGGACTGAGCAGAGAGAGTAGTTTTTGCTGGGTTTGGGAGATACTTTGTCATGAGGCCCTGATGAAAGCCCTTGGAAAAGGTCATGGAGGAAGAAGAGTTGGTCACCAGGCAGACAAGGGGGCAAAAAGCATGGCAACCAAAAAGATTATAGAAAGGCAAGGAGATGTCAAAACAGGTTCTTTGAGGAACTGTGTATAGTCTAGCTTAAGGACAGAGTACCAAATGCCACCAGATTAGCTGATAGGGCCCACATCATGAAGGACCTTGTCAGTCTGGGAAGCCATTGAAAGAACCTAAACAAGGGCAGAACATGGTTAGATTCATGTTGTAGTTTGTTGTTGTTTGCTTTGTTTGGTGAGTTTTTTTTTTTTTTTTTTTTTTTTTTTTTTTTTTTTGTCTTTTTTGAGACAGGGTCATGCCATTGTAGTCCCAAGCGGCCTGGAGCCTCGGCTATGTACGACCCAGGCTGGCCTTGGACTCAACTCAGCAGAGGATCCCTGCCTCTGCTCTGGCCCTCCTCAGATGCTGGGATTCAAGAAGGCGTGCAACCTACGCACCACCTGGCCCTGTTTGGTGATTTTTTGAGATAGGGTCTCAACTGATGTACTCAGGTCTGTCCTGGACCTCCACTTGTATGACCAGCTCACGCTTCTTAATCCATGGCCAATCTCCAGCTTCCCGCTACTATTGTTGGTTTGTTTGTTTGTGTGTTTGTTTTTGGGGAGACAAGGCTTATTACTCCCTAGACCAGAGCAGATCTTGGGACTTTACTACATAGTCTAAGTTGGCCTCAAATTTATGGCAATCCTCTTGCTTCATGCCCAAAATCCTGAGATTACAGGCATGAGCCACCATTGCTCCTGCAGGTTTTGACCATTCTTCTTGTGTTTTTGCAGTTTTTTCTTTAATTAATTAATTAATTAATTTTTAATTAAATTTTATTTATTTATTTTTTTTTGGTGTTTTTGAGACAGGTCTCCCGGTATGCCCCGCTGGCTTGAACCTCATCTGTGCCAGTGGACTTAACCAGAGCAAATCCGCCGCCTCTCCTCTGCTCCCAAGTGCTAGGATTAAAGGCGTGTACCACCCCGCCCAGCCGCTACTTTTTTTTTATATTTTTTTTTTAAATTTTTTCTTTTTATTTCTTGTTTTTTTTTTTTTTAATTTTTTATTGACATTTTTCATGTTTCATGCACAATCACTCACTCAGTTATCTTTTGACACATTCCTTGTTCCATGCATGCCCCCAGCCCCCCACGCCCACCCTGTTCCTGCATTCTGTCATACATGTCTGCTCTTCTCTCATAGTCTTTGTTTTCACACCTTTTTCCCATTTAATTTTATATTTTTCTGTCAAAATAATGCATACATGGGGCTGGAGAGATGGCTTCACAGTTAAGTAGTGCCGACTGCTCGCAGAGGACCCGGGTTTGGATTCCCAGCACCCATATTGGCAGCAAGGAACCATCTTTATCTCACAGTTCCAGGGGAATCCGATGCCCTCTTCTGACCTCCACACCATTGTACGACACGGGTGACAAACCTCCATGCAGACAGTACACCATACACATAAAAAAATAAAATAAAAACAAAAAAAAATTAAGGCAATTTAATTGACGTGAGCTCACAAGATCACCCAGTTTTCGCCTAGCACACTGTCTACAGGACACATGGTGTTTTAGGATTTAAGTAAAGTAAAAGTAAACTATGTGTATATTAAACAACATTGTTTACAGAATCTGATAAAAATGGTAATGCATCTGAATTAAAATGGGATATAAATCTTCGCGTTGCCACATTTGCTTTACATAAAATCTGTAAGCAAGAACTTTGGGATTGACACATAAAATGTTCTCTATAATTTATCTGTTTGTACAGTATCACCCACTGTAGCATTCATTCCTTTAGAAATGATTAAACGTAAAAATTAAGTTTGTTTCCCAAGTTTATACATATAGTAACCCAAAACAACATGGGTGAATTTGATAAATCTTTGCCTTGACTCCACCCTTAATCATGTATAATACAACTATCTCTGGAGACTTCATACGTAATTATTTATCTTTGTATGTGATGAATGTACGGTCTGCATGCAGGTCTGTGCGCCCGTGTCGTGCAATGCGCGGAGGTCAGAAAAGGGTCTCGGATTCCCCTGGAACTGGAGTTCTCTCCTCCGGGAATTGGAGTTACAGACGGTTCTTAGGCCGGCCATGTGGGTGCTGGGGATCGAACCCGGGTCCTCTGACAGAAGCACCGAGGTGCTCTTAAAAACCGCTAGGCTAATCTCTCCAGTCCCCCATTTTTTATTTTTTTATGTGTAATGAATGTACTGTCTGCAGAGCAGTGTCTGTGCACCTGTCGTGCAAATGCCTGCGAGAGTCAGAAAGAGGATCTGATTCCCCTGGAACTGGAGTCTCATCTGGATTGAGTTAAAAGACGTTTCTCGGCTGCCATGTGGGTGTTGGGGATCAAACCCGGGTCCTCTGCAAGGAGCAGATCGGTTGCTCTTAACTGCTAGGCCATCTCTCCAGCCCCATATTTGCAGTTTTTGTATGTGGGGGAATTGGACTAGGGGCCTCATGTATGCTTGGCAAATGCTTTCCCAGTGAATTACATCCCCAGCCAGTATATTCATGTTTCAGACTGTTACCCTACGTTTGAGTGCAGGATGCATTGAGAATGGGCAGGGTGTTAGGCAAAAGCAGACAGGGAGATCAGAGCAGGTTAGGAAACTCCCTGTGTAGACCAGGTGCTGGCCTCGAGTTTCACAGGGATCTGCCCGCCTTTGCTTCCTGAGTGCTGGGATTAGTGGCGTGCACCCCATATACCCAGCTGTGAAGCCACTTTGAAACCCCATGCCTACGAACATGTATGTGCTGGTGGAAAGGCTCTGGATTAGGCAAAGACCCTTGGACTAGGAAAGGATGGGGGCTGACAAGTAGATGAACTATTCACAAGGTAGAAGCAAGGTAAATGATCGAGTACGAGAGGGTACGGAAGGATCCTGAATGAGGCTAAGGTGTCTGGCCTGGCAACTGGGTGGATGCTGGTGCGACTGGCTGGGACCAGGAACAGTGGAATAGGGAGCTCTGTAGTTTATGGGAAGCAATCTTGGATGTGGTAGGTTCTCAGAGTCTGGAACGTCTCTCCAGAGCTAAGAGTCTGGAATGTCTCTCCACAGCTAAGAGTCTGGAACATCTCTTCAGAGCTGTGCTCTAGGCACTGCAGAATACCTGCAGAAGCAAAAATGACCAAAAGTAGAGACAATCCCTGTCCTAGAAGAGTCTTCAGTCTTTGTGGGGAAAAAGAGGCCAGACAGGCCAAAGGTGTAGTAGTGTATGCCTTTAATCTCCCAAATCTCTGAGAGTTCAAGGCTAGTCTGTGTCTACAAGTTGAAGTCTCTATGAAGCCCAGGCTACATATTGAGACCTTGTCACAATAAATGTGGACAGATGGAAAATAGAGAGATGAATTTTGCAAAAATACAAAGCTGCTGGGTAGGTTGGTATACACTTATAATCCCAGCCTGTGTTTAGAGCGGATGCACTCCATTCCAGGCCGCGCTGGGCTCCTAGGAGAGTCCGTCCCACCAAAGGAAAGATAAAGGGAAATGATCAAGGAGTAAAAAAAAAAAAAGCACAGATTATACAACACCAACAAACAATAAGGCAGCGGAGCGCTGATCACTGGGTGGGAGAGAAGCTCTGACAGGTAGTTTGATAGAAGTTATAAGCTACAACAAGCTTGCTCTGGACCAGGGAGCTCTCACTCATATACTAGCATGAACCTGCTTACTCCCCTTGGATCGCCCTGCCCAGTCTATAGTTTCTCCCCAGTCCTGCTAGCTATCTGGGGGATTTCAGAGAGTCATCTTGTCATTTTCTCAGCTTCAACCCCTGCTTTTGTCCACCACACCCCATATCCCTTCACTCCTCGTCAACCATAGACCCAGGCCTCAGGCCACAGTCATGAGAGCACGTTCTTCACATTCCAGCCTCCCCCGGTTCTCTCAGTTTGGCCACACAGAGCCCTATTCACAGCCTGGCCCTCCTCCCTCTACAGTAGGCCCTCACCACCCCCAGGCCCAGCGTGGCTTTTGCTAACACAAACTATGGTCACTATGTAAAACAGACTCCCCTGACCCCTCTAGAGCTGACTATTCAGACTCCAAAAATCTTTCAGCTGGGAGGTAGATGGTGTAGATTTGCGCCCCTGTATTTGCACATATTACTTGTGTGTGCATATGTTCTATATACTTATTAAAGTTGCCAGGTCTGGGAGCCTGGGACACAGGCTCACAGTTTTGTATGGCAACTGCTGGATACCTAGCGGATGGTGTATCAGTTGGAGGCTTGGTTGAGCTTGTCCCTAGGTCCTAATTGGAGTATTTCTACTTGGAGCCATTTTTTTTGAGTTAGGTCTCACTGTAGCCCAGATAGCGCTATACTCGCATGTGTTGATCTCATAGAGATCTGCCCATCTCTGCCTCTTGAGTGCTGGTATTAAAGGCAATGCCACTATGCCTGCTGCTGGAGCCACTTTTATAACCTCACGCCAACCAACTTTATGTGCGGGTGTTTAGGATGTAATATCTCCTAATGGTTGGAGGATGCTAATCTTTATCCTAGAAAGGACAGGAGGAGAGCTGGATTTAAGAAAGACTGCCTCGCATGGGCATTCTGGGCTTCACTAAGCATCTGAGACCAGCTAGATATCTGCTAGGCCTCAGATGTGTTGCTTATTGTGTCGTGAATAATTATTAGTTCTAGGCATACATGGACGAAGGTAAATGGTCAATTATCCACAAGAAGGTAAGGACAGTCTTAATTGGACAAGAGCAATGGAAGAAAGCTTTCTAGAGGACCTTGTAGAACACTCTCCATGAGAACTGTTATTTTTTTGTTGTTGTTGTTGTTCTTCTTTCTTCTTCTTTTTGAACAGTCTCTTAGTAGCCCTGAGTTGAACTTTTATGTGACCAACCTGGCCTTGAATTCAAAGAGATGTGGCCTGCCTCTGCTTCCCAAGTGCTGGGATATAAAGGTATATGCCACCAGGCCAGGCCCAGCTTGTTTTTTTATTTTTTTAGACAGGGCTCAGGTACCCAGCCTGGCCTGAAACTTTGCTATGTAGCTGAGGAAGACCTTCTGCCCTCTATCTCCTGACACAGAATTACAGGATCACCACCGTGCCTGTTTTTTTGCAGTGCTGTGGATCAAATCCAGAGTTTCATGCATGCTGAGCAAGTACTCTGCCACCTGAGCTACATCTGCAGGCCCTGGGACAATTTTCTGAAGAATCACCTATGGGCCTATCCTCACTCTCTCTCTTCACTGAGGGTGACAGCTGTCCCACATCGCTTGACTTCTCAGAAGACCACAGATTGTCCATTCCTATTCTTGGGACTACTTAACGTTTCTACTCCTCCACCGCTCACAAGGGTCCCTTGCCTTTAGCCTGGGAATCCCCACCATTTTGTGTCACTCCAACAACATACCCAGAAATTCCTATTGATTTGGACTCATTCGGCTCCCGTTCTGATAGGTCTCCTTCTTTCTCCACCCCAGATTTATCAGTTGGACCTCCAGGCTGATTCATCGGCTGACTCCTGCCTTAGGTCTCATTCCCCTAGTCTTCTCCAGCCCTCACCCGACTGCACTCCATGTTCCAGCAGGCCTAGAGCCAAGGCAGAGAGGAGACACAGGGAGCAGCTGCAACCCCTAGGGGTTCCCTGGATGATCTCAGGAATGTCCTGTCCCAAAGATTTGATTTTCTCAACAGCCAACATGGACGTTCCTTCCTGCTCAGAACTTGGAGTCTTGCTGGAAGAGAGGCCTTAGAGGGGACAGGGTAGCAAGGGACTGGTGGAGAATGACGTGGTAGTTTCAGTGTGAGTAGTCTCTTTTCCAGGCTCTGACCTAGTGTGACCAGATGTGGGAATAAGAGGAGTAAGGGAAGAACTCACTTCCTAAAGCCCCACGGTAGTAACATCAGTGTTTTCTACCAGCTTTTTACTTCCACAGAATGTCCTGGCCGCAATAGGAAGAATGGAACGGCAGGTATGAGTTTCCCTCAGTTTATGAATGAGGCAAATGAGGGCCCAGGCCATAAGGCCAGGATCACCTAGAGCAACCAATCAACCTTCTGTCTTCACATTAATTCATATTTACTGAGGACTTTCTATATGGCAGGCTTTTTCATATATGCAATCGATTATGAAGTACGGAATAGTCTTATCAGTGTTTTAGATAAGGAAACTGAGAAATGGAGACAGATGCAGAGGGGAAACCTGGACGTAGTGCTTAAAGTCACTCATTATATCATCCTGCCACTTTCTGTTCTCCAGCTCTCAGAGGATCATCCAACTCAGGGCAGAGGAAAGGCCGGAGAAGCTTGGCCCATGCCCATTTCTAGTGCCTCAATTTCCCAAGTACATGACTTCCTTCTCTCTGTGCCTTGGCAGCCTTGCCCTTAGACTTGCCCATTGGCTTGGACTCCAAGGTCCCTGACAACAAGGCACAAGCTCAAGAGTTGAATAGAATGATGGGGTGAGGAGCTCCCTCCCCCACCCCAGGAAACCTTTGACCCCAAACTCCAGCACTAGCTTTCTGAGCTGGTGCTCCTTGTTATTGTTACCAGTGACTTGGAATCCCAGGCCAGGGCTTGGCTCCCATGGCTTCCTGGTCCCCCAGCTGTTCTCAGGCCCTAGAGGCTGCGGGGAGGAAAAGTCTCCAGTGTAGGCTCTTTTTTTCTGAGACTGGGCTCCCCTCCTTCCTCCCTAGGGACTGGAGTGGAAATCACTGACATTTCGGGAGCAGTATTTTCATTTGGCCTTGACTTTGTGTGGTGGTGTGTGTGTGTGTGGTGTGTGTGTGTGTGTGTGTGTGTGTGTGTAAAACGGATGATAAGGAAGTATCAAGCAAAGCAGGAGGGCCGCAGTGCACCAATCCAACTCATCAGTTTGTAGTTTGTAGATAAACAGCGGCGTGAATTCCAGAATTCAGGCAGAGATGGTTTGAGCTAGATTACCTGAATTATAAAAGTCCAAGGTCACAACTTGAGTAGCAGTGTGACCCTTGATAAATTCCCTTAATTTTTCTGTGTTTCAGGAAACACGGAAGCGGTGGGAATGACAGTATTTGCCTTTCAAGCTAATGTGTGTGTGTAGTTATGTGGGAAAAAATGACTTACATAATGTGCAGGAAGTACCTGGAATGGTGAGACCACATGGTATATGTTCTGTAATGCTACTAACTTTTAAGCCTTCTTTAAGTCTTTGGGAAAAAAGAGAGGTTAACCTGGCATTGTCAATCCAATAGTCTCCCCACCTCACCCTCCCTCCACTGGCCATCGTGCCAGGGGCACGACTCCATCCCACCAACCATCGCTACGTGTGACATTTGGCACCAAAGAAACTGAAGCCAAAATGGTGGCTCAGATAGGTGAAGGGACTGATGATGTGTCTTCCCCTTCTAGGTAACCTGGTCATTTTTACTATATTCAAGAACACCAAATTAGAACCACCACGCACAAATTTTAAAAGTCTCAGGCTGAGGGTGTAACTCAACAGAGCACTTGCTTAACTTGTAAAAGATCCTGGGTTCCATACCCAACACCAACAAAATTAGTATCCAAGTCTCTCCTTCTGCCTTCTTCCTCCTACCACCATTCATACCCTAGAGCATATCCTTGGACCCATCCCTCCTCTTTCTGATGTTTCTATCCTAACTGACTTAACATTTCGTGTTCTTTCACTCCATAGATTGCCCTTTGGGTTTTTTTTTTTTTTTTGGTCTTTTCCGAGACAGGGTCTCTCTGTAGACACAGCTGTGCCTGGAACAACTCTGTAACCAGGCTGGCCTTGGAACCAACAAAGATCCGCGCCTCTGCCTCCCAAGTGCTAGGATTAAAGGCGTGCACCACCACGCCAGCCATAGACTAGCCCTTTGGATTTGTGTTCACGTGTCAGGCTCTTGTCTAACAGTTCATCGGCAATTCCATTAAGGACAAGTGTCTGGTCTAAGATTACTTGGCCAGGGGCTGAGAGGAATACCGATTGGTTAAGAGCAACCAACTGCTCTGCTGGAGGACCATGTTCGAATCCCCAGCAGCCCACATGGCAGCTAAGAACTGTCTTTAACTCCAGTTCCAGGGGAATCCAACATTCTCCTCTCAGCCTCCGCAGCCACTGCACGACACGGTGGCACCAACCTACATGCAGACATACATTCATACCCTGATAATGAAATAAATTTTAAAAAGAAGATAAAAGAAATATATATTTAAAAACACAATTACTGGCCTAGTTATGGCAATTTTCCAATGCTTTCTGGCACACCCAGCTATCTCCCACTGTAAAAGTAGAAAAGTCTCCCAGAAATCTTCCAAAGATCACTGGGAAACTAACTGTAAAGTCTTATGGGGACTCCATCTGACCAATATCCTGCCCGCCACCTATTCTTTTTTCTTTTTTTTTTTTTCTTTTTTCTTTTTTTTTTGGTCTTTTCGAGACAGGGTCTCTGTAGCCCCAGCGTCGGAACTACTCTGGTAAGACCAGTCTGGCCTTGAACTCACAAAGAAACAAAGATCCGCCTGCCTCTGCCTGCTCCCAGTGCTGGGATTAAAGGCGTGCGCCATCTATTCTTTTACCTCAGTCCATAGATCCATGTTTCACAAATCTAAGGTTCATGGCAGCATCTAGTCAACTTACAATTAACCATACAAGGCAACTCATGGTGTGACTTGACCTGAGAGGAGTCTGTCATAATTTCTTTGGACCCAGTAATTGAGAGGTGTGTTGTGTGTGTGGTGTGTGTGTTTATGTCATATGTAACACTGTACATATCATCCAACAGACAGTGGTTAATTGACCCTGTGGCAGTTTCTGGAGGTGAAACGACTTCTGAGAAGGTAGTGAACTCCATATCATTGGAAGTATAAAACAGTGTCTGGCCAGTTGTTAAGATTTAATAGGGGTAACTCCTACATGGAATGTGGAGATGGCATGTAGAAATCTGAGGTCCTTTCCTGGCTCTGAGACTTTGTATATATTTGTGTACACTTGAATTCTCCACAGACTCCTTGCCCCTCCCACAACCAATAAATACACAGCGCCTGTGGTAAGTATCTTGCTTGGAAAGATAAGGACAAAGGAAAAGAAAAAGTAGGGACATCCTGCAGGCTGGAAGTGGAAATGCTGAATCATTGTCACCACCCCCTATATCCTGCCAGACTGATTCCCAGCAGAATGAGATGCTATGAGTTGGCATGGGGACAGAAAGGACCTTAGGTGTGAGCAAGCACATATAAGAAGGCTTACCTGATATGCATGTATGTATGTACTGATGTGAGCCGGCATTGTAATGTGAAAGCTCAATCCCATGTGGCAGGGGCTTGAACGACACGTGGAGCTGAGCACCATGGTAACTCCCATAAATCCCAGCACTCAGAGACCCGGAGGCAGGCAGAATTTACCTTGAGATCAAGGCCAGCCTGGGCTACCATAGTGAGTCCAAGCCAGCCTGGGTTGTAGAGCAAGATCTAGTCACAATACAACAAAAACAAAATGAAAATACAAAAGGAGCAGTTATGTGGAAGTCCCAGTTAGGGACGGCATCCACAGGAGAGGGCGCTTGGGACTATGTACCTAGATGGATTCGAAGAGCCCTGTGCACAAGTATGCACTCATACACATAACCTGTCGTGAGTACAATAACTAGAGTAAGGTATGAAAACCCTTGTTGGACTACAACTGGGTGGTGAGCCTCCAGGAGCCTTCACAGTGTACGTGGCAGCAAATGAGGACTGTTATTACATGTATACATGTGTGCGAACTGGACATGCATGTGTAGAATGTATAGAGATGTCCTCATCTAGTACCAACGAGTTTTACCAGAGGTAAGTGTATTTTAAGTTTGCCACAGAACAAGTTACTAGATTACAGTATATAACAGAGACCGCACTTAAATCAGTCTGTATCCTGAGTTTTCCTGTGATGTCGGGTGTGTTATGTCCCTTTCTAGGCCTCAAATTCCTCATGAGTAGTTTGGAGAGAGGAATAGATGACTTCTAAGGGCCATTCTATATCTGATACAATCTAAGTAGATACTTATATTGTGTGAAGAGGGAACTGAGAGACAATAGGTAGATTTAACTCTCAGAGTCACCTAGAGGTGATAACAGAGATGGAGCTCTAGTTGTATTCTCCATTTACCAGACCAGTGTCCTGAACTGACATGCTCTCCTGAAACAGAGAGAGGACTCATATCCCAGGCTTATTATGTGCATATGTGCCTCACATTAAGCTAGGTGCTAGAAAGGAGCAAACGTCACATGAAAGGATTAAAGAAATGGTTGGTGTGAGGAAAGGGTAGGTACATGCTTGACTGTGCTAAGAAATGGTCATAGCTACTTTCCTGCCCCTGTTGGCCCCAGGTAAGACACACCAGGCACATGTAGAATTGTATACCTATATATCACAGGGCTTATTTCCTACCCAAATATCTTGTTCTTGGCTGCCTCTAACCCTAGAGAAGCTCAAAGCCATCATAAGCTATGATTGGCCTTTTATCACCTTCCCAATATCCTTGGCTTCTGAGTTGTTAACCTTCAGTTCCTAAATGGGGCATTCTGTCCCTAGACTAAGGCAGGGTCATGTAGAGAACAGTGAGGATTGTGGCAAAGGAGTGGACGAGATCCGAGAGCTTAATCCCTCAGTTTGGGAACATAGATAAGCCCTGCTCTTTGCTTTCTTAGCTCCTGGTGTACAGTGTAGAAATCTGCTTTCGGCACACAGGACAAGTGCACCAGCTTTTCATGGTCTCTCTGTGTGGCTGGCTCTGATAGTATACTCTAGAACCATGGAGGCTGAGGCTCAGAAGGTCACGCTCAGAGTTTGCATAGCTGTATGCATGCATGAAGGTGTGTGGTTTTTTAATTTATTTATTTTTATTTTATGTGTATGAGTGTTTTTTAGCTTCAGATGTGAGTGTACTACTGCAGTGCAATGCCTGGAGGCCAAAGGTGACAATTTCTTTCTCCTCTGGAACGGGAGTTACAGACAATTGTAACCCTGCTATAATGGGCCCCTACAAGAGAGCTCTAACCGTTGAGACCATCTCTCCAGCCCCTGTGCAGTGGAATTTCAACCCAATTTCTATCTCTTCTCCCCTCATTTGTTCAGCTAATGGAGACCCTCGAGGAATATGGAGTTCTGGGAGCTTGGTTTCCCTATCAAGTAGGGCCATAAGAAGAATAGAACTAGATAATCTTAGGGGTCTTTCTGCTATGGCAGGCTCTCCATGGCCACAGAGCTCTCTCCAGCCAGCTTTCCCACACCTGAGTGATGCTCATCAGAAAGGGAGTGACTGCGTGGCTGAGAAAGGGAGGGCAGCTCAGAAAGGCACATGGCCCTGAGCAGGTCTACAAGCCCAGAGCGCTTGGTCTTTGACTGGTGCCTCAAAACAGCAGCATTGGAAAAAGAAGATGGGGTCCAAGTAGAAATGTGGTCCACCAATTGCCTCTTACTAGAGCCTTCGGATCTCATAGCGTAGCTTTGAATCTGTGAAGATCACCTCTCCCCCCATCCCTGCTCTGTTTCCTATTCTGTGTGTATTCCGGGATCGGTATGTCTTTGAATACATGAATGTGTCTGTCTACACCTTGTTATGTGGGTTATTGTGTGAGTAGGCATCTATCATTTTTATTTTTTTATGTGTATGCACAGTGTGTGCCCTATGTGTGTGTGTGGCTGGTTGTGCACAAATGCACATATATGTTTTGTGTTTAGGGATATATACTTTGCAAATGTGTAAGTAAGTATCTTAAACCTAGGATAGAGATCTCGGACCTCTTTGAAATCTCCTAGCCCAATGGTTTCCAAGAGACTGTCCTGTATCTAGCATAGTTAATGCTGTAGTCCATGATGCCTCCCAGGCATCAAACCTCAAAGTCACTTTCTACTGCCCTTTCCTTCATATCCTACCTAGCTCTCCACCAACTCCTCCCTGAAGATCCTCATCCTCATGACCTCTTCTACATTGTCCCCACTTGCTGCTGCTGGAGTGCTTTTCCTAAAACCATTTAATTAATAGGCCTACCTTCCTAAAATCAGTTCCAACCTCTGACTTTAAGATTCCAGGGTCAAGAAAACAATTTTAAAAATCAATCTATAGGAAAACAGAGTGTCACAACTTTAAATTATTGCTGAAAAAGGACTTTAACATTTTTCTCAGCCTTATTTTCTAAAAGAAAGAATCATTTGAACCCCAAACCCATTAAGAAGGATTCAATAATCGCCAAAGAAAGACTAGTTTGTTCTGTCGAATTAATTTAGGTTTACAAAATCTGTACTACATCACCTTTGTTTTTCTTCCATTTCACCACAGACGGGTGAAATTTGTCATTAGGAACTCCCAGTAAGTGCGGACCTTCAGCCCCCGTATCTATTCCAAAGCCTTTGGAGGTAGCCCTATTTCCTCTTGTCTGTACCCCTCCCTTCTGACTCTGACTCTGTATTTGAAGCACACCATGAATTGTACCTTTTCCTCAGCCCACGCACCAACCGCCAGACCACGCACCAACCCCCAGACCACGCACCAACTGCCAGACCCACTACCCTCNGAGGGTAGTGGGTCTGGCAGTTGGTGCGTGGTCTGGGGGTTGGTGCGTGGTCTGGCGGTTGGTGCGTGGGCTGAGGAAAAGGTACAATTCATGGTGTGCTTCAAATACAGAGTCAGAGTCAGAAGGGAGGGGTACAGACAAGAGGAAATAGGGCTACCTCCAAAGGCTTTGGAATAGATACGGGGGCTGAAGGTCCGCACTTACTGGGAGTTCCTAATGACAAATTTCACCCGTCTGTGGTGAAATGGAAGAAAAACAAAGGTGATGTAGTACAGATTTTGTAAACCTAAATTAATTCGACAGAACAAACTAGTCTTTCTTTGGCGATTATTGAATCCTTCTTAATGGGTTTGGGGTTCAAATGATTCTTTCTTTTAGAAAATAAGGCTGAGAAAATGTTAAAGTCATTTTTCAGCCAAAAATTTAAAGTTTGTGACACTCTCGTTTCCTATAGATTTGATTTTAAAATTGTTTTCTTGACCTGGGAATCTTAAATGTCCAGAGGTTGGAACTGATTTAGGAAGGTAGGCCTATTAATTAAATGGTTTTAGGAAAAGCACTCCAGCAGCAGCAAGTGGGGACAATGTAGAAGAGGTCATGAGGATGAGGATCTTCAGGGAGGAGTTGGTGGAGAGCTAGGTAGGATATGAAGGAAAGGGGTCATAGGAGTGAGTTTAGTAGAAAGTGACTTTGAGGTTTGATGCCTGGGAGGCATCATGGACTACAGCATTAACTATGCTAGATACAGGACAGTCTCTTGGAAACCATTGGGCTAGGAGATTTCAAAGAGGTCCGAGATCTCTATCCTAGGTTTAAGATACTTACTTACACATTTGCAAAGTATATATCCCTAAACACAAAACAATATGTGCATTTGGTGCACAACCAGCCACACCGGACCCACATAGGGCACACACTGTGCATACACATTAAAAAAAAGTAAATGACTAGATAATGCAATACTCCACAATAACCACCATAACAATGGTGTAGACAGACACATTCATTATCAAAGACTGACAGAATCCCGGATACACCACAGCAAAATAGAAACATGCAGGCGGGATGGGGATGGGGAGGAGAGGTGATCTTCAACAGATTCAAAGCTACGCGTCAATGACGATCCGAAGGCTCTAGTAAGAGGCAACTTGGTGGACCACATTTCTACCTTGGACCCCATCTTCTTTTTCCAATGTCTGCTGTTTTGAGGCACCAGTCAAAGACCAAGCGCTCTGGGCTTGTAGACCTGCTCAGGGCCATGTGCCTTTCTGAGCTGCCCTCCCTTTCTCAGCCACGCAGTCACTCCCTTTCTGATGAGCATCACTCAGGTGTGGGAAAGCTGGCTGGAGAGAGCTCTGTGGCCATGGAGAGCCTGCCATAGCAGAAAGACCCCTAAGATTATCTAGTTCTATATTCTTCTTATGGCCTCTTGATAGGGAAACCAAGCTCCCAGAACTCCATATTCCCTGAGGGTCATCCATTCTGAACAAATGAGAGGAGAGAAAGAGACATAGAAATTGGGTGTTGAATTTCCACTGCACTAGGGGGTGAGAGATGGTCTCAACGGTTTACGAGCCTCTTGTAGGGGCCCATTATAGCAGGTTACTAATGTCTGTAAACTCCAGTTCCGAGAGGAGGACAAGGAAATTTCCCTTTGGCCTCCAGGACATTGCATGCAGTAGTACACTTCCATTACTGAAGCTAAAACACTATTAACATAAAATAAAAACTAAATTAAATTAAAAAACCACCCACCTTCATGCATTGCCATACAGCTATGCAAACTCTGAGCGTCGACCTCTCTGAGCCTCAAGCCTCCATGGTCTATAGTATAACTATCAGAGCCAGCCACACAGAGAGACCATGAAAAGCTGGTGCACTTGTCCTGTGTGCCGAAAGCAGATTTCTACACTGTACACCAGGAGCTAAGAAAGCAAAGAGCAGGGCTTATCTATGTTCCCAAACTGAGGGATTAAAGCTCTCGGATCTCGCCAACCCTTTGCCACAATCCTCCCTGTTCTCTCATGACCCTGCCTTTAGTCTAGGGACAGAATGCCCCATTTAGGAACTGAAGGTTAACAACTCAGAAGCCAAGGATATTGGGAAGGTGATAAAAGGCCAATCATAGCTTATGATGGCTTTGAGCTTCTCTAGGGTTAGAGGCAGCCAAGAACAAGATATTTGGGTAGGAAATAAGCCCTGTGATATATAGGTATACAATTCTACATGTGCCTGGTGTGTCTTACCTGGGGCCAACAGGGGCAGGAAAGTAGCTATGACCATTTCTTAGCACAGTCAAGCATGTACCTACCCTTTCCTCACACCAACCATTTCTTTAATCCTTTCATGTGACGTTTGCTCCTTTCTAGCACCTAGCTTAATGTGAGGCACATATGCACATAATAAGCCTGGGATATGAGTCCTCTCTCTGTTTCAGGAGAGCATGTCAGTTCAGGACACTGGTCTGGTAAATGGAGAATACAACTAGAGCTCCATCTCTGTTATCACCTCTAGGTGACTCTGAGAGTTAAATCTACCTATTGTCTCTCAGTTCCCTCTTCACACAATATAAGTATCTACTTAGATTGTATCAGATATAGAATGGCCCTTAGAAGTCATCTATTCCTCTCTCCAAACTACTCATGAGGAATTTGAGGCCTAGAAAGGGACATAACACACCCGACATCACAGGAAAACTCAGGATACAGACTGATTTAAGTGCGGTCTCTGTTATATACTGTAATCTAGTAACTTGTTCTGTGGCAAACTTAAAATACACCTTATCCTTGGTAAAATCTTTGGACTAGATGAGGACATCTCTATTACATTCTAACACATGCATGTCCACATGTATACGCACACATGTATACATGTAATAACAGTCCTCATTTGCTGCCACGTACACTGTGAAGGCTCCTGGAGGCTCACCACCCAGTTGTAGTCGTCCAACAAGGTTTTCATACCTTCACTTAGTTTATTGTACTCTACGAAAGGTTATGTGTATGAGTGCTACTTGTGCACAGGGCTCTTCGAATCCATCTAGGTACATAGTCCCAAGCGCCCTCTCCTGTGGATGCCGTCCCTAACTGGGTCTTCCACATAACTGCTCCTTTCTGTTATTTTCCATTTTGTTTTTGTTGTACTTGGACTAGATCTTGCTCATTACAACCCAGGCTGGCTTTGGACTCACTATGGTAAGTCCAGAGCTGGCCTTGATCTCAATAAGATTCTGCCTGCCTCCGGGTCTCTCGGTGCTGGGATTATGGGAGTTACCATGGTGCTCAGCTCCCACGTGTCGTGTTCAAGCCTCCCGCGTCACATGGGATTGAGCTTTCACATCTTACAATGCCAGGCTCACATTCAGTACATACATACATGCATATCAGGTAAGCCTTCTTATATGTGCTTGCTCACACCTAAGGTCCTTTCTGTCCCCATGCCAACTCATAGCATCTCATTCTGCTGGGAATCAGTCTGGCAGGATATAGGGGGTGGTGACAATGATTCAGCATTTCCACTTCCAGCCTGCAGGATGTCCCTACTTTTTCTTTTCCTTTGTCCTTATCTTTCCAAGCAAGATACTTACCACAGGCGCTGTGTATTTATTGGTTGTGGGAGGGGCAAGGAGTCTGTGGAGAATTCAAGTGTACACAAATATATACAAAGTCTCAGAGCCAGGAAAGGACCTCAGATTTCTACATGCCATCTCCACATTCCATGTAGGAGTTACCCCTATTAAATCTTAACAACTGGCCAGACACTGTTTTATACTTCCAATGATATGGAGTTCACTACCTTCTCAGAAGTTCGTTTCACCTCCAGAAACTGCCACAGGGTCATTTAACTCATGTCTTTGTGATATGTACATGTTACATATGACATAACACCACACACCACACACACAACACCAACTCTCAATTACTGGGTCCAAAGAAATTATGACAGACTCCTCTCAGGTCAAGTCACACCATGAGTTGCCTTGTATGGTTAATTGTAAGTTGACTAGATGCTGCCATGAACCTTAGATTTGTGAAACATGGATCTATGGACTGAGGTAAAAGAATAGATGGCGCACGCCTTTAATACCAGCACTATGGAGGAGAGCAGGCAGAGGCAGGCGGATCTTTGTTCTTTGTGAGTTCAAAAGGCCAGACTGGTCTACGAGAGTTCCGACAGCCTGGGGCTACAGAGACCCTGTCTCGAAAAGACACAAAAAAAAAAGAAAAGAAAAAAAAAAAAAAGAAAAAAGAATTAGGTGGCAGGGCGGTTATTGGCTCAGATGGAGTCCATAAGACTTTACAGTTACGTTTCCCAGTGATCTTTGGAAGACTTTCTGGGATGACTTTTCTACTTTTACAGTGGGAGATAGCTGGGTGTGCAGAAAGCATTGGAAAATTGCCATAACTAGGCCAGTAATTGTGGTTTTTAAAATATATCTTTTTTATCTTATTTTAAATTTATTTATTTCAATGCGGTATGAATGTATGTGTCTGCTGTAGGTTGGTTGCCACCGTGTCGTGCAGTGCTTGCGGAGGTCTGAGAGGAGAATGTTGGATTCCCTCTGGACACTGGAGTTAAAGACAGTCTTAGCTGCCAGTGGGCGTGCTGGGGATCGAACATGGGTCCTCGCAAGACTAGTTTGTATGCTCTTAACCAATCGGCTATCCTCTAACCATGCCCTGGCCAAGTAACTTAGACCAGACACTTGTCCTTAATGGAATTGCCGATGAACTGTTAGACAAGAGCCTGACACGTGAACACAAATCCAAAGGGCTAGTCTATGGCTGGGCGTGGTGGTGACGCCTTTAATCCTAGCACTTGGGAGGCAGAGGCGCCAGCGATCTTTGTTGAGTTCAAAGGCCAGGCTCTGGTTTACAGAGTGAGTTCCAGGACGCTTGTGTCTTACAGAGAGACCCTGTCTCGAAAGACCAAAAAAAAAAAAAAAACCCAAAGGGCAATCTATGGAGTGAAAGAACAGAAAATGTTAGGTCAGTTAGGTAGAAACATCAGAAAGAGGAGGGATGGGTCCAAGGATATGCTCTAGGGTATGAATGGTGGCATAGGAGGAAGAAGGCAGAAGGAGAGACTTGGATATAATTTTGTTGGTGTTGGGTATGGAACCCAGGATCTTTTACAAGTTAAGCAAGTGCTACTGTAGTTAGAGTCTCGAGCAAGCCCATCCAGCCTGAGACTTATTAAAATTTGTGCGTGGTGGTTCTAATTTGGTGTTCTTGATATAGTAAAAATGACCAGGTTAACCTAGAAGAGGGAAGACACATCATCAGTCCCTTCACCTACTCTGAGCCACCATTTTGGCTTAGTTTCTTGGTGCCAAATGTCACACAGTAGCGATGGTTGGTGGGATTTGGAGTGTGCCCTGGCACGATGGCCAAGTGGAGGGATGGGTGAGTGTGGGGAGACATGGGATTGACAATGCCAGGTTAACCTTCATTTTTACCGAAAGAACTAAAGAAGGCTTAAAATCGACTTTAGGTAGCATTACAGAACCATATCCATGTGGTCTCAACCCAATTCCAGTCACTTCCTGCACATTAATATAAGCATTGATCTTTCCCACAACTACACACACACTATTAGCTTGAAAGGCAAATACCTGTCATTCCCACCGCTTCCGTGTTTTCCTGAAACACAGACAAAATTAAGGGAATTCATCCAAGGGTCACACTGCTACTTAAGTTGATGACCTTGGACTTTTTAATTCAGGTAATCTAGCTCAAACCATCTCCTAGCGCTTGAATTCTGGAATTCCAGCGCCTGTTATATCTTACAAACTCACAAACCTGATGAGCATTGGATTGGTGTTGCACTGGAAGCCCTCCTGACTTTGTTGATACTTATCCTACATCCGTTTTAGCAACACACGACACACAATACACACACACCACACACACACATCTGACCACAACACACAAAGTTTCCAAAGGCCAAATGAAATACTGCTGGCACCCGAAAATGTCAGTGATTTCTCCAGTCCCTAGGGAGGAAGGAGGGGAGCCCAGTCTCAGAAAAAAAGAGCCTACACTGGAGACTTTTCCTCCCGCAGCCTCTAGGGCCTGAGAACAGCTGGGGGACCAGGAAGCCATGGGAGCCAAGCCCTGGCCTGGGATTCCAAGTCACTGGTAACAATAACAAGGAGCACCAGCTCAGAAAGCTAGTGCTGGAGTTTGGGGTCAAAGGTTTCCTGGGGTGGGGGAGGGGAGCTAGCTCACCCCATCATTCTATTCAAACTCTTGAGCTTGTGCCTTGTTGTCAGGGACCTTGGAGTCCAAGCCAATGGGCAAGTCTAAGGGCAAGGCTGCCAAGGCACAGAGAGAAGGAAGTCATGTACTTGGGAAATTGAGGCACTAGAAATGGGCATGGGCCAAGCTTCTCCGGCCTTTCCTCTGCCCTGAGTTGGATGATCCTCTGAGAGCTGGAGAACAGAAAGTGGCAGGATGATATAATGAGTGACTTTAAGCACTACGTCCAGGTTTCCCCTCTGCATCTGTCTCCATTTCTCAGTTTCCTTATCTAAAACACTGATAAGACTATTCCGTACTTCATAATCGATTGCATATATGAAAAAGCCTGCCATATAGAAAGTCCTCAGTAAATATGAATTAATGTGAAGACAGAAGGTTGATTGGTTGCTCTAGGTGATCCTGGCCTTATGGCCTGGGCCCTCATTTGCCTCATTCATAAACTGAGGGAAACTCATACCTGCCGTTCCATTCTTCCTATTGCGGCCAGGACATTCTGTGGAAGTAAAAAGCTGGTAGAAAACACTGATGTTACTACCGTGGGGCTTTAGGAAGTGAGTTCTTCCCTTACTCCTCTTATTCCCACATCTGGTCACACTAGGTCAGAGCCTGGAAAAGAGACTACTCACACTGAAACTACCACGTCATTCTCCACCAGTCCCTTGCTACCCTGTCCCCTCTAAGGCCTCTCTTCCAGCAAGACTCCAAGTTCTGAGCAGGAAGGAACGTCCATGTTGGCTGTTGAGAAAATCAAATCTTTGGGACAGGACATTCCTGAGATCATCCAGGGAACCCCTAGGGGTTGCAGCTGCTCCCTGTGTCTCCTCTCTGCCTTGGCTCTAGGCCTGCTGTGAACATGGACGTGCAGTCGGGTGAGAGGCTGGACGAGACTAGCGGGAATGATGACTAAGGCAGTAGAGTCAAGTTGCATGAATCAGCCTGGAGGTCTCCAACTTAGATCTGGGGTGGAGAAAGAGGCGAAGCCTATCAGAACGGGAGCCGACATGAGTCCAAACAATAGGAATTTCTGGGGTATGTTTGTGGAGGTGACACAAAATGGTGGGTATTCCCAGGGCTAAGGCAAGGGACACCTTGTTGACTGCTGGTGGAGGAGTAGACGCTTACTGTAGTCCCAAGAATAGGAATGGACAATCTGTGGGTCTTCTGAGAAGTCAAGCCGACTTGTGGGACAGCTGTCACCCTCAGTGAAGAGAGAGAGTGAGGATAGGCCCATAGGTGATTCTTCAGAAAATTGTCCCAGGGCCTGCAGATGTAGCTCGGTGGCGGTAGAGTACTTGCTCAGCATGCAGAAACCTGGATTTAGATCCAAGCACTGCAAAAAACAGGCACGGTGGTGAACTCCTGTAATTCTCAGTCAGTCAGGAGATAGAGGGCAGAAAGGTCCTCCTCAGCTATAGCATCAAGTTTCAGGCCAGCTGGGCTACCTGACAGCCCTGTCCTAAAAAAAATAAAAACAAGCTGGGCCGGCCTGGTGGCTATACCTTTATATCCCAGCACTTGGGACAGCAGAGGGCCCAGTAGCCCGATCTTCTTGTGAATTCAGGCCAGGTTGGTCTCACTAGAAAGTTCAACTGTCAGGGCTACATAGATAAGGGAGACTTGTTCAAAAGAAGAAGAAGAAGAAGAGACAAGGAACAAACAACAACAAAAAAACACAGTTTCATGGAGAGGTGTTCTAAGGTCCTCTAGAAAGCTTTCTTCCATTGCTCTTGTCCAATTAAGAGTTTACTCTTTGGAATGCACCTGTCCCTGACCAATCCTCAGTCCCATGATGCTCTAGCAATAATAGATTATTGCACGCTACACGATTATAAGCAACACATCTGAGGCCTAGCAGATATCTAGCTGGTCTCAGATGCTTAGTGAAGCCCAGAATGCCCATGCGAGGCAGTCTTTCTTAAATCCAGCTCTCCTCCTGTCCTTTCTAGGATAAAGATTAGCATCCTCCAACCATTAGGAGATATTACATCCTAAAAACACCCGCACTAAAGTTGGTTGCGCAGTGAGGTTTATAAAAGTGGCTCCAGAGCAGGCATAGTGGCATTTGCCTTTAATACCAGCACTCAAGAGGCAGAGCAGCTGGGCAGATCTCTATGGATCAAACATGCGAGTATAGGCTATCTGGGCTACAGTGAGACCTACATCAAAAAAAATGGCTCAAAGTAAATATCCAATTAGGACCTAGGGACAAGCTCAACCAAGCCTCCAACTGATACACCATCCGCTAGGTATCCAGCAGTTGCCATACAAAACTGTGAGCCTGTGTCCCAGGCTCCCAGACCTGGCAACTTTAATAAGTATATAGAACATATGCACACACAAGTAATATGTGCAAATACAGGGGCGCAAATCTACACCATCTACCTCCCAGCTGAAAGATTTTTGGAGTCTGAATAGTCAGCTCTAGAGGGGTCAGGGGAGTCTGTTTTACATAGTGACCATAGTTTGTGTTAGCAAAAGCCACGCTGGGCCTGGGGGTGGTGAGGGCCTACTGTAGAGGGAGGAGGGCCAGGCTGTGAATAGGGCTCTGTGTGGCCAAACTGAGAGAACCGGGGGAGGCTGGAATGTGAAGAACGTGCTCTCATGACTGTGGCCTGAGGCCTGGGTCTATGGTTGACGAGGAGTGAAGGGATATGGGGTGTGGTGGACAAAAGCAGGGGTTGAAGCTGAGAAAATGACAAGAAGACTCTCTGAAATTCTCACCGTCAGATAGCTAGCAGGACTGGGGAAGAAACTATAGGACTGGGCAGGGCGATCCAAGGGGAGAGAGTAAGCAGTTCATCTAGCTATATGAGTGAGAGCTCCGGTCCAGAGCAGCTTGTTGTCAGTTTTATAACTTCTATCAACTACCTGTCCAGAGCTCGATACTTCCCACCCAGTGATCAGGCTTCACTTGCGTGTTCCTGTTTGTTTGTTGGGTGTTTTAACTCTGTGCGGGCTTTTTTGTTTTTTTTACTCCGTTGGATCGATTTCCTATTAGGTCTTTGCCTTCTTGGTGGGAGACTCGTCTCTAAGGCCCAGTGCTGGCCATGGAAGGAGCGTGATCCGCGTCTGCCTAAGGGTTACACAGGCTGGGATTATAAGTTTACCAACCATACCCAGCAGGCTTTGTATTTTTGCAAAATTCATCTCTCTATTTTCCATCTGTCCACATTTATTGTGACAAGGTCTCAATATGTAGCCTGGCTTCATAGAGACTTCAACTTGCTAGAACAGACTAGCCTTGAACCTCAGAGATTTGGAGTATTAAAAGGCATTACACTACTACACCTTTGGCCTGTCTGGCCTCCTTTTTCCCCACAAGACGACTGAAGACTCTTCTAGGACAGGGATTGTCTTCTACTTTTGGTCATTTTTGCTTCTGCAGGTATTCTGCAGTGCCTAGAGCACAGCTCTGAAGAGATGTTCCAGACTCTTAGCTGTGGAGAGACATTCCAGACTCTTAGCTCTGGAGAGACGTTCCAGACTCTGAGAACCTACCACATCCAAGATTGCTTCCCATAAACTACAGAGCTCCCTATTCCACTGTTCCTGGTCCCAGCCAGTCGCACCAGCATCCACCCAGTTGCCAGGCCAGACACCTTAGCCTCATTCAGGATCCTTCCGTACCCTCTCGTACTCGATCATTTACCTTGCTTCTACCTTGTGAATAGTTCATCTACTTGTCAGCCCCCATCCTTTCCTAGTCCAAGGGTCTTTGCCTAATCCAGAGCCTTTCCACCAGCACATACATGTTCGTAGGCATGGGGTTTCAAAGTGGCTTCACAGCTGGGCTATGGGGGCACGCCACTAATCCCAGCACTCAGGAAGCAGAAAGGCGGGCAGATCCCTGTGAAACTCGAGGCCAGCCACCTGGTCTACACAGGGAGTTTCCTAACCTGCTCTGATCTCCCTGTCTGCTTTTGCCTAACACCCTGCCCATTCTCAATGCATCCTGCACTCAAACGTAGGGTAACAGTCTGAAACATGAATATACTGGCTGGGGATGTAATTCACTGGGAAAGCATTTGCCAAGCATACATGAGGCCCCTATGGTCCAATTCCCACACACAATACAAAAACTGCAAATATGGGGCTGGAGAGCATGGCCTAGCAGTTAAGAGATACCGACTCTGCTCTTGCAGAGGACCCGGGTTTGATCCCCACACACCCACATTGGCAGCCGAGAAAACGTCTTTTAACTCAACCAGTGAGACTCCAGTTCCAGGGGAATCAGAGTCCTCTTTCTGACTCTCGCAGGCATTTGCAACGACAGGTGCACAGAACTGCTCTGCAGACAGTACATTTCATTACACATAAAAATAATAAAAAATCGGGGGACTGGAGAGATTAGCCTAGCGGTTTTTTAAGAGCACCCGGTGCTTCTGTCAGTAGGACCCGGGTTCGATCCCCAGCACCCACATGGCCGGCTAAGAACCGTCTGTAACTCCAATTCCCAGGAGGAGAGAACTCCAGTTCCAGGGGGATCCATGAGACCCTTTTCTGACCTCCGCGGCATTGCACGACACACGGGCGCACAGACCTGCATGCAGACCGTACATTCATCACATACAAAGATAAATAATTACGTATTGAAGTCTCCAGAGATAGTTGTATTATACATGATTATAGGGTGGAGTCAAGGCAAAGATTTATCAAATTCACCCCATGTTGTTTTGGGTTACTTATGTGATAAACTTGGGAAACAAACTTAATTTTTACGTTTAAATCATCTTTACTTAAAGGAATGAATGCTACACGGTGGTGATACTGAAAACAGATAAATTATAGAGAACATTTGTATGTGTCAATCCCAAAGTTCTTGCTTACAGATTTTATGTAAAGCAAATGTGGGCAACGCGGAAGGATTTATATCGTCCATTTAATTCAAGATGCATTACCATTTTTATCAGATTCTGTAAAAAAATGTTGTTTAATATACACAAGTTTACTTTTACTTTATTAAATCCTAAAACACCATGCGTCTGTAGACAGTTGCTAGGCGAAACACATCTGGGTACTTGTGAGCTCACGTCAATTAAATTGCCTTAATTTTTTTTTGTTTTTATTCTTATTTTTTTCTGTGTATGGTGTACTGTCTGCATGGAGGTTTGGTGCACCCGTGTCTACAATGGTGTGGAGGTCAGAAGAGGGGCATCGGATTCCCCTGGAACTTGAGATAAAGATGGTTCCTTGCTGCAATATGGGTGCTGGGAATCACAAACCCGGGTCCTCTGCGAGCAGTCGGCACTACTTAACTGTGAGCCATCTCTCCAGCCCCATGTATGCATTATTTTAAGACAGAAAAATATAAAATTAAATGGGAAAAATGTGAAAAAAAGACATGAGAGAAGAGCAGACATGTATGACGAATGCAGGTAACAAGGGTGGGCGTGGGGGGTGGGGGCATGGCATGGAACAAGGAATGTGTCAAAATGTAACTGACGTGAGGGATTGTGTCATGAAACACGAAAAATGTCAATAAAAAATTAAAAAAAAAAAAAAAAGAAATAACAAAAAAAAATTTAAAAAAAAATATAAAAAAAAAGTAGCGCTGGGCGTGGGTGGTACACGCCTTTAATCCTAGCACTTGGGACAGAGGAGAGGCGGCGGATTTGCTGTGAGTTAAGTCCAGCTGGGCACTACGAGTGAGGTTCCAAGCCAGCGTGGGGCATACCGGGAGACCCTGTCTCAAAAACACCAAAAAAAATAAATAAATAAAATTTAATATAAAAATTAATTAATTAATTAATTAAAGAAAAAACTCAAAAACACAAGAAAATGTCAAAACCTGCTAGGAGCTAATGGTGCTCATGCCTGTTATCTGAGGATTTTGGAGAAGGCAAGAGGATTGCCCATAAAATTATGAGCGCCAAACTATTGACTATGTAGTAAAAGTCCCCAAGCACTCGTCCTGGTCTAGGGCAGGTAATACAGGCTTGTCTCCACAAATAACAATAAACACAAACAAACAAACACAACGAATAAGGGAGCTGGATGATTGGACTGCAGGATTAAGGAATGCGTTGGCTGTCATACATGAGTGGAGTCCCAGGATCAGACCTGAGTTACATCAGTGAGACCCTATCTCAAAAAATCACCAAACAGGGCCAGGTGTGTGCTGGTTGCCACGACCTTTTTAAATCCCAGCACTGAGGAGGGGCAGAGGCAGAGGCACCGGATCCTCGTGCTGTTGAGTCCAAGGCCAGCGCTGGGTCGTACATAGCGCGTAGCTCCAGGCCGCTTGGGACTACAATGGCATGACCCTGTCTCAAAAAAGACTTGGTTTACAGAATCTGATAAAAATGGTAATGCATCTGAATTAAATGGAGATATAATTCGCTGTTGCCCACATTTGCTTTACATAAAATCTGTAGAGCAAGAACTTTGGGATTGACACATACAAATGTTCTCTATAATTTCTCTGTTGTACAGTATCACCTTGTAGCATTCTCTTTAAGATGATTTAACGTAAAAATTAAGTTTGCTTCCCAAGTTAATCATATATAGTCACCCAAAACAACATGGGTGAATTTGATGAAATCTATGCCTTGACTCCACCCTATAGTCATGTATAATACAACTATCTTCTGGAGACTCATACGTTATTATTTATCTTTGTATGTGTATGAATGTACTGTCTGCATGCAGGTCTGTGCGCCCGTGTCGTGCAATGCCGCGGAGGTCAGAAGAGGGTCTCGGATTCCCCTGGAACTGGAGTTCTCCTGGAATTGGAGTTACAGACGGTTCTTAGCCGCCATGTGGGTGCTGGGGATCGAACCCGGGTCCTCTGCAAGAGCACCGGTGCTCTTAACCGCTAGGCTATCTCTCCAGTCCCCGCTATTTTTTTATTTTTATGTGTATGAATGTACTGTCTGCATGCAGGTCTGTGCACCCATGTCGTGCAATGCCGCGGAGGTCAGAAGAGGATCTCGGATTCCCCTGGAACTGGAGTTCTCCTGGAATTGGAGTTAAAGACAGTTCTCGGCTGCCATGTGGGTGTTGGGGATCAAACCCGGGTCCTCTGCAAGAGCAGTCGGTGCTCTTAACTGCTAGGCCATCTCTCCAGCCCCATATTTGCAGTTTTTGTAGTGGGGATTGGACCTAGGGCCTCATGTATGCTTGGCAAATGCTTTCCCAGTGAATTACATCCCCAGCCAGTATATTCATGTTTCAGACTGTTACCCTACGTTTGAGTGCAGGATGCATTGAGAATGGGCAGGGTGTTAGGCAAAAGCAGACAGGGAGATCAGAGCAGGTTAGGAAACTCCCTGTGTAGACCAGGCTGGCCTCGATTTCACAGGGATCTGCCCGCCTTTGCTTCCTGAGTGCTGGGATTAGTGGCGTGCACCACCATACCCAGCTGTGAAGCCACTTTGAAACCCCATGCCTACGAACATGTATGTGCTGGTGGAAAGGCTCTGGATTAGGCAAAGACCCTTGGACTAGGAAAGGATGGGGGCTGACAAGTAGATGAACTATTCACAAGGTAGAAGCAAGGTAAATGATCGAGTACGAGAGGGTACGGAAGGATCCTGAATGAGGCTAAGGTGTCTGGCCTGGCAACTGGGTGGATGCTGGTGCGACTGGCTGGGACCAGGAACAGTGGAATAGGGAGCTCTGTAGTTTATGGGAAGCAATCTTGGATGTGGTAGGTTCTCAGAGTCTGGAACGTCTCTCCAGAGCTAAGAGTCTGGAATGTCTCTCCACAGCTAAGAGTCTGGAACATCTCTTCAGAGCTGTGCTCTAGGCACTGCAGAATACCTGCAGAAGCAAAAATGACCAAAAGTAGAGACAATCCCTGTCCTAGAAGAGTCTTCAGTCTTGTGGGGAAAAAGAGGCCAGACAGGCCAAGGTGTAGTAGTGTATGCCTTTAATCCCAAATCTCTGAGAGTTCAAGGCTAGTCTGGTCTACATTGTGAATTCTAGATGAGCCAGGCTACATATTGAGACCTTGTCACAATAAATGTGGACAGATGGAAAATAGAGAGATGAATTTTGCAAAAATACAAAGCTGCTGGGTATGATGGTATACACTTATAATCCCAGCCTGTGGTAAATTGAGGCAGAGGGATCACGAATTTCAGGCCAGCATGGGCTACATAGGGAGACTCCTCCCACCAAAGGAAAGAAAATAAGGGAAATAGATCAAAGGAGTAAAAAAAAAAAAAAGCCAGAGTATAACACCAACAAAAACAGGATAAAGCAAGGAAGCTGATCACTGGGTGGGAAGTAGAGCTCTGGGACAGGTAGTTTGGATAGAAGTTATAAAAGCTACTAACAAGCTTGCTCTGGACACAGGGAGCTCTCACTCATAATAGCTAGAAACATGCTTACTCCCCTTGGAATCGCCCTGCCCAGTCTATAGTTTCTCCCCAGTCCTGCTAGCTATCTGAGGGGATGTCAGAGAGTCATCTTGTCATTTTCTCAGCTTCAACCCCTGCTTTTGTCCACCACACCCCATATCCCTTCACTCCTCGTCAACCATAGACCCAGGCCTCAGGCCACAGTCATGAGAGCACGTTCTTCACATTCCAGCCTCCCCCGGTTCTCTCAGTTTGGCCACACAGAGCCCTATTCACAGCCTGGCCCTCCTCCCTCTACAGTAGGCCCTCACCACCCCCAGGCCCAGCGTGGCTTTTGCTAACACAAACTATGGTCACTATGTAAAACAGACTCCCCTGACCCCTCTAGAGCTGACTATTCAGACTCCAAAAATCTTTCAGCTGGGAGGTAGATGGTGTAGATTTGCGCCCCTGTATTTGCACATATTACTTGTGTGTGCATATGTTCTATATACTTATTAAAGTTGCCAGGTCTGGGAGCCTGGGACACAGGCTCACAGTTTTGTATGGCAACTGCTGGATACCTAGCGGATGGTGTATCAGTTGGAGGCTTGGTTGAGCTTGTCCCTAGGTCCTAATTGGAGTATTTCTACCTTGGAGCCATTTTTTTTGAGTTAAGGTCTCACTGTAGCCCCAGATAGCCTATAACTCGCTATGTAGTTGATCTCATAGAGATCTGCCCATCTCTGCCTCTTGAGTGCTGGTATTAAAGGCAAATGCCACTATGCCTGCCTCTGGAGCCACTTTTATAAACCTCACGCCAACCAACTTTATGTGCTGGTGTTTAGGATGTAATATCTCCTAATGGTTGGAGGATGCTAATCTTTATCCTAGAAAGGACAGGAGGAGAGCTGGATTTAAGAAAGACTGCCTCGCATGGGCATTCTGGGCTTCACTAAGCATCTGAGACCAGCTAGATATCTGCTAGGCCTCAGATGTGTTGCTTATAATGATAGGTACCTGGCAATTCTATTATTCCACAAGAAGGTAAAGGACAGTCTTAATTGGACAAGAGCAATGGAAGAAAGCTTTCTAGAGGACCTTGTAGAACACTCTCCATGAGAACTGTATTTTTTGTTGTTGTTGTTGTTCTTCTTCTTCTTCTTTTTGAAACAGTCTCCCTGTAGTCCTAGCTGCCCTGGAACTATGTAGACCAACCTGGCCTTGAATTCACAGAGATCTGCCTGCCTCTGCTTCCCAAGTGCTGGGATTAAAGGTATATGCCACCAGGCCAGGCCCAGCTTGTTTTTTATTTTTTTTAGACAGGGTCTCAGGTAGCCCAGGCTGGCCTGAAACTTGCTATGTAGCTGAGGAAGACCTTCTGCCCTCTATCTCCTGACTACTAGAATTACAGGACTGCACCACCGTGCCTGTTTTTATGCAGTGCTGTGGATCAAATCCAGAGTTTCATGCATGCTGAGCAAGTACTCTGCCACCTGAGCTACATCTGCAGGCCCTGGGACAATTTTCTGAAGAATCACCTATGGGCCTATCCTCACTCTCTCTCTTCACTGAGGGTGACAGCTGTCCCACATCGGCTTGACTTCTCAGAAGACCCAAGTGTCCATTCCTATTCTTGGGACTACAGTAATCTGTCTACTCCTCCACCGCTCACAAGGGTCCCTTGCCTGTAGCCCTGGGAATACCCATCATTTTGTGTCACCTCCACAAACATACCCAGAAATTCCTATTGATTTGGACTCATTCGGCTCCCGTTCTGATAGGGCTTCCTTCTTTCTCCACCCCAGTTTCTCAGTTGGACCTCCAGGCTGATTCAGGCCTGACTCCCTGCCTTAGGTCCTCATTCCCTCAAGTCTTCTCCAGCCTCTCACCCGACTGCACTCCATGTTCACAGCAGGCCTAGAGCCAAGGCAGAGAGGAGACACAGGGAGCAGCTGCAACCCCTAGGGGTTCCCTGGATGATCTCAGGAATGTCCTGTCCCAAAGATTTGATTTTCTCAACAGCCAACATGGACGTTCCTTCCTGCTCAGAACTTGGAGTCTTGCTGGAAGAGAGGCCTTAGAGGGGACAGGGTAGCAAGGGACTGGTGGAGAATGACGTGGTAGTTTCAGTGTGAGTAGTCTCTTTTCCAGGCTCTGACCTAGTGTGACCAGATGTGGGAATAAGAGGAGTAAGGGAAGAACTCACTTCCTAAAGCCCCACGGTAGTAACATCAGTGTTTTCTACCAGCTTTTTACTTCCACAGAATGTCCTGGCCGCAATAGGAAGAATGGAACGGCAGGTATGAGTTTCCCTCAGTTTATGAATGAGGCAAATGAGGGCCCAGGCCATAAGGCCAGGATCACCTAGAGCAACCAATCAACCTTCTGTCTTCACATTAATTCATATTTACTGAGGACTTTCTATATGGCAGGCTTTTTCATATATGCAATCGATTATGAAGTACGGAATAGTCTTATCAGTGTTTTAGATAAGGAAACTGAGAAATGGAGACAGATGCAGAGGGGAAACCTGGACGTAGTGCTTAAAGTCACTCATTATATCATCCTGCCACTTTCTGTTCTCCAGCTCTCAGAGGATCATCCAACTCAGGGCAGAGGAAAGGCCGGAGAAGCTTGGCCCATGCCCATTTCTAGTGCCTCAATTTCCCAAGTACATGACTTCCTTCTCTCTGTGCCTTGGCAGCCTTGCCCTTAGACTTGCCCATTGGCTTGGACTCCAAGGTCCCTGACAACAAGGCACAAGCTCAAGAGTTGAATAGAATGATGGGGTGGAGGAGCTCCCCTCCCCCACCCCCAGGAAACCTTTGACCCCAAACTCCAGCACTAGCTTTCTGAGCTGGTGCTCCTTGTTATTGTTACCAGTGACTTGGAATCCCAGGCCAGGGCTTGGCTCCCATGGCTTCCTGGTCCCCCAGCTGTTCTCAGGCCCTAGAGGCTGCTGGGAGGAAAAGTCTCCAGTGTAGGCTCTTTTTTTCTGAGACTGGGCTCCCCTCCTTCCTCCCTAGGGACTGGAGTGGAAATCACTGACATTTCGGGAGCAGTATTTTCATTTGGCCTTGACTTTGTGTGTGTGTGTGTGTGTGTGTGTGTGTGTGTGTGTGTGTGTGTGTGTAAAACTCAGATAAGGAAAGTATCAAAGCAGGAGGGCCTCAGTGACACCAATCCAATCTCATCAGTTTGTAGTTTGTAGATAAACAGGCTTGAATTCCATATATTCACAGTAGATGGTTTGAGCTAGATTACCTGAATTAAAAAGTCCAAGGTCACAACTTAGTAGCAGTGTGACCCTTGATAAATTCCTTAATTTTTCTGTGTTTCAGGAAACACGGAAGCGGTGGGAATGACAGTATTTGCCTTTCAAGCTAATTGTGGTGTGTATGTGGGAAAATGACTTAATAATGTGCAGGAAGGACCTGGAATGGTGTAGACCACATGGTATATGTTCTGTAAATGCTACCTAATAGCAGTTTAAGCCTTCTTTAGTCTTCGGGAAAAAAGAAGTTTAACCTGGCATTGTCAATCCATAGTCTTCCCCACCTCACCCTCCCCTCCACTGGCCATCGTGCCAGGGGCACACTCCATCCCACCAACCATCGCTACTTGTGTACATTTGGCACCAAAGAAACTGAAGCCAAAATGGTGGCTCAGATAGGTGAAGGGACTGATGATGTGTCTTCCCCTTCTAGGTAACCTGGTCATTTTTACTATATCAAGAACACCAAATTAGAACCACCACGCACAAATTTTAAAGTCTCAGGCTGAGGGTGTAACTCAACAGAGCACTTGCTTAACTTGTAAAAGATCCTGGGTTCCATACCCAACACCAACAAAATTATATCCAAGTCTCTCCTTCTGCCTTCTCCTCCTATCACCATTCATACCCTAGAGCATATCCTTGGACCCATCCCTCCTCTTTCTGATGTTTCTATCCTAACTGACCCTTAACATTTTCTTGTTCTTTCACTCCATAGATTAGCCCTTTGGGTTTTTTTTTTTTTTTGGTCTTTTCGAGACAGGGTCTCTCTGTAGACACAGCTGTCCTGGAACTCACTCTGTAAACCAGGCTGGCCTTGAACTCACAAAGATCCGCCTGCCTCTGCCTCCCAAGTGCTAGGATTAAAGGCGTGCACCACCACGCCCAGCCATAGACTAGCCCTTTGGATTTGTGTTCACGTGTCAGGCTCTTGTCTAACAGTTCATCGGCAATTCCATTAAGGACAAGTGTCTGGTCTAAGATTACTTGGCCAGGGGCTGGAGAGATAGCCTAGTGGTTAAGAGCACCAACTGCTCTTGCAGAGGACCCAGGTTCGATCCCCAGCACCCACATGGCAGCTAAGAACTGTCTTTAACTCCAGTTCCAGGGGAATCCAACATTCTCTTCTGACCTCCGCAGCACTGCACGACACGGGTGCACCAACCTACATGCAGACAATACATTCATACCCATATGAAAATAAATTTTAAAAAAGATAAAAAAAGATATATTTAAAAACAATTACTTGGCCTAGTTATGGCAATTTTCCAATGCTTTCTGGCACCCCCAGTCATCTCCCACTGTAAAGTAGAAAAGTCATCCCAGAAAGCTTCCAAGATCACTGGGAAACTAACTGTAAAGTCTTATGGACTCCATCTGAGCCAATAACCTGCCCGCCACCTATTCTTTTTTCTTTTTTTTTTTTCTTTTTTCTTTTTTTTTTGGTCTTTTCGAGACAGGGTCTCCCTGTAGCCCCAGGCTGTCCTGGAACTTACTCTGTAGACCAGGCTGGCCTTGAACTCACAAAGAACAAAGATCCGCCTGCCTCTGCCTCCCAAGTGCTAGGATTAAAGGCGTGCGCCATCTATTCTTTTACCTCAGTCCATAGATCCATGTTTCACAAATCTAAGGTTCATGGCAGCATCTAGTCAACTTACAATTAACCATACAAGGCAACTCATGGTGTGACTTGACCTGAGAGGAGTCTGTCATAATTTCTTTGGACCCAGTAATTGAGAGGTGTGTGTGTGTGTGTGTGTGTGTGTATGTCATATGTACACATGTACATATACCACAGACTGGTTAATTGACCCTGTGGCAGTTTCTGGAGGTGAAACGAACTTTCTGAGAAGGTAGTGAACTCCATATCATTGGAAGTATAAAACAGTGTCTGGCCAGTTGTTAAGATTTAATAGGGGTAACTCCTACATGGAATGTGGAGATGGCATGTAGAAATCTGAGGTCCTTTCCTGGCTCTGAGACTTTGTATATATTTGTGTACACTTGAATTCTCCACAGACTCCTTGCCCCTCCCACAACCAATAAATACACAGCGCCTGTGGTAAGTATCTTGCTTGGAAAGATAAGGACAAAGGAAAAGAAAAAGTAGGGACATCCTGCAGGCTGGAAGTGGAAATGCTGAATCATTGTCACCACCCCCTATATCCTGCCAGACTGATTCCCAGCAGAATGAGATGCTATGAGTTGGCATGGGGACAGAAAGGACCTTAGGTGTGAGCAAGCACATATAAGAAGGCTTACCTGATATGCATGTATGTATGTACATGAATGTGAGCCTGCATTGTAAATGTGAAAGCTCAATCCCATGTGAGCAGGGGCTTGAACAGACACGTGGAGCTGAGCACCATGGTAAACTCCCATAATCCCAGCACTCAGGAGCCCGAGGCAGGCAGATTACCTTGAGATCAAGGCCAGCCTGGGCTACATAGTGAGTCCAAGGCCAGCCTGGGTTGTAGAGCAAGATCTAGTCACAATACAACAAAAACAAATGAAAATACAAAAGGAGCAGTTATGTGGAAGTCCCAGTTAGGGACGGCATCCACAGGAGAGGGCGCTTGGGACTATGTACCTAGATGGATTCGAAGAGCCCTGTGCACAAGTATGCACTCATACACATAACCTGTGCGTGAGTACAATAACTAGAGTAAGGTATGAAAACCCTTGTTGGACTACAACTGGGTGGTGAGCCTCCAGGAGCCTTCACAGTGTACGTGGCAGCAAATGAGGACTGTTATTACATGTATACATGTGTGCACTATGCATGCATGTGTAGAATGTATAGAGATGTCCTCATCTAGTACCACAGATTTTACCAGAGGTAAGTTGTATTTTAAGTTTGCCACAGAACAAGTTACTAGATTACAGTATATAACAGAGACCGCACTTAAATCAGTCTGTATCCTGAGTTTTCCTGTGATGTCGGGTGTGTTATGTCCCTTTCTAGGCCTCAAATTCCTCATGAGTAGTTTGGAGAGAGGAATAGATGACTTCTAAGGGCCATTCTATATCTGATACAATCTAAGTAGATACTTATATTGTGTGAAGAGGGAACTGAGAGACAATAGGTAGATTTAACTCTCAGAGTCACCTAGAGGTGATAACAGAGATGGAGCTCTAGTTGTATTCTCCATTTACCAGACCAGTGTCCTGAACTGACATGCTCTCCTGAAACAGAGAGAGGACTCATATCCCAGGCTTATTATGTGCATATGTGCCTCACATTAAGCTAGGTGCTAGAAAGGAGCAAACGTCACATGAAAGGATTAAAGAAATGGTTGGTGTGAGGAAAGGGTAGGTACATGCTTGACTGTGCTAAGAAATGGTCATAGCTACTTTCCTGCCCCTGTTGGCCCCAGGTAAGACACACCAGGCACATGTAGAATTGTATACCTATATATCACAGGGCTTATTTCCTACCCAAATATCTTGTTCTTGGCTGCCTCTAACCCTAGAGAAGCTCAAAGCCATCATAAGCTATGATTGGCCTTTTATCACCTTCCCAATATCCTTGGCTTCTGAGTTGTTAACCTTCAGTTCCTAAATGGGGCATTCTGTCCCTAGACTAAGGCAGGGTCAATGTAGAGAACTGAGGGAGGATTGTGGCAAAGGAGTGGACGAGATCCGAGAGCTTAATCCCTCAGTTTGGGAACATAGATAAGCCCTGCTCTTTGCTTTCTTAGCTCCTGGTGTACAGTGTAGAAATCTGCTTTCGGCACACAGGACAAGTGCACCAGCTTTTCATGGTCTCTCTGTGTGGCTGGCTCTGATAGTATACTCTAGAACCATGGAGGCTGAGGCTCAGAGAGGTCACGCTCAGAGTTGCATAGCTAGTATGCATGCATGAAGGTGTGTGGTTTTTTTCATTTATTTATTTTTATTTTATGTGTATGAGTGTTTTAGCTTCAGGAATGTGAGTGTACTACATGCATGCAGTGCCCATGGAGGCCAAAAGGTGACAATTCCTCTGGAACTGGAGTTACAGACAATTGTAACCTGCTATATGGGCCCTCTACAAGAGGCTCTTAACCGTTGAGCCATCTCTCCAGCCCCTGTGCAGTGGAATTTCAACCCAATTTCTATTCTCTTCTCCTCCTCATTTGTTCAGCTAATGGAGACCCTCAGGGAATATGGAGTTCTGGGAGCTTGGTTTCCCTATCAGGGCCATAAGAAGATAGAACTAGATAATCTTAGGGGTCTTTCTGCTATGGCAGGCTCTCCATGGCCACAGAGCTCTCTCCAGCCAGCTTTCCCACACCTGAGTGATGCTCATCAGAAAGGGAGTGACTGCGTGGCTGAGAAAGGGAGGGCAGCTCAGAAAGGCACATGGCCCTGAGCAGGTCTACAAGCCCAGAGCGCTTGGTCTTTGACTGGTGCCTCAAAACAGCAGCATTGGAAAAAGAAGATGGGGTCCAAGTAGAAATGTGGGTCCACCAAGTGCCTCTTACTTAGCCTTCGGATCTCATTACGTGTAGCTTTGAATCTGTGAAGATCACCTCTCCCCCCATCCCTGCTCTGTTTCCTATTTCTGTGTGTATGCCTGGATCTGTATGTCTTTGAATACATGAATGTGTCTGTCTACACACTTGTTTATGTGTGTTATTTGTGAGTATGCATCTACATTCATTTTTTTTTTATGTGTATGCACAGTTGGTGCCCTATGTGTGTGTGTGGCTGGTTGTGCACAAATGCACATATATGTTTTGTGTTTAGGGATATATACTTTGCAAATGTGTAAGTAAGTATCTTAAACCTAGGATAGAGATCTCGGACCTCTTTGAAATCTCCTAGCCCAATGGTTTCCAAGAGACTGTCCTGTATCTAGCATAGTTAATGCTGTAGTCCATGATGCCTCCCAGGCATCAAACCTCAAAGTCACTTTCTACTGCCCTTTCCTTCATATCCTACCTAGCTCTCCACCAACTCCTCCCTGAAGATCCTCATCCTCATGACCTCTTCTACATTGTCCCCACTTGCTGCTGCTGGAGTGCTTTTCCTAAAACCATTTAATTAATAGGCCTACCTTCCTAAAATCAGTTCCTAAACCTCTGACTTTAAGATTCCATGGATCAAGAAAACAATTTTAGAAATCAATCTATAGGAAAACAGAGTGTCACAAACTTTAAATTTTGCTGAAAATAGACTTTAACATTTTTCTCAGCCTTATTTTCTAAAAGAAAGAATCATTTGAACCCCAAACCCATTAAGAAGGATTCAATAATCGCCAAAGAAAGACTAGTTTGTTCTGTCGAATTAATTTAGGTTTACAAAATCTGTACTACATCACCTTTGTTTTTCTTCCATTTCACCACAGACGGGTGAAATTTGTCATTAGGAACTCCCAGTAAGTGCGGACCTTCAGCCCCCGTATCTATTCCAAAGCCTTTGGAGGTAGCCCTATTTCCTCTTGTCTGTACCCCTCCCTTCTGACTCTGACTCTGTATTTGAAGCACACCATGAATTGTACCTTTTCCTCAGCCCACGCACCAACCGCCAGACCACGCACCAACCCCCAGACCACGCACCAACTGCCAGACCCACTACCCTCTGCCAACTCGTCCCCATGCAGTTTTTTTCTGCCAGGCATGCCTGGAATGCCCTGCCCCCCTTTGTGAACTGACAAAGTCTTCTCTTCCTTCTACCCTCAGGCTCAACTCAAATGTGACCTCCCATGAAACCTTTCAAGTCCCTCTGGGTGGAATGGAGCTTTGCTTCCCAAGAGTCCCAGCAAGCATTGCATTCTATCTTAGAGTCAAGCTGGTTGTTTGAAAGGCTTCCCACCAGATTGCACTGTGAGAAGCCACATCAGAAAGACATGGACTTCAGAGTCCAGATTCCAGCTGTACCAGCCAGAGCTAAGTGGTCTTATAAACATCATTTAGTGTTGGGTATGGGTACACTCCTTTAATCCCAGCACTTAGGAGGCAGAGGCAGGTGGGTCTCTGTGAGTTCAAGGCTAGCCTGGTGTACATAGTGAGTTCCAGGCCAGCTGGGGCTACAAGGAGACCCTGTCTCAAAAAGACCACTACCACTACCAACACCACCAAAAATCATTCAGCCATTTACAGTGTCCTTTCCCCAACCATCAAGTAAGGAAAATACTGGATAGTGGTAAAGATCATTCGTGTCTGCTACATGCAGATACTAAACACATGTTAATGCCCTGGAACTCGAGAACAGAAATCCTGTATTCCACATCTCCGTAGGTTCTACTGTGCTCCTATACTTGTCATGTCCAGGATACAGCAGTCTCTTCAGCAAGTATCTCCTGCCTGCCTGCCTATGTAGTCCAGGGCCTGGCATGTAGCGAGGCCTTGATGAGCATCTGTCACGGTTCTCAGTTCTTTTCTAAGCATACAAGCTACACCCTTTGTGTCTTGTACAGCTCCCATGGTGCCTAGTACAGAGAAGGTGCTTGCTGGATGTTTATGGAAATTAACATCAGTAATAACAGGCACCCTTACTTGTGTGGAACCATATACCAGGCATCATTTTAGAAACTTAGCATATCTTATCTCTTATATTTCCAAGTATTTACTGTGTAAACAGTAACAGCAGCCCCCTTACCCTATAAGGATGGTTTAAGTATCTGCATTTTAAATCCAGGAAATTGCAGCTCAGAGAGGTCAAGTATCTTATCTTTGTGGCAGCTTGGGAAACTAGAGACAAATTTTATAGAAAAAAAAAAAAAGCTGGCTAGCATAGTTGTGTCCATAGGAAAGAAGTAGAAGTTCACAGGGCTGGTTAAATGACAAAAGGGAAACTTGAATCCAACCCTCTCTAACTCCAAGTCATACCCATCCTCAGAAGCTGCTTAGGCCTGTCCTTCCAGTCACCATGCAATGGTCCAGCTGCCTGCTTTCAGGCTAACTGAGCTGAGTTGGGCTGCAGCTGAGCACTTACCTTCACTTTTCTGAAGCAAGCCCAGAACACATCCAGCAGAGGCATGATGGGGATCGGGAAGCTGGAGGGGCTCAGCAGAGCTCTGCTGGGCAGAGACCTGAGGCTCTGGGAAAGCCAGCCTTAGCCCTGTGCTCCATCAGCCTGCATTGCTAGGGGAGAGTCCGAGAGCAGAGGCAGTCCTCTTCAGCTCAGCCCCTCCTGAAGAGTGAGGGGGGAGAAGATTAGAGAGAGGGAAAGAGGGAGGGAGAGAGGCTGGCTAAGGAGGAGGGACCAGGAGGCGGGTCACTGATTCAAACTCCGCACAGTTAGCCAGTTGGCTGGAATGAATGGCAATGCCGATTGAAATTCCCTGAACATTACAGTTCCCCAGCCTGGATGTCCAGCCTGTCTACTGGCTTACACACCCATCCTGCAAGCTGTGTGTTGGCATGCTTGCCAGCTTGCTTCTTGGCCTATTAACTAAAACACCAGCTCTCCCCCGGGGCCTCCAGGTACAACCAAGACCACAGTAGCTGTGAAAAGAGTGTGGGGAAAGGAGCCAGGAGGAGTTCCTTCAGCTAGGAAGGATGAGGAAGGTGTGAAGGGAGGAGTTTGTCGTTTTGGACACCCTTTTCAGACAGAACCTCTGGCCCTGCTCTGAAGCCAGAGATCTGGAGTCAGCCTGGTAACTTGCAGAGGCCACCTCTTTCTGGCTCTGGGTATTCCTGACTGTACAATGAAAGGGTTGGGGGTCTCAGTCTGTTGGATGACTCTTGTTTGGAATTAGGAACAGGACATGTCTGGGAAAACCCTATTAGACAATTAGATCTCCCGGTATTCCTGACCTGCCCCAGGGAGTCCATAGGAAGTCAGACATCCCCCACCCCCAAAGAAAAGGCCATTTATCGGGCTGGAGAGATAGCCTAGCGGTTAAAGAGCACCGACTGCTCTTGCAAAGGACCCGGGTTCGATCCCCAGCACCCACATGGCAGCTAAGATCCATCTGTAACTCCAATTCCAGGAGAACTCCAGTTCCAGGGGAATCCGAGACCCTCTTCTGACCTCCGTGGCATTGCACGACACGGGTGCACAAACCTACATGCAGACAGTACACTCATACACATATAAAAATAAATAAAAAAGAAAAGAAAAAGAAAAAGAAAAAGAAAAGGCCATTTATCTCTTGTCCTGCTTCAGGGCAGAGCAGCTCTCCCTCCAGCTTAGGTGGCCTGGGTGGACATCTTTTTCTGAGCATCTTCTGAAGAGGTGGCTTCCTACCTTCATCTATACCCATGTCTAACCCTCAAGTTCTAAAACCTAGTATTGAACAGGCCGGATACTCTGAAGTCAGTTTTATCACCAGTAATAGAACAGAAGGCAGTTCCGGAACCTTTCTAGGCAGGAAGCCATTTAGAAACAGTGATGCTTCCACACAGCACACACCCATCCAGGGACCTCGGAAGGCAGGGTGCCATGGCTGCTGTCCAGAGGCTCTGGGGGACCTCATGGCAAAGATCCAAGCCTGGGTCTCTGGGGACACATGTCACCATATGGCCCAAAATAGCTTACTCCTGCTGGCCTCACTTCTCTTTTAGAGACCAAATTGGTTAGGCAAAGGGCCAAGTCCCGGGACCCTGAAATGTCCCAAGCTGACTGAGCAAGCCTCTGCCTGCCATTGAGGATTTTCATCAGTGGTTTTGTCCTGAGGTTTGTTCAGAGAGTCTGTCATTCTCTTAGCTGTCCTTACAACTTATTCGGTGGCCTTCAGTTTCCCTATTTGTAACCCAAGGAGGTTGCAAGAACTGCACCCCTACCATCTCCCTAGCTTTAGCCTGAGAGGTGTCTCAGATATGAGTCCTGTTGGGCCAGGTCAGGAAGATAGCAAAAGCCAAGCCAAGTGGCTCCGTCCCAGCCATCTCTAGCTGAGCACAGGCTTAGAGGAGAAGCACTCCCAACCCCGTGGCATGGCAGAAGGACAACATATGGAGCCAGGGTAGAGAGAACGCTTCCCTTAGAACATGTGCTCTCTTTCTATTCGGCCAGAGGCCCCACCTCTGACAACCGCAGAGCAACTGCCTCAGGAGAGAGTGTGGCTGCCTGTAATGGTTGCAGTCTCTTGCTCCCCTGGAGTTCATTCTGTCTTTAGATTCTGGCCTCTGGGAGGAAGAACCTCTCCCGAGGCTTTTGGTGTCCATTCAGCAAGTGACAGTGTGCAGCATTCTGCAGTGACCGTAGAAAGCAGAGACTCCTGCTTGACTTTCCACAGTAGAACCTGGAAGTGTCAAGCCCATGAGCTCTGGGAACAGACTGCCCAGATTCCAACTCTCTAATTTGGTGACCCTTGGTCTTCTACTGCCTTAGTTTCCCCATCTACACGACAAAGGATAACAAGAGTATCGACTTAGTTGGGAGGTTTAAACTGGACGAGTTACATAATATAAGTTCTCAATAAGTGTTATTAGCTACTGGGAAAGAAACAGATCGTTTGGAGCTGGACAGACTTAAATCTTGATTCTTCGTTTTAGCGGTGTCTTTAGCAGGAGCCCATCTCTTCTCTAAGCCTCTCTGTGGCGTCATACTGAAGCTGTTAGGCAGCAATGGGGAGAGGTAATCCTTTTTGTCTCTGCCTCCTTCTTCATGTTCTGGATGTTCCTGGGTCCTAGCTTCTGGGAGAGCAGGGACACCATTAATTTGGTATTAGCTATATGTGAGTACAAATCCCAGCCCTGTTACTTTTTGCCTGTGTACTCACCTTAAGAGGGTCAGTTACTCCATCTTAGGGAACCTCAGGTTTTCTGGCTGTAGCAGGAGCTATAGGAATAAACATCTTTAATCACCTCCCAGGGCTGTTGTCATTAGGAACGATTAGGCCTGACATGAAGGGTGATCTCTCCATTTGCACAAGTTCCCTGCTCTCTCTTCTCTCTCCATACTCACAAGGGCTCTGAGTCCAGCTGGGTCTCCCTTACCTCACACACAAAGGCCTGTCATGATGGGTCAGAACAATGGGCAGCAATCCTACCTTTGGGGTGAGGGATATGCAGAATGTAGCAGTTAGAGAAGTTTGAATGGAGAGGGGCTGGGCAGCTGAGGGCAGGCAAGCAGGGAGGCTGTGCCATCAACATTCATCTTACCACCTGCCTTATTCCCTCATCCAATAATTGGTACTGCTCATGAGGGGGTATCTTGTTTCCAAGTGAAGGAGAGGGAAGGCCTAGGATAGCTAAAGCCTGGGAGAAGGAAGGATGGCCTTGCTCCCAAAGCACTGAGTATTTGTCTGTGCAGGAGGATATTGAATAGATCACAGCTGTGGTAATGTGGAGGGAGGGCTGTACAGAATGCAACAGGAGGTCAGAGACATATTAGAACAGGATCACTTTACATTACTAAAAGTGAAGGGCTCCAAAGAGCTTTTATTTATGTGGCTTTTATCTATCAATATTTGAATTAGGAATTAAGACTAAGACTTTTAAAGAATGTTGACTGACTTTTAAAGTATGCTTAAATTTTTAAAATGGGGGCTGGAGAGATGGCTCTGCAGTTAAGAGCACTTGCTGCTCTTGCCAAGGACCTGGGTTCGATTCCCAGCACCCACATGGCAGACAACAACCGTTTGTAACTTCAGTTCCAGGGAAATTTGATGCCCTCTTCTCACCTCCATGGGCACTTCATGATACAGGTGCCCTTACACACATGTAGGCAATACACTCATATGCATAAAATGAAAAAATAATAAAATACTTTTAAAATTTAAATATAAATAACATTTTACTTTTTATTTATTATTTTTATGTATGTATGTGCACCTGTGTTGTGCAGTGTCCATGGAGGTCAGAAGAGAACATCAGATCCCCTGGAACTGAAGTTACAGATGGTTATTAGCTGCCATATGGGTGCTGGGAACTGAACTCGGATCTTCAGGTCCTCTGCAAGAGCAGCCAATGTTCTTAACTACTGAACAATCTCTCCAGCTTCCCTTTTAAAGCAAATAACATTTTAGAGCACATTTTATGCATTATATAAAGAATAACAGTATTTTATAGAACAAAAATAATCTACTGAGTTTCATTTCTGGATTTCTTTTTTAGAAATATTTTGATTCTTCAAAAATTTCATAAAATGTGCTTTGATCATACTCAGACCTCCTTCCCCATCTCCACCCCCACTCCATACTGCCCCCTCCCCATTTCTGGATTTCTTTAATGTCTTGCATAATAGAAGACAGCTGGATTCTCATAACTGCTTCTGCATTCAGCGCATTGGAAATGCAGTTTGGGTTGAAGTATTTGCAAAGAATCCTGCTTTCTGTAGATACACAGTTTGAAATGGGGGGCCCCTCAGTGCTCCTTAGAAAGATTCTTAGGGATTCTTGGACCACACTTTGAGAAAGACTGCATCAGAAGATCCAAATTTAAACATATCAGAGACTTGTACAGCATTTGAGCTAGAAGTCTTTCAGGTGAAATGATGGTAATCATCTTTTGGGACTGACCTGAAAATGAAGAAAAAAAAAAAAAAAAAAAAAAAAAGAAGTCTTTCAGAACATCCAGTTTGAAAGCCGTCATTGTGAAAGGGGGGAAACTAAGGCCTGAATAAGGAAAGGGGTTACCCAGTTGTACGTTGCAAGCCAGTGACAGGGCTCACAGTTGATTGGATTCAGGTCTTCTGCTTTGTAGAAAACTTGTCTTTCTACTGCCTTTGAATAAAAGACATTTTAGTTCTGAAGGTGGCAGTTGAGATATAGTGGAGAGTTCTGCAATCTGGTAATAGAGAGGCTTAGGTACCAGCACTAGGTCTTATGCAGCAGTCAGAGCTTTTTAAATCACCCAAAGATCAAAGCATATGCTGTCCCATAAGATAGCTCTTGGTCACTATATATGTATGTGAAAATGGTCCAACTACCCTCTCAGGTTTCTATTAGCCTCAAGAGAAGAAGGGCCTGTGAAAGATAATTACACACAGTTCAGGCAATGTTCCCATGGAAAAGTCACATAAGTTACTTTTTCAGGTTGAGCCAGGAACACTGTAAGCAGAAAGACAGTGAAATTATTTCATGTCATTAAAAACATTTCCATACTTATCTATTTACTCTTTACCTTTTATTCAACAATGTCTAGTAATTCATTCCATAATTATTTATTTGATATTGATATTGAATAAGTACTAGGCTTGGGTTCCTTGATTCAACAAAAGTTATGAGTGATTTCAAATGCAAATAATACATTTCATTATACTTGACAACAGCCTCTTTTATGTCAACCTACTTATGTTATGCATGTATTAGTGCCAGGAAACCAATGAAGCCTGACTACAGCATGTGCTGGGGCTAATACTAAGCAAGTCAAAAAGTAAACCAGGACAGAACTTCATACGTGTACTATATTTCATTTTTCCTTATTTTTCTGAGTAGTCTGCATAGTAACCATCTTTTAGCCAACACATTCTGACTGTTGTGCAAGGGACAGAACAAAGCCTAGTGCAAATAGTTTCCTGGCATTTCATTAAACAATTCATATATTTATGTTTATTTCCTTTTTTTCCAACAGCATCTAATAATAATTCATTCTATAAATATGTATTTGACATCTACTATATACCAGGTAGGATGAAGGCAGGGATTTCTGAAAGGCACAAGTCTGAATTTTCATTTCCAATCATGGCTGGCAGAACATAAGTACACAAGTGTTCCCAGGAGACAAGCATTCATTTTATAATCTTCAGTCTTACTCCTCTGGAGAGGAATATGTTGTCATATACATCCACTCTAAAGCAGCAACTTTCTCCTGAGGGAATAGCTTTCCAATGTTCATGCACCTTCAATGTAAAGCTACTCAGATTGGCATCCACATTCTGCCAACAGATCATAGGATCTATTGCTTTTACTCATGTATTCGTTCATTTGGTAGATTTATGCTGCATTAACTTTTCCTTGAAGGATGCTGAACAAACATCTACTTGCAGTTGGGTATTTGATTTGTTTCCAGCTTTTTCACTACCAGAGTACTACATTATGCTCAGATATTGTCCTTGCCCTGGCACAGGGCTGGCTCATGTTCTATGAGAGAATTATGTCAAATAGAAAATAGGTTTGATCTAAAATAGAGCCCAGGAGGAAGAAATGGAGATAAAGTGCTATTGCAGCCTAGATGAAGGTCTGTTCAGTGGATTAAAAGACCTAAGGGAAGAGGTGGTATTTGGGTTGAAAGATGGGAAGAGCTGGAGAAAATAATGAGATAAGTATTCCAGACAGAGGGAATAACATTTGCAAAGTTCTAGAATGAGGAATTTAGTAATTACATATGAGAAAGTTCACTCCACTGATCTGTGGTATACTGTACATAGAGTTGCTATGTTGAACAAATAAAAACATAGGATACCCAGCTAATTTGAATTTCAGAAAAATGATTCTTTCAAAAAATACTTTATTTTATGAGTACATTGCTTGCATGCATGTTAAGTGCACCCATGTCATGCAATGCCCATGGAGGACAGAAGAGGGTGTCAGATCCCCTGGAACTGGAGCTATGGACAGTTGCTAGCCACTATGTGGGTTCTGGAAATTGAACCCAGGTCCTCTTTGAGAGGAGCCAGTGCTCTTAACTTCTGAGCCATGTCTCAAGGCCCAGCAATTAATTCTTTCTTGGTATGTGTGAAACTCCGCTAAACTGATGTCTTATTTTTTGTATGGCAACCCAAGGGCACATAAATGGTATGCTAAAATGAGAAAGAATAGTTTAGAGCCAAATCAGTGGGCCTTCAATGTCAGGTGAACTAGTAGCCAACTTGACCTTAAAAACATGCTTCCCGGGGCTGGAGAGATGGCCTAGTGGTTAGGAGTGCCAACGCTCTTGCAGAGGACCCGGGTTCGATCCCCAGCACCCACATGGTGGCTGAGAGCCATCTGAAACTCCAGTTCCAGGGGAATCTGACACCCTCTTCTGACCTCCACGGCATTGCACGACACGGGTGCACAAACTTGCATGCAGACAGTACATTCATACACATACAGAAATAAATAAAAAATAAAAAAAAAAACATGCTTCCCTGAGCCTCAGTTCCCTCCTCCATGTGTAATGTGAGCACACATAAAGATCTATGGTTCCTAAATATGGTTCATGTCTCTTTCTAAAATATAGATGCTGTGGTAGTTAATGTTGTCAATTTGACAGAATCCAGAATTACCAAAGACACAAGCCTCTGCGCATATCTAGACGAGGTTAAGTGAAGTGGGAGGACCCACCCTAAATGTGTGAGGCACCATTCCATGGACAGGGATCCCAAATTGCAAAAAAAAAAAAAAAAAAAAAAAGGAGGAAGCTACCTGAGCACAAGCATTCATTCATTGCTTCCAGCTTCCTAACTGTGACAAAATATGACAAGCTGCCTCCTGTTCCTGCTGCTGTACTTGCCCTGCCATGATGGGGTATCTTGGAACTGTAAGCCAAACCAAACCCTTCTTTTCTTTTATCTCATTTTATGTGTCTGGAAGTGCACATAAATATAAGTGCCCGCATGTATGTAAGTGTACCATGTGTGTGCAATCCTTGCAGAGGCCAGAAAAGGGAACGGAATTCCCTGGGAACAGGAGTTTCAGAGAGTTTTAGCTACCATGTGGGGGTTCTGGGAATCGAACAAGAGAAACCAGTGCTCTTAACCTCTGAGCATTCTTTCCAGCCCCAACCCCACCCCAATAAACCCTTAAGTTGCTTCTAGTATTTTGGCTTTGTTTCAGATTGTATAAATATGTTCCCCCTCCAAGTTGCCTTTGTCAGGGATTTTGTTGCAGGAAGGAAAAAATTAATACAGAAAAGTGGTATCAAGGGTTGGGCAATTGCTGTGATAAACCTGGTCATGTCTTCCTTAGACCTTTGAAACTGGTTTGATTATGGAATGTGGAAGAATTTGGAGCTTTTAGCTGGAAAAGGCCTATAGCGTTTTAAGTAGAGGTTTGTGGGCTATTCTGGTGGGAATTTGTAAGACCCGAGGTGGAAAGAAATGCAGACAAGTAGAGGACTCGATCATGGGGTTTCAGAGAGGAATAAGTGACATTCTAAAGTAGATGTGATTATTTTTGAAATTAAATTGTATTTGTTATTGTGTGATGTGTGCATGAGATCTGGGATTTGATTCTTTCCTTCCACTGTGGATTCTGGGGATTGAACTCAAGTTGTTGTCAGGCTTGCATGGCAAGCACTTTTATCCACTGAGGCACCTCACTGGCCCAAAACTAGCTATAATCATTAAAGAAGTTAATAACACTAAAGAGAAATGTGGGGCCAGCGGGATGGCTCTGTAGATAAAGACACTTGCCGCATAAGCCTGCTGACCAGCATTTAATCTGCAGAACCTGTGTAAATGCAGATAGAGAAAACCCACACCATAACATTGTCCTTTGACCTCCCACATGCACACTGTGGCATGTGTGTCTCCCCCCCCAATCATACACAGATACACAGATATGAACAGTAATAATTTATTAGAGAGAGAGAAACCTGGAAAAATAGGAACGGTTCTGAAGGTAAGACCATATCTGTGGAAAGCTCCATTTTGTCAACACGCAAATTCATTTGAAGAGAGACTAAACTGAGACTTCAACTATAGGGCTTACCTGCTGAAAGAAAACATCTAGGAAAATGTTGCTCCAGGGTCAACACACACAGACTACATCAACTAAGCTCTAAGGAGGCCAGGGGGCATCTCAAGTAGGCAGCAGAACTTAGCAGTGCCATTCATATTGTACTAGTTATATGGGCATGAAAGATTAAAGAATGAAGGGGTCATGGAGGCTTACGTTAAGGTTCTAGAAGGCTGCTGAGGCTAGTCAATATGTGATGGGGTTGGATTCCATACAAGGAGGCCCCGAAGAGCCACTGCATGAAACTATGAAGGTGTAACCTAGGCTAAAGTGGAAACCCCTGGATGTTGGAGATACTGGGACCATGGAATATCTGCTGGGAAATCTGCTGGCACAGAGTAGAGAAGGCCATAGAGACATGTGATATGTACTGCAGGCAGCAGAGCTGTGGAGGTGGTGTGAGGCTACTTAGATCTTTTGAAACCCAAATGTTCCCATCACAAACTCCATATGCTACTCGTGGAGCTATAGGATTTGATGTTTGCCCTGCTCCCTTTCAGTCTAACTTTGGTCCTGTCTTCCCTTGCTCTGCTCCTATTTTTCTCCCTTTTGAATTGGGGATGATTATGCTGTGCCACTATATACTGGAACTATGTATCTTGGTTTTGATTTTAAAGGAACTCACAGTTGCAAGATGGACTTGACTCTCAGATGAGACTTGGACTTTTAAATAGTACTGTAATTGTTAAAGACTATAGGGACTTTTGAAGTTGGACTAATTACATTTTGCATTATGAGATGGCTATGAGCCTATGGAGAAAAGATATAGAAGGTTATCTTACAAGTAAGATGTTTGAGTGTCAGGTTGACAAGAGGTGTACTTATGATGATTAATATTGTCAACATGACAGAATCTAGAATCATGGAAGAGAGAAACCTCTGGGCATGTCTGTGAGGGAGTTTCTAAATTAATTGAGTTTGGCAAACCCACTGTGAATGTGAGTGGCATTATTCCACGAGAAGTAGTGATGAACTGCATAACAAGGAGACGACGAGCAGAGTGCAAGCATTTTGCTCACTACTCTGTGCTTCATGACTGTGGAGGCAGTGTGGTCAACCGACTCCTGCTCCTCTCACCATACCTTCCCTGCCATGTTGGAGTGTATCCCCTGGAACTGTAAGCCAAAATAAACCATTTACTTTAAGTAGCTTTTGCCAAGTATTTTGCTGCAGCAACAAGTAACTAATATAGGTGCCTAGGTTACTACCCAGATATCTTAAATGACAACCTTTAGGGGATAGGTATTGACTCTGGTGATTCTAATAAATAGATGGGTATAGAAAACAGTAGGCCAGGTGACTTTAAGGGTCATTCTAGTTTCAATGATTTTTTGTGACTAATTCAGGAATTGTTGTACAAGAGGCACACTATGACTTTATTCAATGAACTTTTGGAGTCCCTTTTCACCTGAGTTTATTCATCAGCCCAACCATTTTCACCAATAACTTTGGAACACTTTCATTCCTTTCCCAGTTTACAGTGGTTACCATGTTAAATGCTCCCACCATGGGGAGTTCTGACAGGTGGGAGATAGCCAATCATTTTCTTTCTGAAAAATGTCCTATTCCTTGGCAAGAATTTCTTCCTACCCAAAGGAGAGGACTATGGATATCTGGGAGATGGAGTAGAGATTGGGATTCTCTATGTCACAGGAGCCTCAAAACCAGAGACTAGGGTAGGCCTGAGCATGATCTCTAGAAAAAGAGATGAGATTCCTCTGGAGAAGTGTGATGCCTACAACTGGCAATTCTGGTGTTATAGTCATCAGGGCATGGCTCGAGAAACAGACTTTCCATTTCAGGAACACGGGGTTTGTTCTAGTTTGTTTCCCATTGCTGTGACAAAACACTCTGACCAACACCAACTTGGGGAGGAAAAGGTTTATTCAGCTTACATCTCCTGGGTCACAGTTCATCACTCAGGGATCCCAATATAGGAACTCAGGGCAGGAACCTGGAGGCAGGAGCTGAAGCACAGGCCATGGAGGAGTGCTGTTCACTGGCTTGCTCGCTCCTCTGGCTCATGCCCAGCCTGCCTTCTTATACCATACACAACCACCTGCCCAGGGTGGCACCACTCATTGTGGGCTGGGCCCTTCCACACTGCTTGGCCATCAAGACAATACTCCACAGATGTGGCCACAGGCCAATCCAATGGAGCCAATTGAGGCTCCCTCAACCCAGGTGTGTCAAGTTGAC